>JAYKAV010002552.1:633348-804139 GCA_035582835.1 Phoebastria nigripes | reverse complement strand
TCTTTTTTCTCTTTTTTCTCTTTTTTCTCTTTTTTCTCTTTTTTCTCTTTTTTCTCTTTTTTCTCTTTTTTCTTCTTTTTTCTTCTTTTTTCTTCTTTTTTTCTTCTTTTTTTCTTCTTTTTTCCCCTTTTTTTTACAGAGAAGCTGTTTTTCAGATGAAGAGCAAAGTACGAAGTTGTGGACAGATGAATGGCAGCAAAATGACCCTGGGAACAGGCTGTTCTGTCTTAGCTCTGCCTCTGTGCTACCCTCCCATTTTTGCTTTCTTTCCTACTACTAAGCCGTGATACCGAAGCACAGAAATGACAGCAGTAAATGAAACAAAGCAACCACCTCCTAAGCCAAGTTGGAGCTATGGCACGGTGCTATGACAATAAAAGCTCCGGTCTTATGCTGCAGAAACGAAGGGCAAGAGGAGGAGGAGGAGGAGATGCAAACCTGGCTCTGCCCAGGAGCACCACTGGCTTCTTTGTCTTTCTCCCCACCTCAGCCTGCTCTCTTTCTGCTGAGGAAGCTGCTCTGCCATTATCGCAGCGTTTAATTTTGTACAGGCAAGAGAGGGTGGTTGAGGACGCATAACCTCCAGCTATAAAATGCAAGACTTCTTAAAGCACATCAACTTACTCCATCCGTCAAGTTCCACATTGTCCATTGCACTGTAGATTTGCAAGTTTTCATAAAACTCATAATCTGGACTAAAAGAAACTCTTTTCATCCTTTTTTGTCAAAACAGCTTTTATGCAATCTTCTTGATCAATTTTCTACTCCTGTGGCTTGTAGTTGAACTTTTTCCTTGTGTACTACTTGGTGGTTTGGTAAGCAGCCACCTTTCTTTTGCAGAAGAAAATAGCCCTGGGAACAAGAGGACATGTATTAAAGCAATGGACCTAATGTTTGGAGAACAGCTGGGGATCTTTGGGGGTGGAAAATATGGTTTATTAAATAATAAGTTATTTGTCCACTTTAACAGAATTCCATTTGCCTGAGAAAATACTTGCGAAGAAGCTGTTTCAAATTCATTTCTGGGTGATAAAGGCATCCTGGGCACTGGTACACAGCTATGAATACAGCAGCTTTGTACTCCTTTTCGCACAGGATTTCCACTCCTCATCCTGCCAGAGGAATTATCTTTGACACCAGAGAATTATGCATGTCGAGAGTCATATGAACATACGTTGATATTTTAAGAATAATTTGATCTTTCCTCATAATCAGAAGCAACCTTACAACTTCTGAATTATTTTTGGCCTTTGCTGACTGAAAACAAAATCAGAAAGTCTTTTCTTGGCCTCTCAGGACGACAAGGCAGGGTTTTTCTAATTAAAGAGGTCAGTGGCTTTTGATGCTTCTCTTGCTACGAATCTGTTGCTCTGCTCCCTAGTTGGGGGCTGAAGACAAACAGGGCTGAGCTGTGAGCTGGGCTGTTAGCACGTGCTTTTTGGCTGGAGAGAGGAGACTTGGCAGACCCGCCCTGGTTGGAAGGGTTTCAACCTAAAGCCAAAGCCGCGTGCTGAAGAAAGGTTTCTCTGCGCATCCACATCTCCGCTGAGCCAAGAACACCCCGTCGTTACTCTGCAGTTTCTCCTGAACCAGTTGAGATAAGCCAGTTCTCTTGAATATAAACAGTATTAATTAGTCTTTTTCCCTTGACTGATAGGAGAATTCCCCCAAATGCCTTTTCTGTTCTGTTCTTAATTCTTTGAATAATCTGGCATATCTTTACAGCACTTTGGCTATATCCAATATCTTTTTCAGGAATAAAAGAGCGTGCACTGTCCATCCTCTCAGCTAGGAGCTACGCAGTCGCACAAGCACAGGGCTGGTGAGCTGGCTCAGTAAATGATGTGCTCTCGTGCCCGTGTTCACGTCCCTCGCACCCACGCTCCTCTCCRCCTGTTCTCGCTCACTTTGCGCCGGTGCTTGTGTGGCAGAATCACGAGAGAAGTCTGGAAGCTGAACTGGCTGGAAAATAATGGGGTTTGTTTGTCTTAAGGTCTTTGTGGGTTTTTTAGATGAATATTTTGCTGGATCAGTTCCCCGGTCTGGTTCACCATGTGCTTACAAAGGCACAGAGAGGTGAATGCAGATGTGAGGGTTTTGGAGTTAGGGTAGTCTGGCTTCAGGCTGCCTGTGCAGACATGAAACCGCGCTCTTGATTTGAAACCTCTGGGGAGAGAGAAATATGTGAGGGGTTTGGGTTTTATTTTGAATGACAAAATTTGACTTGCAACATCTGTATTTGAAGTTACCAACACAATCATTTGCATTGGAGGTAGCGTACATCAGATGTTCGTGGTGTGTACCATCGGTAGCTGGAAATCATTAAAAGGGGAAAAAACGAAAACACAAACAAACGAAAGGTGTGAAGTTGCAAATATCTGAGTCTTTTCTACCTTACCTTGTTCTTATTTCCGTAATTTCTTGCATCTGAAATTTTAACCAGTATCTACAGTAATTGAAGTATTGTGTCTTGACTTCTGGTTGCTTGCATACAATCCCTCTCTAGCACGCAGAACAACTGATTAATTTGGAGTACTTGTTTGCTTGGTTTTTAATTCCTGACAACCCAAAAATTTTATGTCCACAATCTGAGAGGACTGTTTTGCAAATTATCAACGTGGTTTTTTTTTCTTTTTTTGTACGTTACACAACTACATAGGAGCAGCCGCATGCAAAATACTGTACAAACCAGCTCATTCTTCCTACATTTGGGAGAAGGCGGCAGGCGTAGCCATTTTTCCAAACTGGAACAAAATGGAGTATTTTCTTTCTCCCTTCCCGCTAGAAAAATAGTTCTTAAATACTTATCAGGCCAAAGAGACTTTTCTTTCTGACGGTTTCTTCCAGTTCTATTCTGTGGTTTACCTCAGCATCTGCTTTCTTTTTCCACTCTGCAAAGTTAAGCCTGGTTTTGATTAAAAGCAAGCTGAAAGGCAGATTAATGCATTGCATGAAAAAGTAGCCTTGCTAATATGAAAAGAGAGCAGGAAGGTAATTTGTCAGTGATCGCCTGGTCCTGGATGTGATGTTTTCTGGTAGCAGCTTTTTCTCCCAGTAGGACTAAGCCAATGTGTAGGGGGGGTTTATTATTATTTTATGCCACAACCATCTCAGCGAGAAGCCAAGACACATTCTTTGAACTGAACTGAAATAATCTGTTTGTCCTTTCTGACTGCTTTGCAGGCAAATTCCTCAGCCGCAAAATTATTTGCGAAGTACATTCTTCTCTTTCCCGTTCCACCGCATTTTCATTTTTGATGAACTTTTAAAATGTTTGTGTTTCTGTGAAATTCCAGTGCTTTGTGATAATATCTTATGTGACTTCAGCTTTCAAACCCACGAGGTAGTGTGAAATCAGAGGCTTACAAATTATTATCCCAAGCAGATCCCATAGGCAATCTAGTTCTTAGTATTCCTCAGCTTTTATTCAAAGACATGCTGAATGAGTTAAATAATAACAGAAAAGGTAGACAGAATGATAAAAAACCCCCAAACCACAGTATGTAGAGTGCAAGTCAGTGAATGATGAAATGCTGAGACTGGAGGGGAGAAATAAAGGAGAAGATCAGACTCTGCAGGAGAGGAGAGAGATGTACACGGATTCTGTACGCAGAATAAGATGGATGTTTTTTCTGTAAACTGGAGGAGCCACAGAACTCATCTTTTACCACCTGAAGGCAGCGTGAAGACTGGGCTGCTTCATTTCAGAGCCGTAGCTGGAGAATCTCCGAGGCGGTGGCTGCCCGAGGGGGAGCACAGCACAGCGGAGCATCCCGCTCCCGAAGCACCGGACTGCCTTGGCAGGCCAGGGAACGGCACTGGGCTGGGCTTCAGCCTGACTGTGGCTACAGTAGAAAGTCAAAGCAGAAAAACAGCTACTCTGCTTCTCATGTGAGCAACAGGGCGTYTACCTCCTTGTATGCACATAATAGACAAGTTTTACCACTCTTACATTTTCTGTTCTCTTGCTGGATAACTCCCTAGCAGAGCCTTCAAATACACATCAATATCTGGATATAGTTCTTCTTATTATTTCATTTATTATTATTACTTTAGGATTATTATTTTGTCCCTTACTCCATTCAGCAAGCTGTCATGAGCACTTTCCCTTTTCAGCTTCAGTTTTCCCTAATCCTAAAACTCCTGCCCCATCCCCTCTGGGTTTAAACAAGTCACCATTAACAGCCTTAATAACGCGTTATTGCATTAAAATCCTCGAAGGAGAGTTTCCAGCTCCTGCAGGAGAGGGCAGCAGAGATCAGCAAATGCAGAGGCTGAGRGGCCACTCACTTGCCCAGTGAAATAACGTAGAACCAAAGGGTTGGGGTTTTTCTTTCCTTATATTTGGTTTTAAAGAGTGGCAGCCCCAAGGCACTAGCCAAGCAGGAGCAATCATCTCGGTTATGGATTTGAGTRTCACTTGTAAATAGCTGCAGGCTGTTTGGAAAGGAAAGAAGGACATCGAGAGTAGCCAGTTTTCTTATAAGGCAGTAAGAAGTAGGAGCTAAGGTTGTTATTAAACACGAGGCCACACCTCACTTGAAATCTGTTTTGATTTGGCACATAAGAAGTGCTTGAAAATGCATTAATAAGTACCATTTGAAACATTATTTTGCATCTAATGCAGGAAGGGTAGGGTTTGCTTTAAAACTTGGTGGCTGGTTGTGGTCAAGTCTAGTTCAGTTTATTTCTGTGTTGAAGGATTGCCTCTTAATTATTTACAATAAAGGGGAGGTTTGCTTTCTAGAAAATACTGAGAGCAGATCTGATGCACGCAGAAATCGCAGCAAGTGTATCCTGTGTTCAAGTGACAAAAGTAAACTGTTCCTGCTTTTACCTGGAGGATCAGAGGATGCTTGTGCCAATAATCCACAGTAAGTTGCTGGCAGTATTCCTGCGTACCAGCAGAGATCACAGCAGCTTATTTTTTGTGTGTACGTGTAGGAAGAAGAAAGGAGCAGAGAAAATTTATGACAGGAAAAGTTCTCTCTGATGGTTTTCAAAGATATATACCTCGGCACTTGCTGGTATGGGTGTTTCTGATGAGCAGCGAATTGTTGTCTGTGGATTTTAGTATGAATTTAGCATATGTAAGTAAACTAAAATGTACTGGGAGCACAACCGACCAGGGGCACCGGTGTGTTTTGGACAACAGATATGCTGAAATAATCTTTTATTATTGTTATTAAAGCTTATTAACTCTTGCATCACGCACTGAACACTCCTATTGGCTTCACGGCATCCCCTTTGAAGGGAAACCAAGCTGAACTATTTCTCTTTCAACATGCAGACTTGTCGTGGTGCTTAAAGCCCTGCATGAGATAATTTTGAGCCCAGAGCAGTTTTAGTTCAGCACAAAGCAATCCCTGCATTTTCAGCTGGAAAACCAACATAGAAATGGGTTTATTATTTGGGAGAAGCATCTAATATTCATAACTAGTGATGAGAGTCCATAGTGGTGCTGATTCTTGAGGCCCAGCTCCGCAAAGGACGTGGTCTCATTCGAACCGTGTGTGTATCCCCGAGGAGCTTTGGGTGGATGACAGGTACGGGGGAGGTTTCTCTTGTGCTTAAAGCAAAGCATCAGTTCTTCGGCTAACATGGTCAAAAGTGGTAGGAAAACAAGGGCATGATGAATCTGATATCGAAAGGACTCTCGCCTTTACCCTGACAGCATCTCCGAGGAGCTTGTGCCATCCTCCGACCTCTCCAGAACACCTTCATTTCCTTGCCTTTTTCGTATTGCAGGCTCGTGAATGATATGGGTTGGGAACCAAGGAAGGTATGTTTGTACCTTGCACATCATTCACACCATTTCTCAGAAAAAAGCATAACTTACCAGGAAGAAAATGCACCAAAAAGCCTGAAGACACATACTGTGCAATGTCTTTATACAAAAGGGTTTGCGACAAACGTGAAGGTAAGTATTGGCTAATGCTTTCTTTGAATACAGATGATTTATTTTATGAAGGAAGTAATTCTATTTTAAAGCACGGACCTGCTCATGCTCACACCCTGAATCTAGGGATTTAAGAAATGATTATGCATACGGAGCTCGTAGTCCTTATTGAATTGGCCTCCTCCCAGCTTTTAATTCACTCTGGGGTCCTGTTTGGTGTCTGCCCGAGGGACCAGGGGATGGCAGTGTGTAAGAGCATCCCTCGTCTGCCGGAGGCTGGTTTCTGCCGCTGTTGGCTGGAGCTGGCCCCGCCGCAGCGCGGGGCGGGAGGAAAGGTGCCCCCCTGCCCCACGGGTTTGGGGGCTCCTTGCTTTGGGCTCTTGGGAGCTGTGCTCGCTTTGGACTTGTTCGCCCAGGAGTTTGAGGAGGTAGTGAGATGCTCTGAGTAATGAATCTTTCACTTGCAGGTCTAGTTGGAAGCCAGCTCAGACTGACAGCAGTTGCACCCCAGGAGAGTGATAAATTGCTTACATAAATAAAGATGACGTAAACACCGGCGATGTCAGGGGAACTGCTTCCCAAAAGCAATTCTGCGTTCACTGATGCAGTCTGTGCTTAGCTCTCTTGGTATAAGAGATCTGAGAAATTAGTTTCCCTCTCTCAGCCCAGCAGCGAAGTCGGGGCACTGCTGGCAGGGCGACATCGGTTCCCCTGATCTGTGCTTGTAGGTCTGGCTGTTTCTGGGTTTTTGTCATTTATCCTCATATGAATGAGGAATATCTGCTCTGAAAGAGTCCGTTTCATTTTCTTTCTAAAATGTGTATTTCTGATAGCTTCTTGCTCTGTTGGTGAGAACTTCTAAAGAGGCCTTTCCACAGATTTATTCACAGGTAAGTATAAATCATTTCACAATTCATCCTTGACTGCTGGAAAGGCCAGGATGCTCATGAAGACAAGCAGCCTGATTAAAAAACAGTTTACTGAGACTTCCACAAAACTAATCAAACCAAGCTTGAACACCGTATCTAATGCTTGATGCACGGACACTTGAACGCTGCTTGAACACTGTGTCTAATACATGCACACGTTGAACGGGACTGCAACTTGGGTCTCTGCAGAACGGCCTGGACAGTGAAACGCTTGGGGAGCTGTGGTTAGCAGAAGCAGGACTGTCTGCAGATAGGGGATCAGGGCAGTTCCCCAGCATCAGCAGTAGTAAGAAATGAAAGCTAGGGCATGGGTTTGCCTCCTGATTTTGCCTGCTCAGTCTCTGCGTCTCTAAGCCTGTGGCAGAGGAAGCTGAAGCAATTTTCTCTAGGGCTTAAAGTAACTTTTGTCTTTGTTTTCCGACCCTCATCATGGTGGATATTCAGAGCCATGCTGGTAGTTGAACACCTTGTCTCTTTAGGTAGGCTTCTGAAAGGGTCTATGCATGTAAGATGTATGCAATTTTTTGTTATAATGTGCAGTGCAACTATGTGGTGCTTTGCATTAAATTCATGGGAATGACTACCAAATTCTGGACCTGCCCATATACCTTGGCATAATATTCAGAATACTGAGAGTCAGCAAAATGAAAAAAAAAAAAAAAAAAAAAAAAAAAAAATCTGCTAACATTTTCTATATTGTACATATTTTTGGCCTTACTAGAGTAAGAATATTTTTCACAGTAACTAAATGTAACTTTTAGAGGGCTACCTCTCTGTATATCAAATATACATCTGTCTTCCAAAGTATAAAATTAGAGTTGGTGAGAAAAGAGGGAAAAAAMCCCAAATTGTTTATTTTGAAATTTCAACTATTACATTTGTTTGTAGAGATGTTTGACTAGCTATGCGACTGTTAAAAACATTAAAAAATACATCAACAACATCATCCATGATAAGTATATCCCTTTGCCATATAGAATTTCCAGTAAAAATTTATGTCAAAGCCATCTTTAGAAGAACCATAGTGCATGGACTGGAGCGTTTTCCTGGGACAGCTGTTGGCCCAACGTACAGTGCCGATGGACACCGCTCTTTGGGGGCTTGTAGCAATATTGCTATTGAGGAAAAGAGCACTTTGGAGATTTTTGCAAGTGTATTTATTTGTCAGTCTAAAGCTTCTTAGCCAGTACATAGAGAGTGAGAAAGCGATTTAAGATATTGGCCAACCTTGTTTATATTAAAAAGCACGTGTCATTTCCTCACTAATACAAACCAAACCCAACGTTTATGAAGCACGGCTATGGCAGGGACTGAACATTGCTTTGCTCCAAGAGTTGCTATCATCCTTGGGTAAGTGCCAAAATAAGCATGACTGGAGCAAAGGACAGTGACAGTTTTAATGTTGTGCATCTCAGAAACTATTGTAGTTGGAAAGAATGGAGGAATCCCAATAGCAGAAGACCTTCCTTTTTTTTTTTTTTTTTTTGACTAGAGCACTTCATGCACCATGAGTAAGAAATTGTATAATTTCAGTTTGAATCACCTGTACTGCTGACAGTTGACTCAACTGTTTTTCAAGATCCAGTTTGTTGCTGTTCATTTTTTTTACCCACTGGTTTCTTATTTATAAGAGGAACTGGCTTTCTGCTAGCAAATCTTCCCCATCCTTTTCATGTTTCAGAGTCTTCTAAATTATAACATGTTTTCACAGAGGAGTGGCTTGTGCTGAAAGGCCCAATTCCCTCCAAAATCTTTCCTTCTTTTCACGTCTCTGTAGGGTTTCATCCTTGCCAACTCTTTTCTGAAGTTCCATACTGCTTACGTATGGAACTTTTGAAGATGGTTTTCTTGTCAGTGTCTCTGTGGCAGAGGATTTTATGGCAGTAATTATCTCAGAATGAATACTTTGTTGGGACTAAAGGTTTCAATTAATGTCCCTTTGGTTTTGTGTTTTTTTTAAAAATGTTCTATGTGCAAATCATGGGCTGCTGTTTAATTTTATCTTCCAAACTTCTAATTATTTAAAATTTTGCTCTGTTTTCTTTGACTAACAGTGTTACAGGTTCTCTGTGGGAGTCCAGTTCAGGATTCAGTAATAAAACTGAGCAAAGAGTTAATTGCTTGGGCTCAGTCCCATACTATTGTCTGTCCTCTGACTCAATAGCTAAAATCCTTAAAATGACATAGCTGATGGGAACAGTTGCATTCACATGAGGTGAATAATCTCCAAGAGAGCTTTTCAAATTCACTGTGATGCATCTTCAGGATGTAACTGAGCATAGCTTTTCTGAAGCCAATTGTATACCGGCTGAGGATCTGCCCAGAGATTTCTTATGTACCACGCCTTCACTAAATTCATTCATGCTAAGTTATTCAAAGAGAATCAAATGACAGTGCATTATAAAAAAAAAAAAAAAAAACCAACAAAGCAAATTCATATTTGCTTTGAAAGTTTGTAGAAAAGGGTTGGATTCTTTTCTGCAACTTTGGCAGGTTCTGATTCATCTCTGGCAGTAATTATTCAGAGCAAAGATGGATTCTGTATGAGAGAGAGAGAGAAAATACACATAATTCCCAGGGAGTCTTGACAGTCTACGCAATTAAACTGATTTCTGACATCTCTGGACAGTGGGAAAGGATAAAAATGAAGTTCATATTTGATATACATGAATTCTTAAGGTGGAAAAGCCAGCTTGTCTTCCAAGATGCCACGTGATTCTGCATCTGCCTCACGGTTGCTGGTTAGGCAGGAGGTCATCTCTCAGATGTCCTCTCCAGATTTAGAGTCTCATTTAGAATTAGAGCTTCTGCTAAAAAAAGTCGTGAGCTGTATTTCCAGATTGAATTAGTCTAGCTTCAGCTTCTAGCCATTCATCATGAAGTCAAGCTGAGGGCGTTTCTGTACGTCAAAGCCGGAGAGCTGCTGGATGCCCGCCAGGTCCGACCCCCTTAGCAAGGCTGATGGTTTCAGACGTAGTGTTGCACAATCAGGGTCACCCAGCTCCCGTCTCAGGGCGGACTTGCCTTCTGCCGGCGTATCGTGTGGGCACAGCGGGATGTATACATGCCCCAAGGTTTTCACTGCTATCTCCCCCTGGTTACACAGTTTAATCATTGTCCACTACAGTTCTTTTCAAAGTACAAAGGGCTGTTTTCTAAGACAATGCACGCAGTGAAATTCAGCATTTCTGGTCCCTTTGTGTAACAGTTATTCTACTTCTTTCGAAGACCCCTGCTGAAACACCGCATGTGAGTTTTGCCAAATGGCTTGCTGATCTCCTTCCCACTTAGAAGCGCTTTCACGAAGGCATCATTTCACTGCTGTCTGTCTGAGAGCTGAACACAGATTTTATTGTGATCAGATTTCAGTTTCTGAAAATCATTTCTGAACTTCCCAGTGGTAAAGATTCCTTCAGTAAAGACTTTCATCAAGCAGCCTTCTGTAATATCAGGCAAGTTACCTACCCAAAGCAGAAAAATCCAGACATGGATACACTAAAAATATTTCCTATGCTGCTAATTGGGAGAAAGTGATCGCTCTAATGTGTCCTTAGTCATACATTCTGACATTTCTAGACAGAAATAATAGCTTTATCTGTTATTTTTTTAATGGGTATCCATGGTTATAAAGAAAGCTAAATTCATGTCTATAACGTTGCTCTCCATTTCTGCATGGTCTCCTAGCACGATGTTCAGAAGCAGGCAACGTTCACTGCTCCTTTCCATGAGGCAGCAAATTACTTGCGTGTTCAACACTGCTGGTCACAGAGTGAAACGAACTTTCCAGTGGCAGTGGTGACTGATATCTATAAGGAATATGGTTCACTTTAAATATTGTTTACAGACCGCTTAATGGGAAGTCTAAAGCACATTTGGCATGATGCTGCAAGGACTCACTTTGTCCCATGCTATCAAGTGAAATCCAGAGCATGAATTCAAATTGAGTGGAAACATTGTAGAATCATTAGCGTTTGTTGATGGATTCATTTGTTTGGTTTGTTTGGTTTTTTTAAAGCAGAAGCTGTCATCTCTTCTTGCTAGTAAATCAGCATCTTTTATTAGCTATCATATTTTCACATTATGTACCCAGCAGAATCTTTTTACCATGACTGTCTTCCAAATTAAACTTTAAGATTCCAGGAAAATTGTAACAAATGTTTTAAGTCAGTCAGACGTGAAGCTAACGAAAGAGGCTGGAGGAGCGCTCCTGGTGCGGTGCTTAGTTTCTGCCTACAGCACAGCGCAATTTCACCTGAAAGGCTGGACTAACTTATCTAGGCTATGTGTAACAGGGTAAGAGTTTAAGGAAGGTAAAGTTGAGCAAATATCAATAAACAATTTACCATAGGAAGGTTTCTCCTTAGGACTGTTGACTGCATAATCTCAAAAGCAATGCCCCAGCCTTTCCTGGCAGGAGCAGGAGGTTTGGATTCTACACCTTGCTCGGCCCCTGAGCTGCCGTATGGGCAAGTCGCTTGCTTTTTTCCCCTGTGCTTACCTGTCTGTAAAGTGAGGGTGATTTCTGTCTTCCTATAGCAAATTCTCTGAAACCTGTAGGTTAAAAAATGCTACGTAACAGACTAGGAGTTTACAGGATCCTAGTGACAGATTCAGCACTGGAAAAAAAAAAAAGTAGATGGAAAACCATACAATGTACTTTATTGTATAATCGGTTGTTACTATTGCAAAATCATGAGATGAGAAAATACTGCAGTGGTTGTATTCACTGAACCTTTATTGTATCCTGCAGTGGACATCTCTTGTGAACATGACGTGTTTGCCACCATTGATTCACACGCAGGTTGCAACGCAGAAACCTAAATGCTGCCTAAAACATCCCAAGGTGAAGAAATTAAGGTTTCATAACAAACTGGTAACATAAGAAAGCAATGTCAACAGCCTCCAAATATACGAGCTGTTTCTGATCCGTTAGTGGCAGAGAAGCGTTCTTGTGACTGAAACACCCAAAGCTGCTCGGATGAGCTTTCCAAAGCGGGACAGATCTTCTGAGAAGACTGGTCAGGCTCTTCCAAACAGACATAAAGTAGGTTGGCTTCCTGAAAACCAGGACAATTTCACTAAAAATAAGCAACAGAGATCATCTTAGAGCAAGGAAAATTAAGTAGTTGGAAGAACTTGCACCCATAAAACTGTCCTTGTCCTGATTCTTCCAGTGTTGTCTGGCTCAACTTTGATGAAAAAATACACAAAATTCACCAAAATTGACTGTGCAGTAAAAGCAGCAAGACAATTTTCCAGTAAAAACTTTCAGGTAGATGGGTCAGTGGGGCCTGGTGAGTTTTTTGGTGCATATGATTTTGAATCACGGTGAATACTGTCAGAATTTGCTGTTCAGACATTAACTACCCCTCTCAAGCCCTTGAGGCTTTTGTTTAAATGCAGGCAGTTAAACTGTGTTCATCATCACTAATTCAGGTGTACACAAATGCACAACAGGTTAGTGATACTTATTTTAATATTGATGAAACACAAAGATTGCATTTAGTAAAACGCCTTATCCAGTAAAACACCTCATCCTAAACCAGGTCTGGTTTCCTCTGTTAACTTCCATTTTTTTCCGCCGTATGTGAAATTGTATTCATACAAAAAAATTGTGAGTGGTATATATTACAGTTGTCGTGGATGATCTTTATAGATTCAAATTTAGTGGGGGTTGCTGCTTATACTTTTTCTCTGGTAGCATTTTGAGCCCAAATTTAAAATCCTCTAAACAAAACCAAACCATGAACTGCTTAAGGTGATGACTGCTTTATATTCCTTTTGATCCCTCTGCAGACCCTAATTTAGACCTAATTTAGAGAATCTGTTCATACATTTTGATTTTTTTTCTAAAAAGGTAACAAATCAGAATCTCAATTAAAAAAAATTTTAAAGGGGAAAAAAAAGAAGCCATGCTGCTATTTTTTCCCTTATAAATCCATTCAGATATACAGCAGTATCACAAAATTAATAGGCACAAAAAGATGAATTAGTCCTTATTGAGGTATTTGGTGATCTCATTTCTGGTCATCTGAAGTCAACAAAACTTTGTTGTATGCCAGCAGGGAAAGAAACCCTAAGAGCTGCTCTTTACTAAGCCTTCACTCCAGAATTTTACCCTGTCACATCAGGAAACAGAAATAATCTCTCCTGTCAGGGATGTCCATAACGTACATAAATAARGTTTCTCATTTATTATGGTAGCTACAATATTGATGTTTGCCATCCACAGATGTTTGATTTACAGTGTTGTTTTATACTTCGTCTTCTAAGTTTAGGTAGGACAGAAGTTGCATGGCCTTCAGACAGCTTCTGGCCCACAGCACGCTAAGAGTTTTGTAGAAGTCTATTTGATCAAAAAGTGACTCTTCCATTTCAATTTGCTAAAGTCCCACATATTTCTTTACCATCTTCTAAAAACAAGTTATTACCTCTTACATTGTGCCCTGGAAAGTAGTCATAACTTCTGATCATTCCACGAGCCTGCATTTCTGTTGACAGATGTTTGTTTGATCCTGTGGCCTGGATAAAGAAGTCATCTTTCCTGTAACTGAACTTCACCTGGAGCCGGTCAGAAGGTGAAAGCTGAATAAAAGGTTTCATTTTCACTAGAAAATGTGATTTGTTTGGACTGAAATTTTTATAGCTATGTATCTGATTCCAAAAACAGATCTTATGGCTAAGATTGTCATGGCTAGGATGGAACTTGGTCAAATGAGGACATCAGAGTCAAGTCAGCAGTCCAGAGGTCACACGTACCTGTGAGCACCTGACCACCAAGTGAGTAGCTGGCCACCAAGCTATTAAATCTCAGGAAGTATTTGCTTTCCCATTGCATTTTGGGGGGGGCAAAAATCCGCAGATAACCTTTTGTTTTTCCAAACTATTGCAGAATGAATTCCTGTTGTCTTGTCACTCCTAATTCAAAATCCCCTCCCTGACCTCTCTCTCCCCGCTCCCATTTCCTCCAGCAGCCTCTCTGTAGCTGGGATGGAGACTCAGGCTTAAACCCTGTTACATCTTTGCTGACTCAGTATCTCACAGAGATGTCTCACAGAGAAGTATCTCACCTTTGCAAGGTCTGCTTATGATCATGCAATAAGGTAACCAGATCAACAGACTTTGAGCCAGCATTGGRACATGAAGTTAAGGTAGGGAGTACAAGGCATTAGCCAATACTATTCTCATCATCTCCAGAAAAGTTTTCTCTGAAGTGGTTTATTCATACTCCAAATTGGATGAAGCCAAAAAGGGAGCACTAGCTTTAAGGCATACACAGTGTATACTTAATAAAAGGAAGCTTTCAAGAGAGGAATGTGTGAGCTAATGCAATCCTAGAGCAAGAGTAACTCATGCTTCAACAAGTTATATGCATTTTTGTGTCTGTGGCTGATAACTTGCCCCTACTTGTCAATGCTAATTATCTCCCACTAAAGGAATGTTCAGCTCTTAGTGGTCAAGAGATTCAATGCTTAAATGAACAACTCCTAAGTTGTCAGAGAATAGGTTTCCTCACATGTATGGGTTAGTGAGGTAGCATGTAAACACGTCTATTTAGCACAAGGTCAGTTGGTGTACAAGCTCCAGTTGGATGGTATATACATGAGAGAAAAAAAATCAGACTGAAAACAAGACACATTTCAAATAACAATGAAAGCCAAAATCATCAGAGCATGTGATAATATCCTTGTCAGTTAACATCTTGAATTGCTAAGGGAGATTTTGGAATCTAAACCAGAGAAGGTTTGTTTTTAAGGAAACCAAGGTACACGTATGCGAGGAACAACACAGGTTGATTGTCCAAGGGCCGAAGATTAAGTGACTTCTTCATGGTCTCTTACACTCTAGTTTTCTGTCTGCAAAAAATATTTTCACTGTCTGTATAAATTACATTCTCTAGTTTAGCTTAAAAGACATTGCCTTTTGAGTTTCAATTGGCGTCCAGGTATTCCAATGTGTTCCTCCACACAGATTATACATCTGAACTATTAAAAGCTTTTGTTAAGAGGGAAAAAGTATGCTCCTGAGCTATTGGAAAGTTCAGGAGGTGAAAAACATTTCCTGCTTCTATAAATGCCATGTTTGAAATTAAACTGTTTCATTACAATGGTCATTTGGAAGCTGCAGCTGGCAGCTCTCACTTTGGGGGGAGAAATGGTTGAGGCTTTGACAGTAGCAAAATAACAGTGTACGTATGAGATAGCTAACATTATTCATAAAGATGTAGTTCCGTCTTAAACTGAGCTTTCCTTTGGTGTCAGTAGGCTTTCTGAAGAATATGTTAAGGCACAAATGAAAATATTCCTAGAGAAAGCTTAATTTTGGGGCCAGAGGGAGGATGAGGGAGGGAGGGAGAATGAATTCTTAGCACTCCAGGGTAATTCAGGCTGGAAGGGCCCTCAGGAGAGCTCTAGTCCAACCTTCTGCTCTGAGCAGGGTCAACTTTGGGACCACACCAGGTTGTGCAGGGCTTCCTGCAGTCTGGTCTTGGAAACCTCTAAGGATGGAGACCTCACAGCCTCTTGGGGCAACCTGCTCCACTGGCCTTATGAGGGAAAGTTTTTCTATCAGTATGTTAAGCCACTTCACTCTCGATATTTGAAATCATGAGACAAATGTGACCACTAGTGGCCTTTGAGACACTTCTCTTTCCGTGAAAAGACAGGAACATACACCATTGGTCTTTGGAGGCAGAGCTTGTCACTAGACCACTCTGTTTTGGGAGAGTATTTATCCAATCTGTCCTGATGGAGCTATTCCAACTAATATAAGATATTTTGGGGAGGTAAAGCGAGTAGGATTCTGTTGGTTGGACCCTCGTTGAAGAGAGCAGACGGGAATTCTTGCTGGTGTTTTGCTTTGCAATATTTCACGTGCAGTCTCACCCGGCAGGGGTGCTCTGCTACTGCACCGGCTGGAGTCCATCAGGTAGGGGAGGAGAAAAGAAGAGTAGCTGATTCACCGTGCCAGATGGAGCTTTTGCAGTCTAGTCCCTGTCTAGACTCAAGGAGCTTTCCTAGAGGCTTCAGGTGCCTTCACCATCGCAGAACAGCTGATCAGGGTTTCAGAGGCTTTAAGCCTGTGCTTTCCGTGAGCTACCAGCTGTGAGTTTTCAGGCTAGGTCGTGGACCTCACTGTCTGGTCTGCACAGGGGACAGCAGAGGAGAGTTTTGCTCTTTGTTTCACCTCCCATGCTGCAAAGATGCAGCAAAGGACAGAAACTGCAGTCAAGTTTCGACTTTAAACACTGAAAATAGCTGAAGAGCAGCAAAAGCATGCTCCGGAGTAGCAGTCTATAGAGCTTAAGTGTTTGGCACGCAGTTATGTGATGTTTCAGTACGACCCCTCACACACTCCAGTTTAAGCATCTGTTTAACCATTTGGCTGACTAAAGCCAAGAACTCTGAATATTGTATAATCACATCTCATGTTGATACCTGTTAAAGTATGTATACATCATCGATACTGGATGTCTGGAAGTAATTTGAGCTCTGTTGATAAGTCCCCAGGGTTTTCTTTTTTCTTTCTTTCTTTCTTTATTCTTCTTTTAGAATTTAGCTTAATAGATTGTATACAATTGTCAGTGGGAATGTAGGAGGTAGGAATTTTGAGTTTATTTGCTTGCTGATACTGACCTCTTTTGTGGCTTTAGAAATGGCATATACGTATCCAAAATACGATTTGCTTTTTAACACCTACCAGTCACTAGGCTTTACAGCTATTGATTAATAAATTCTTTGAGGAGGAGGTATTTTTAATATAAAGTGTCACAATGTGATGGTATATTTTGATCCTCTTTTCTGTGCATAGTAGGTACCGATTTTTATTATTGTTTACATGTAAAAATTAAATGATTTGCTTTGTTTTCTTACACTTGAAGAAAGACTATTGAAAAATCTATACGTTCACCAAGGTTAATAGCTATGTTTACGACTGATTTTCGCTGTAAAGTTTGACCAGCTTGGAGTGGAGACTGATGTTTTTAAAAACTATTTTTCATATCAAATGCTATTGTAAATGGAAAATTTTAATTTTAAAGCATTTAAGGGAATATCAGCAGGCTCTAAAAATGTGTACTCAAGTGAGTGGTCTTTACCTTCGCCACTCTGTTACTATGGATGAGACATGGATGAGACTATGGAAGACACATGACTGAAGCTTGCAAGACTGGATCCTGAGTAAATACTTGATTTAGTGGGATAATATTCTGAGTGCTTTGAAATGTTATTCAGGATACTCTAAAGCATATTTATAATTTACTGGAAATGTTTGCTGTTCCAAACTTATTTTTCTTTCTCTTATTGGTAGTATTTCTTTCTTATTGGTAGTATTTGATGTATACTTACTCTAGCTTGTAATAGCCCAGTGTGTAACAGATATTTTCCACTCGTTTTGAACACTTTCAGGTTAAGTAACCATAGGTTAGAACATACTCTTTTTAAAAAAAAAATCAAAACAAAACCCAAACCTTTTCAATTTCTTTCATCACAAAGAAAAGGCTAAGATCTCAAGATAAAAAGTGAAATAAAAATACTGTAGTTTAGTCTGAGCCATGAAATGGATTCTGATATGTTTACGTCTCTATTTCCAGAAAGTCATTTTGAAGACCCTCATGGCAAAATCTAGGGGAAAATTTACATACTTAAAATGGCATTTTGCTGGAATTTAGACACCTGTACCAAGAAAGTGATCTGGATAGTTTGTTTTTTGTATCTTGTGTCTTGCCCAGGTCTTGAAACTTAAGTGCCCAGCACCTTGGCCGGGCTGCCTCCATGGAGCTCTTGCTTCCTCCCGGGATGGCACCGCCTCTGCTATAGCTGTGGACAGTGTCACTAATGCTCATGGCTGACTCATGACCACTGCATCAGCTGAGAGGTAGGTGAACCGGTCTTTCTTGCCTCCATAGCTCCTAGCTCTCCCAAAATTGTGCAGATCACTCCAGGCTCTTGACTATTCTGTGCTGAGGTATCATCCATCTTGTTGAAGCTGTATTATTGTGCAGCTGGGAACACAAGCCTCATAGAGCTAAAGGGAAAGGGGGAGGCAGTTAGACTTGTGCCAGGGAGGCTTTGGGGATACTCGTTTGGTCCCCATCACTGTTGTTTCTGTCAGGTGGAGTCAACACTCTTAGGACTCTTCCAAAAGATGCAACCATTGTGAGTCGGGCGATTTTGGCAACAATGGTTTAGATATGATAGGGAGATCTCCACCATTAACTAAACACCTAATTTCTGCAAATATATCTCCTAAATGTTGTGCTTGCTGTCAGGAGTAGTCCCACTGAAAGATCTTACTAGCGAGTATAGCATATATATTTATATTTTCTAATAGCATATTAGCGCGACCTAGTTGCTGCTTGGTTTCCTAAAACAATGTTTAAGAAACTCACTCTCTACAAATCCATTTTAGGACACTTCACTTAACTATTTACTTCTTCAATAATATTTAAATTTCTATCTAAAGGACATCAGTTCTTGAGAGAGCTGCTTAACAACTGGCATTGCATTGCTGTGTCCATGCATAGATGCAAACACATGTGCCCAGCCAGCATTTTTGTATGTATGCATGTGATTAATGTACATGGGATGTTTCTGCTCTTAACTGGACTGATCCTGAGCTGACATATATTTCAAGCATACTCCTCAAAGAAAAGAGGAGCCTGGTGTGGGGGAGAAAGCACAGAATCAGGCCCTTTACCTTCATCTAACTTACAGAAGCCTCCAGAGATTTATTTTATTTTGACTATGATGGTGAAAACAAATTCACTGCTCATGCAGGTTGAGATCTTATCAGACAAACTTTAGTACAAAGCACATTTCACATTCAAGCTATGAACCCTTGAAAACAGAGGCTTATAAGGACATTACTGACAATGTTTAGCGTTGTAGCAGAGTTGATGCCAGCATGGTTGGTTAAAATGATCTTGTTTTTAAGGTAAAGAGTTGGATCTTTTTTTACATGGTAATGTCTTCAAAAAAGAGGGAAAACATTACTTAGGATGACTCATAAAAGTGCTTTAAAAATGCTATTAAGATTTAAGGCATAATGTAGATCCTATAAATCTACCCTGCATTCTTTCACTGGGAATGACTGACTTTTATGAAAACTAGAGATTGTAAATCAAGAACCTAAATAAGAGGGGGTTTTGACATGTAAGTATAGAGTATACATTAGCTGAGCCCCGACTTGACTGCCTCCTGGTTCCACGGGGGACACACAACGTAGGCGTTTATTCTCCTGAGCAACAGTTTTGCCTTGTAAAAGCTGGTAAGCAAAAATATAGTTTATCATTCCTCTGGGGAGAAACTTTTTTCCTAGTGATTCGGGAAGGGGATTTGCTTGCTCCCTCGCTCAGTTCTGCTTTTCTGTCTCCCTGTTCATTCATCTCTTGTTTAGGATTGTGCGTGTGTGTGTGGTTTTGAGGAGATGGCATTACTTCTGAAAGCACTCCTGAGGGTCTCTAAAGAGAAATGTTAACTAGAAGGATAAACCCCCCCACACATGCAAGCAAGCACACTCAGGCACACACGTACACACACGCACACAGCCTTTTCAGTATTCATGGGGAGAGTTTGCTCCGTTTCTGAAGTTGTTTTAAGAAGCAGCTTCCACGCCAAACTATCTTTCAAAATCCATTAAAAGTCCTTAGGAAATGCCAGCAGCCTTCCATCATGTTATCACCAATATATTTGACCATTTGCATCTTTGGCCTCAGCTTAATTTGTTTTCGCCTCGTCCCCTTGTCTCCACGCTGTAACTCATACGGTGCAATCTTGCACAGCGAATACTCCCCTGCCCCTCCAGCTCCTTATCTGAACAGAGAGCAGACCTGGCGCGCTCACAGCAGCCAGCTTACTTAACCTTATCTTCTTTACGCTTCTATATTTAGACAAGGAGGGTTCTTTGTCGCTGAACTAATATAAAACATAACTTGACTAGATGCCTGACTTTTAAAGAAAGGGCATCTATCACTTTTATGTGGCATTTCAAAGAAGAAGGCATTTAATAACGCTGAAAGACAAAGAAGGGAGTCTGTCTTAATGTACAACTAGCCATCTAATGATTAACTTCTCTTAATACTTAATCGGTTTATAGTAGAAAAAAAAAAAAACAACAGTGCCATGGCACGGTTCAGCGTTGTGTTAAGGAGTTTGCTGCACTGTCTAAAGTGATACAAAAACTGTATACAGCTGGTGTACAAGAGGATATGATACACTTCAAAAAAAATACATGCAAGCAATACTCAAAAGCATTTAAAACGGGAGGATGAGGAGGGTGGCAGTGAGCCTCCCCCCTGCAGTGGGTGCAGACCATGATGTCCTTGTGCACCTGAGATGTTTGTATCAGGCTGTGCCACCTCCCCGGCCCCCCGGTCCCTTTGTCTCAAGGCAAGTGTCCCGCTTGTCCCAGCCCCGCTGCAGACCTGCAGGAGAGCTCCTGCTCGGCAGAGTGGGGACAGTCAGGCAGCTGCCAGAAGTTTGTGAAAGGCAAAGGACTGCTTTTACCCCCGCCCCCGTGGCATGAGGCGCTACCTGCGTGGGGAACTTCTAACTTGAGAATACAATGGGAATTTCGTGCTTTTTCGACATGACTTTCTAAGCCAGCCTTATTGCAGCTACTTCCTTGCATATACATTGATTTGTATAGGGTAATACAAAGGTATTTCCTTTCCACGCCTACTTCCTGGAGAACTGAGAAGTTTATTTATCTTCTCTCTAACTGCTACAGAAGTTGCAGATAAACTCACCTTCAGCCATCTAAAGTTGGTTTGGGTAATTCCGATCTCATAAAAGGAAAAAAATCCTGTCCAAGGATTTTACAGAATAAAAAAACATTTTGCAGTTGTAGTCTTAAAGTACATCAGACAAAACTAGGGAAAAAACYCTAGGAAATTGTTACAGTGGGTATGACTTTTTCATTTATGGTGATTTTATCCTTTTCTTCTCCTAAGAATAAAAATTTACAGAAGGCAGCTCTCCCATTGCCTCTATTTACATAAAATAGAAATAGGAATCATCTTTTCCTTTCTTTTGGCAAAAATTCTTTCTTTCTTTTTTTTTTTTTTTTTTTTGTGAGTTTCACAGCTTTTTTGCTATGCCATAACAGTCCGTCCAGTGTAATAGCATGGAATACAGTGTCCATTTCATTACTATCCCACTGGACTAGAGCACTGCATTTGTCTGTATTTGTGAGAAGAACTTGCTGAATCTGTTCCACCCTCAGCTTAAAAGGGGGGGGGGGGCAAAGTCTTCATCCTCGCTCCTACTCCTCCAGAGGAAAAATGCCTTCACACGTCCAGTTCCTTTTTATGAGAGCATACTGCAAATGAGGAATAACAGGGTGTTTTGACTCAGCAATGCATTTCCAGTTAGTTGAAAGACCCTATGCTGATTTCTAGTGAGGATGGTCATTATATGTATTTTCAACTGAAATTACTTAAAAGTGAGGTGGTTGTGATGATAAAAAGTATTTTTTGTCAACTATAAGCAACTGCACACAGTAACTTTGTGCCTGCAGTTTATAATAGCAGCGATACTCAGCATATACCTTACGACGTAGTCATGATCCTGGAAATTCAGTATGCACTCTCCTTTCAAAACAAAACAAAAACCTCGAGCTGAGTGCCCCTGGATAGAGACGACTTAGTGGTGCTTTGAATGGGTGTTTCTCTGGGTAGAGGGCATTGTGCACTTCTGAGATCTGTTCACATCTCAGTGCATTGCGTGGGTCACCCCAAAGGGCAGTTGGACATACTTGCCATGATTTTCCTTGGAGGGAGTCCCAGCAATGCGCAGTCCCTGCTGCCATCTGAAATTGCAGCTTGACTCTGGCCTGCTTACATTTTGGCCTAAACCTCTTAAGAGGTGTGTGAACTTTCGTGAACCCAGCCTGAGCTCAGGACATGGGGCTCTGATTATTAAACACTTTTTCAATGTCTGTAACAGCTTTCACCCAAAGACGTTAGGACACTTGAATGCACTCATGATTAACTGCACACTCTGCACTCTGTCCCAGTAGAAAACACCTGGGAAAGCCATGTCAGCTCTGAATATACTTTCCCAACATGAGGACATGGTGGAGAGGGGCCTGGACCGAAATCTTGTTTAAAATACCTGCTTTCCAGCTCTGCATTTTGAGTGGCCCTTTTCTACAGCATGATTTAAACCATGCTATAGAACAACCACTTCCAAATTCCAGAAAAATACAGATGCCATATACGTATATACAATACACAACCAAATCTGTTTGATGATTATACAGTGAGATGAAGGACAGTCCCAGGCTTAGAGTACTGGTGTATGATTTGAAGACCTGGTTTCCAGCATTTTCTTTTCCCATTACAGAATTTTTGAGGGGGAGAAGAAAACAGATCTGCCTCTCTGTTTCATACGCACTTTTAATGCTTTATTAAACTGTTACTGTGCTTGAAACAAAGAAACTTTCCTACTGCAGCRTATTATGCAGAAAAATGCACTAAAGAGTGAGATCTGCCCCAGCGTTAGGGTAGCGGTGGCCAGGTAGGTGTCATGGATAACCCATGTTCAATCACTTCCATTGACTTACGTGGCCGTCTCTCAGCAGAGAGCCAGCAGCGGGTRCAGTGTCTGCGTTAGCTCCCTTGCCTTGCTCTAGGGACTTCCTACAACACAGAGAAGTCCTTGCCAACCTCTTGAACACCAAAGCCCTATCAGTCTCTCCTCCGTACAGGTGGTGTTTAGAGGGAGTTGGCTTTATTTTTCTTTTTCCTTTATTGTTTTTTCGAAGTTGCATCTGTCCTACAGCCCAAACTGCAGGTGAGTTTGCTGTCTGTGTAGCTGGATTTTGTGTCTTTGAATATATCTGAAGGCAACTGTCAATGCTGATCCTTAAAAGCCTTCTACCTCCTTTCAGTCTTTCGGACACAGCTGAGCATAAAAACACAGAGTTGCACAGCCAAAGACTTCTGCCAGCTTTCTTACGTGGCTGAGACTTTATAGCGATATCACACTTAGGTGTGACTGACAATTCATAAAACCCCAGAAGTTAGAGGTGGAAAAGACTGTTAGGTCACCAGCTCCATTTCCCTGCCAGGGTGGGATATGCCGCAGGTGTTTCTGCTCTCAGACTTACAGAAGTGCTGTGCCAGTGGTGGTTGTCATTAATTACTGTATTTGTGAGCCTAGGACTAAATCCTGGTGGATCTGAGCACCACCTTCTTACAGCAGTGGGAGTCCTACTCAGTTCTTCCCAAACTTGGGACATCATGGTTTGAAACATGATCTCCTGTGATCTTTTGTCCGGAAGAGTAGAGGACGATAAAGCGCATGGATGAACTGGGTTACTCACRCAGGGCATAGTTTCTATAGCTGCTGAGATTTAGACAGCTAGCTGTACCCACTCAGTTTGATAACTTAGCCTGGCCTTGCTTATTTTTAAGTCAGGGAGGAATTTCCTTTTGCTACAGGGTAGTTAATTTACAGTTAAGTGTGCTCTTTCCCTCCTTAATAGTTTAGTACTGTGCAAATCACTGGGGTCTTTTATTATGCTATTTTCTGCGAAGGATGTTTCAAGCTATTCATTACTAGCTAGATATTACATTTTGCTTGAACTTGTAGAAGTAGGTACTTTTTTTTCTTTTTTATTTTTTCAAGTAAGAATGAAATTCTTTTACTATTTTACGAGGCTCTTAACGTATCTGACACAAAGAGAATAGAATTAAAGCAAATAGTAACTCAGTTTTTACCACAATATGAAATCCTGTTTGCTCTCTGATTGCACGTCAAATGTTGACATTAACTAGCAGATATGCCACTTCCATGCCAGGGTTTCATTCCTGGAACATGAGATCAGGCTGATTCTGTGAAAATAAATATTGAAGAAAACATGCTCAGTAAAGTGCTCAGCTCATAAAGGCCCAGTGCTAAGAAATCTGGGCAGCCGCTGGCACCCCCACTGAGGCTTGCTCAGCTCGTAGCTCTCACTTTCCCAGATTTGCATTACAGTTGTATTTTTTGCAGGTAGCCAACATGATCGCATTTCTATTTAGTTATATGACTTCAGTTTCCAGTTGTCCCCCCAGCACTCTATTTCGAATGAGCTCTTTTCTCGATACTGCAAGTATCAGTTCTTTTACTATTTTTCAGCTGGATAACCTGGCACTTCCTCAGCTTGTTTTGTTACAAAGCAGGAGACTTGTTTTTTTAGTGTTGTTTCCTTCTCTTTTCGAGCTTCCTCAGGTTCCAGAAATGACCCTACAATTAGACCCAGCATGCTGCGGGCTTACTCTTCCTTCGCGGCTGTACAGAAGTTAAACGTGGCACACACTCTCCTTGCCTGATCTTCATAAGATGTCGGGACCTAAGAAACTAATGTACTRATAGGACACTCTCAGTCTTTCCCCTGAGCTGACACTCTTGGCTATAGAGCAAAGACTGGTTCTAGGTGAGGCAAATGCAGCCTTTGGGTCTAGGTTGGGGACAGTAACAGCCAAGTTCATTCAGCCTTTCGTTGTCACCTTTGAATACATCTAGTCTGATGGAGTGGACCCACTTTCTATTGCCCCCTTCTCTTCTCTCCAACCCCTCCCCAAAGAGGCAGAAAAAGCCACAAAGTTACAGAGAACTGAGAAGGTTAGGGGAGCCTGAGCAGTTACTGAGGACTTCTGCCCCACAGCCATGTAGTAAACATCATATAATGAGTTTTAAATTTTATATTCCTATAGCAGCAAGAGGTCCTGAWCAGGCAGAAGCTCACCAATGTGCTATTTGTGTGTGTATCCACTCCATCCTTTCTTTGAAGATTTCCCAAATGTAGACCTACCCTTCAAGGAGCTTCCCTGCAGGTAGACCCTCCTCACTTTCAGTGATGCTCTGTGACTGTCCTGTGAACCAGCTCCTTTCAGGATCAGGGTCTGAGGAAAGACTAGATGAAAACAGRTAAGTGGGTAAATATCTAATATGAAGAAAAAGGAGAGGGAAATCCTCTTCCCTAGGGTTACATTTGAAGCTCAATAGGGAGTGCTGGATTGAAAGGTTAGGGAGAGAAATGATTTTTGTTTCAGGTGGAGCTCTTGTTGGAGGGAAGTGTTGAAATGAGAGAGCTTTGGGGTTAAGAAAGTTCCTATGCTCAAGTAAGTGGTAGCTGAGAATTTGCTTTAAATAATTTCAGTAAAACTAATGAGCAGGGAAATTAATTTCCTTTCAAAATGACATGGTGGAATGGCAAAGCCTTGGGTTACAGCTCAGATAAAAGAAAAAGGTAAATGCTTTGCATTAAATTCCTTGTGCGTTTCATACTTTTACAGACATCTTTGAAATTTATAGTGTAGATGCACTGGTTTGAAGTACAAGCTCACCTTGCCTGACCTCCCCCATAACACAGGCCTTTGAATCTGACCCTGTAATTTCTGCATCAGGCACCTCTCTCTCTGTTTGAGCTATAACATGTCTCTTAGATATCCATCTAGTCTTGACTGGAAGACTGCAAATAAAGGAAATCCATCACATCCATAGGTAGCTGTGTTTAAATCACTAAGATAAGCCTGTACATCTAAGGCTTTCCCTGAAGACAAGACAGCAACAAGAATTTGCTGAAGAGGCCAGCACTCGTGGGAGGGTAAGAGTCTGCAGATCCAGCCATTATTTTCAAAAAGCTCAGAAACGGGGAAAAAGCAAAGTGTTGCTCTAGTTCCAATACAACATAAGTGTAACGTCTTTCTGTAGAGGACTTAATGTGAAATGTATTCTTCACAAAGTTAAAGGGCTTTGAAAGACCAATGGACTTTGGTTTATTAATTACTTGGTTTCCAAGGCTGAAGGTTGGGTGACTAGGCAATAATGCTACAGTGAGAACAAATTAAAAACTCTTTGAGAAAAGGGGGGTGATGCTACCTGTGAAAACCATTCTATTTGTTTTTGTACTATCTGATTACAGATCATCTTCTTCTGTCCCAACTGTTTCAAAAATTGTTCTGAAAATATTTCACTTAYGTTTTTGGCATTTGGGGAGCCAAATTTGGTGTTTATACCAAAGACTTAGATTAAATTTAAGCCCAATTATAAACGAACTAAGTTGTCTGAGGTAACACTACATGGAGTATTTTTATTTCATGCTGATGACCTCCAAGTGATGTTACTCTCTAGTAATGATAAACATCAACCCAGATTTCAGTTTTGGTTTTCTTTCTATCAGTATTTGTCAAAAACTATATTCACAGTTTCTCAACCCCGAGCATGAAGTTTCAGCTGGACTGATTTCAATAGCATTAGACAATATACTCTCTATACTATTTAAGTGATATTGTTCTTGCCAAAGTTTGAACAAAGGTGCTGACTTGAACCATCCGATGGCTCTATATCTTTTTTATATAGATTTTTTGATACGTTTTAACATATTGAGGAGTTTTCTCATCTTTCTGTGGTTTTTTTCCCCTCTTATCTACTAAATCTTTACTGTAAGCCTCTAATGTTCTTACATTTTTGCTTCATTCCTTTTCTGTCTCCCACTCTCCTTAATACAGACCTCCTGTTCCTAGCACCCATCAATCAAAAATCCCAGACAAAAATAATCAGTGTGGGTGGCTCCTGGGTGCAGGTGGAGCTGGGTGACAGCAGCCAGGAGCTGAAGCTGCCTTGTGCAGGGTGGACCTCAGCTGGTGTCCGTCAGCACTCCTTTGGCGGAGCACTTTGCTCTATTTGCATTGTATTTGGCTGGGAAGGGTTTTTGTAAGGTACGTGCTCATTCTGTGAAACACATCTGGGCGACTGACTCAGAAATAGCAATAGGATGTCCTCTGAGGTGACACGTGTGTAAAAATGCCCTTTTCAATGACACCAGCGCCTTTGGATGCCTGATTTCACTTTGTATTCAAACAGCATTAACTTGTATATTTCCCATTCAATTTTTTCGTGTCTTTTATTTGTTGTTCCACCAGTGAGATCTGTGGAGTTTAAAGCAGAAGATTTAAATCATCTGGCTTTACAGTGAAGTCAGTTCCATCTTTTCCTATTAGATTTGTTTTTACCTGGGTTAGCCTCCCCACTGATAGTTCTTTAGTTTCTTTGTTTTCTGCTCTTTTTCCAATTACAGACATCCAAAAGAGATTTTGCAGTATTTAGGATGACTGAGGTAACCCCTGGGTTATATTGTTCCACGTGTTTCTCTGTTCATCTAGACCACTTCAGCATTACGTTTGCTTTCATGCTATAGAAAGAGCCATTCCACATTTTTAGTGCATCTTAGGACAGAATGACCAGCATTGTTCATAAATGACTGCACAGGCATCTGAAAGCTATTCTGGTTAATTTAACTAGAGCAGTATAATGAATCTGAAAAATATGAAGGAGCCTTTCTTAGATTCAGGAAAATCTCTTTCAAGGTTAACGAGATTCCCTCTGCCTCTCTTCAGAAAATTACCCAAACAAGCACTCCAGTGGTTTTTTTCCTTCATAGAAGTCTCTTAAGAAAGGGAGCAAGTAGGTCATCATCAGGTCAAGAGCCTTTGGTTATGAAGGCTACCTTTCATTTGCTTGAATAGGTAATCACATGGCCCTGCATAACGTTTGGTACAGCCTTGTGTCACCGGTTGTTAGAAATGAGGTAACATGTTTATGGATGGAGGCGTCAAGTGTGTGGTTCTGTAGCTCATTCAAGATTTTATGCAGCACATTATTTCTCCCTGCCCATCCAAAATTTCATCAACAATGACACAGAACAACTTTGTTAAGCAAGTAGAATGTGCTGGATTTGTTTAAAGGCAATTATTTCAAATGCAGTTGACCTGTACTTTGTGGGGAAAAGTACATTTAAATAAGCTTCTAAATAAGGGACTAGGACAGTGTATCTTATCATAAGAACACTTACTATGCCTGAGGTAAGAAAATAGAAGAAAGATGAAAACTGCTTGGGTACCTGTGGCATGAAGACCAAGGTATCTAGGGGGAAAAGATGAATAAGAGAGATTGGAAAGTAGAGTGTCAGTCATTAATCTATCACCATGCATCAAGTGTTTTGAGCTTTCTTAAGAGAAATTATATAGGATATTATCTGAGGATACAAAAAATACTAAAATACATAAGAAAGTTTAMGTTTCAGGCACATAATGTAATGAAGTAAATACATTTAGTTAGTAGCCTAGTTTCAGGAATATGGACTAGACCCGCTAGTCTGTGGTAGCTGCCTACACCAATTCAGCACAACTCGAAAAATTTTGTCTGCTTAGAATTGCTCATATGCAACTCTTCTGAAACTTCGATTATTACCACTACAATACTGGAAATCATAAAAGACTTAGGGAATTTAGGACTCCTATGCACAATATACCAGTATATTAAATGTCATCATTCTTAGGTCTTACTGCTGCTTAGAATTAACTGAACTGGAAGCAAATGAAATATAATTTTTGCTCAGAATAGTAGGAATGTGCTCTACAGAGCATTTGGCTACAAAGATGTACACTTCAAGGAATCTATTGTACCAAAAATATAAAGAGTTTCCTTTTTTTAGCAGGCAACAAGGAAAAAAAAAAATGCGTAGATTACTGTGCTATGGAAACTTTAGAGAATTGCTCTTCAAGGTCAGGAGCATGCTGGTAGACTTCTACGCTTGCCAGTGCTGTTTTCTGTGCAAAACTTGTCTGTGAAAAAACTTTTTAAACTTCACAGTAGAGATGGGATTTATTGCACTAGCCATTAACTGTTTAAAATTAGGATCTTATACAAAACTAACTGTTTAGGCAAAGGAAAGAGGTAGACACCAGGTAGCAACTCTTCCCACCTATTTGTAGATGGCTGTCTGGTGAGGGGGTGAGTACTAAAGTCCTCATTAATCTCTCTTCATGCGTGAGAAGCAGAGGACCTACCATGTTGTTAGGCAGAGCATTGGAAATATGAGGTAAAATGTTTATTTTCCAAAAGCAATTAGGTGTTAGTGAGGTCCTGCCTGTTTTGGGCACTGCTTCTGAAGGAACTGGCTAGAATTTGGCAAGTGCTGACCTATCCAGTGAATGATGATATTAAAAAATAAAAGCATCGAATTTGGAAGGCAGCATCCAAATAACTCCCTGTGGTTTCTAAACCGTATCTTGAAAAAAAAAAACCCCTTATGCTGCTCCTATAATAAAATTAACAGAGCAAAATAGATTAGTACTGTCCAATATAACCCTCTGACTTCCAGGTCCCTTCCAGACCACTTTGCAAGTCCAACTTAGTTATTAGCTCATGTTAAGAATTCAGAAGCAAATTGTGTACAGCCTCCATCTACATTAAGCTAGATGTATTTTGGGTCTGTTTTCCTATGCCCTACTTTGATCGTTTGTTTTATTTTGATTGCTTCACAGGATATCAGTAATTATTGCGGAAGCAAAATGAAATTAAGTCAAAGTTTTTCCAAAAGGTTATGGGAAGTATGGACTCACAGCCCAGGAAACCTTACCAGATTCAAGTCAATCATACAGTCTGTGACCACAGAAGTGTTTTAGGAAATTTTCTTTCATTTGTCTTAATTTTATGTATCATGAGGTGCTTAATAAGATGCCATGTGTAATGCTGAAGTGACCTGCTTCTACTTTACAAGTGCAATTACCTAAAGACAAGCTGGGTTTTGTGCAGTTTTCTGCTGGGACGTTGAGGAGACGGCAGGTGGTAAAGCAGTCGGTGCCAACTATTACAGCGCTGCCCTTCTGGAAAGTGAAGTCGAGGTGAAAAATGTTACCACATCTCAGGGTCACCTTTCCCCTCCGAGCCTCCCACTCTGGAGGGAAGCCTCGCTGTTCAAAGGCTCGCATTGTACCCGTGGCCTTTCTAAACAACATAAAACGCGCTCTGGTTCAGGGTGGGTGGGCAGTTAAAGCTAAGGTAAACAACCCACATTGCCAAGCAGTATTTTTTTAAGCAGTAGGCAAGATGCATTTCAACAGATGCGTTTCAAAAGGAATAACCACAAAGATATGGGAAACACCTGCAAGCCTTTGTTGTATGGGACTGCCTACAGTGGGACCCAATGGGAGTGCAAAGCCCACCTGTAACTACTCTGCAAAGCTGTTGCAACAACATCTGCAAGGCAGGAAAAAAAATGCACCTATTGATCGGGCATGTGTTGTTTGTGAAAATGAGCATGGGTGCACACAATAGTCACTGTCAGCGTGAATGCAGATTGCCTCCCCATTATTAGTGGGCGACGGTGGGGTAGAGAAAGGACCAAAGGGGATGGTTGTCCCCTCCAGAACAGCCCAGGATGGCACACCTGCACCCAGTTGTGTGACACAGCACTGGCTGTTTACCTAGCGTGTTTTAAGATCTCAGCCTTGGGATTTACTTACTAACATCCCCATAGGTACAGCTGTGATTCACAGATGTCAAGCTAACAGCACATTTTTGTCAAACACACCTTGTCTTGGCTAGTTCCATCTGACGTCTTGAAAATATCATCACCTTGAATAGGGAGGAGACAAGCATCTCTAGGAACAAGTAACTTGATATAACAAGTTTATAATCATTTGTAGATTAAGGCCAGAAGGGAATACTTGATGTCCTACATAGTACAGGGCAGACTGCATTATTCCACAAAAGGATATATTTTAGAAAGACATCCACTTTTGTTTAAAAAATTTAAGTGATGGGGAAACCATGCATGAGAAGTTCTTGCAGTGATTGACTGCTATCGAGTAAAAGTCGTCACCTTTTTTCCAGTTTGAATTTATGTAACTTCAGCTTTCAGTCTCTCAATCTTAGTATAGCTTTGTCTGACATGTTCTTTTAAAAACCTCTAATATCAGATTTTTTTTTTATCTATTTCACTCTAGATTGGAGTCTAGATAGTGGCAGGTCCCCTTCGGAAGTTTAAATAGATCTAGCTTCTAAAATTATTCCCAATTTTCCAGAGGTTGTATTATTCTTTCATCTGTCTTGGCCTGTCTCCAGTGTTTCAATAACAGAAACAGTACACACAATTCTTCCAGATTAAGTCTTTTAATTTCTTATTCCCTCTTCATTTCTTTATAAACTTGCCCTTTGGTTATAACACGGTTGACACCTTCCCAGCTGATGAGCTGCCATGAGGAGCAGCACGYGTGGCGAGGCAGGGCAGCTTCTGCTGCAGCCCCAGGCTCAAGGAGAAAAAGGAAAACAGGGCAGCCCCTTCTCCCTGGGCCCCTGGCTGTCCCGATCCTCATGAACGCAACCCAAAAGTACAGTAAATCAGAATAAATGGGATCACACTGAAGGAGCCCTGTGCCCACAAAGCGGGTCCAGTGCTATGAGAAGGTTTGACTTAACTCATCTACATCTGTAACAACTTAGGAAAATACCACAGTTACGTACAATCCTAGTTAATGTTATTGCATCCCTATAAAACCCATCACAGCAGTGGTCTGAATTCGTGGCAGTAATACAGCTTGGAGCTGTAGAGGTCTTGGACCACATAGTCTGTTTGTTTTGTCAAAAGCCTTTTCCTGGACTCTAGCTGCAGGCTCTAGCATGTATTTGCATCATATTTTACTAGCATACATGTCCTCTCTCTCCCCCGATCCAAGCAAACTGGAGGTCATGTAGCCATGATTGGTATGGGAGTAATTCTAAGGGAAAAAAACGGCAGAGAGACTGGGATAGGGGTGGAATTGGTTATATTTGCCTACAAAACCACTATGTAGTCAAGCCCCTCCAACAAGAAAAGATTCTAGGATATACAAAAATACATCACTGCCTCGTGTTGGCTGAAGCTAATCTGTATCTTTATAGGCTTAAATGAACACCCAGTGGAAAGACTCTTGTTGGATGAGACCCAGCTTGGGGCTCTTGTCAAAAACTTACTGTGCAGATTTCACCATCATGAGACACTGATCTGTTTCCTGTGTTTACTTAGACTCAGATCTATTTACTTTGGTCTTTAAATAACCTATTGCTGCTCTTTAGGGGGTTTTCTCAGTCCTGTAGAAGTGGAAGGTAACTGGGGTTCTGGCTCACATTCTCATTATAAGATCTTTTCAGAGAGTATGACCCAGAAAATATCAGGCTTTACCTTTGTTGAGCTCTCAGTGACAGGCAGTAGCAAACCCATCCTTTCAGTGCTAAACTGGATAGGTTTGACTGAGAAATAATTGCAAGGTAATAAATAGGGAATCCTAGGATGCAATTTTTACAAGTTTGCTTTTCACAGATGCTCACTGTAACACCCATCATTGAGCTTCTACTGGTTTACATTTGTTTTCTCAGGAAAAGAAAGATCTCCTCCCTTTATTGGAATAATATGAAAAATACAGAATTGAAAAGCCTAGAGAGACCATCTGAGGCTGAGGGGACACTTAGAAACCCTGGGATTTTGATAGGTTTAGAAAAATGAAGATCAAATGTCTAACCATTTGAAGTTTTCTTCCATGAGTTGTTTTCATAGTGAAAAGTCACATATGGTTCTACATTGATATTTCATTGTAAGAAAGAAGAGAGAAGACAGGGTAAATGTCTGTCTCTCATTCTAGGACATGGGCCCAAGTCATATATTGTGATTTATTCAAATATTTTCCCTGTCCTACAGGAGTCAGAGAATTTTTCTTCTCAAAGTTTGCTCTCTCAGGTAGCTTTCCCACTTCTGTTATATTGCAGAAAGGTGAGCAGTGCTATGCACCTGTGTCCTGTAAAACACTACTGAATTTGCAGTCCAGAGACTAATCTCTCAGATGGCAGAGGTGAATTAAATGTGCAAGCAGTAATGGGACATCATTACCCTCTTCTTGCTCTCGCTCCTGGGATGATGTGACTATAGGCAATGTTACAGTCGGTGCTATGTGCCACAACAAAGGCAAATCAGAAAAGAATAATAATTCTAAAAGCATGATGAAAAGGAAATAARAGGATTAAACAATCTCTTTGTCTCCTTACATTCACCAGATTGTTCTCAAAYTGTAGTCAGTGACACGATAAAGATCCACTCTGTCAGGGAGAAGAAAGAGTTACAGGGGACAGTGCTCTGGGGAAGTGGTGTTTGCTTAAGGAGCACTAATGCTGTATTAACACAATCCTGAAAGTTTAATGGCAGTTCTCCTGCTTTAAGTGCAGTGGACTTAGTTTGGTTTAGAAGACTGCAGAAAATGGCAGATTTGTGCTCATTACGCTATTGATAAGCAGAGAAGCTACTTAAAATATTTTCTAAATTCTTTTTGCCTGACAGGTAACTGATTACCCTTTCTGGATTACTGGATCATTAATACAGGCTGTCCCTGCAGGCTCAGGTTCTGCTCCTTTCCTACTGGCAAGTTATAGCGTGATACAAGTATGCAAGTGCCAAAAGCGTCTTTTTCATCTTGCTTGGTGTCACACCAAGTACTGGAATGCCAAACAAACAAAACACGTCCCGTTGCTGTCAAAAGCCTGTCATGCTGGTACTAAAAACTGGAATTATAAAAGGAAAGGTCATTTCTATCCCTTTGCACAGAAACTGATGGTTTTGTTATGTTTATCAAATACACGAAAGGATCCTGATCCGTAACTGGAGCCGAAATACAAAAAAAATACTGAAGATGACAGCGGCACTGATGTAAAAAAGCCAACTAACTTCACACTGGGTTTTGAATCCTGTTTGGTGGAGGTCTAGTGTTGTAATAACCTGTGTCTGGGTCTCATTGGAAGTCACGCATGGAGACCACTTGCCTTTTTCCCTACCAGCAATACTTCTCTTCTTTCAAGGATGACAGGCCAATAGCATCCCAGAGCGTGCTGAGCTAATGCCAGCAGTATTTCTCCTTTGTGGATCAAATAGCAGAAATTGGAATGAACCTTCCTCAAATTCTCTTTCAGGATCTCCTCCAGGCAAAACTTTGAGGTTTGCATAACTCTGAAAAGTAATCTGACTTTACTTTGGCAAGGAAAAAGAAGCCTCTTATTTGTGCCAAGCAAAAATGTATTTCTTCTTAGTAGCATTTTTCATTGCTAATATGTCATTTCTATCTCCCCTTGCTGTGATTTTCCTGTCTTTTAAGGACATTTTTACATATACTGTTTCAGGCATGCTGAGACAAGAGTAAGATATTTGCAGTAGTTTATAAGGATGCATGAATTTGATGTGGTCAAACAAAACATTTCAGTTAGTGGTCTGAATGTGTTGTTGAAAACTGAAGGATGATATGAATAAATGGAAAAATCAATTTTCCTTTGTTTCTTGAAATACTCCCAGAAGCCTCAATAAGGACAATCCAAAAAAGAAAAAAGAAAATAAGAATGTCACTTTGCAATTAATAGATAGAAATGTGGTTTTAAGACAACGTAATACATTGCCAGAATAAAAGTAAAGCAGCTATCATCTTCATTTTTGATCAAGGCAAAGAATTTTTGTGACGCTTTTCATTTTCTCACATGAAATACTATTTTTAGTTTGGAGCCAACTACAGCCACAGCGATGTCAAGACGTGGTACCTTCTGCCATTAGAGGTTTGTGCTAGCGGTTACAAGAAAGCTTAGTTCAGGACCTACAAGATCCTTTGGGCAGTTTCAGGAGACGGCTTGTGTCTCAAAGGTGGATATTTATTTACTCAAAAAAAACCCCAAACAAACCAAAACTCAAAAAAAACCCCAAGAAAAAAGAAGAAAAAAGAGATGCGTGTATGTCTTCTCAGTGGCTACTACTTGCAACAGCTCTTGTGGTGGGTTCTTTTGAAATTCCTGAATGTAGCAAGCTCTATAATAATAATCTCAAATTCCTGGTGATTTTCTAATGTTCTGGTGTGTTTCAAAATATCATAGATGTGCCCTACCTTTAAATGATCATGCTCCTCTCATTCATGCTTTAATATTTTTGGAAGAGGAAAGAGAAAACAGTCTAGCTGGACATTATGTATTTAAATCAAGAAATGTCAGAGGGGCCATACAAAGAGGGGAGCTGCTAAGACAGGTTGGAAAGAGGTCAGGATGGATCTCATCGATCACTAGTTACAGCTTTAACCACATAGAGGAAAATCACTAAGGCACAACATCGGCAATGCACAGCTTTCATCACACCTTTGTCAACTCTGCGGGTGATGGAGTACAGGTTGTAAGTCCTTGATGTTAAATATGGTAATGCCCTGTGGAGTTGAAGTTAATAATAAAGAGAGGAACAAGGGAACACAATGTTGAACAAAAGGGGCAGGTTGAAGTGATTTATTAGGAGGGCTGAATTTCTCATTACTATGTAATGGAGAAAAAGTTTTTAAAACACCAGAAGTTTTTAGGTTTTCTATGGCTAGAGAGGAGTGCTTTGCAGTAAGATGAGTAGGCAGAGGATGTCCTTGTCTTACGTTGCATAATTATTCTGTAGTGAAAAGCACTTACTCTATTCTGTGGGCTCTCTTCAAGCATTTACTCTCTAATCCTTCTCATAAATTAAGAGACAACAATCACCTACTGCTTTTCAAAGTTTCCTGTTCCTGTTTGATGTCATTGTGCTTAATTCATCCTTTACACCAGGGTTAAGCCTGGCTTGCTTTTTTTAGTGTTGCCCCTATTTAATCTTCTTAATTTATGTGATGTGCTGATATTTGTTTAGAATTCTAAAATAGATATAAATAGTAAGATGGAGACATCACTAAAACAAAGAGAACMTCTGTTAATAAGAACTGGAAAGTAATCTTCCTTCTGTCTTCTCTAAAGAGATCACATTCATGAAGAGAAACTGTGTAAAGAGGAAATGGTTCATTTTGTGCTAGATTGTTTTTTAAAGAGAAAATAGAGCCCAGGAACAGAGTTTTTGGTATCTTTTTTTGGTATTACATCACAAATACAGAGCATAAGACTCCATACAAGGAGATGACATGATCTAGAACATCTCTGTAATATTAGACTTCATTAATTATTTTTTTAATGAAAGACTATGTTTTCAGAAGCAAACGATGCATCGTTTATTGACCACACAAGACAAAATCATCTATCAATTTTAACTCTCCAGCCCATAACAACATTAACTGAATTAAAGTTATCACTTAAAAATAACTTTTCTTTATTTTCCTGCAACCTGACAAACCTTAGGATGGGCAGCTGTATCCATTTTTGAGAAGACGGTGGCAGAAGATGCATTGACAAACCATTCAAAGGTCAAACCTGTCAACTCTCATTGCTGATCGGACTAAAACGCTCATCTGCACAGCAGGTAGTGTAATCCAAGTCTATGACAGACCCAACAGGACTTCTCAGAACCTAATTTAAGTATAATGTTACAGAATGGTGACAATGGAAGAAAATGGTGTAACAGGGTTGACCTTGACCATGGAATGGATTTCTGCTGGTGTGTAGGAACTTCCAGCTTAGTCTTCTGATTTAAATGRTCCTCCTCTCTACCACACAGAAGTTGTTGTTGCTTGCACCAGTGGCTGTTTGTCATGCTATACCTGTGAGGTCATTATATAGCAACATGTCTGCATTCCTGAAATTAATTTCTTTTTGCTTACTCAGTGCCTGTTTATATACCTTTGGTCATTTAATAAGACCAAAGGAGCCATTTTGTCATCTACCTAGCATCACCACAGCTGAGTTTACAGTCAGTCTGGTGGAGAAGCTGTGGGTAAGATTTATCATTTGCCATTTCTCAGCTGGGCTTCCTCATTTGAATGGCTAAAAATCCTCAGGCTAAACAAGGTCATTTTGTGGGAGTTATAAAACTCTATCCCAGTAAAGCAGGCTAATTGTTCCATCTCTTCTAGACCATGATTGCCAACTAAATTTATTGTTAACTGTTCAGATTAAGGAGATGTTATTTAGATTAACAGTATATGAGGTTTTTTGGTTGGAAGGATTGTTCACTATTGTGCCTTCACAGAACAATAAATGAGAAAGGATATATCAATTAAGTTTATCAGCAGCATTGCTGGGAGAGATGGAACCTAAAATGGCAAAATAATATCCCTCTATACAGGAGCCTCAAAGGAAATAAATTAAACTGCCAGAAGTGTGGGTTTTGATGCAATGATTACACTGATTTTAGGTTGTTAGTCAGCTGAGCTTTGCTGGTTAGGCAGGGATTTCTCTTCTGTCTTCCTAACCAATAAAATTATGCCAGTAAAACTTTTAGGTTTTAAACAGAATGTAAGTGACATATTTCAGTTGCATGATCTCAAAATTTTTTGTGTCTCTCAATCTCACAAATGTCCTTTTCAACACCAATTTACCAAAGCTGGTTTTGTAAGTGCATTAGATGTTCAGTTGCTTTTATATATAATTTTGTAAAACAATAGCAGCATAACATACAAGGGAAACCTTATTCCTCTCTGTAACTCTTTGTGCATTTCAAATACTCAGCGTTTCTCAAATAATCCTCTAACGCTCTGTATTTCTTAAACAACCGTTCTTATTTGTAATAATTAGTTCTGGAAAACACCAAGAATTACAGACTTCTAGGTTCAAGTCCTTTGCAGCAGAAAYGGAATTCTTAGAGATCAGCAAACAGGCAGAATCATGGGGTCTTCAGGAAATAATTAGATGGTTGGTTGATGGTGATTTACTGAGATGATTTAATTTTGTCAAATAAAGGAGAAATAAGTTTCAAGGAGTAATTAGAAAAAGAGATGCCCATCATTTATCTCAGTGGATCCAGTTTAGTTGGCTGGCATTTTCAGCTTTCTGTATTCCTCTGGTCCAAACTTTGCATGTGTTTTCGTGTGACTGATTACACACGAAAGCAGACACTGAAGTTTCTTTGGATGCTTAGTTACCTTGAATTTTCCTAGGAAAAAATCTTAAATTTTCTGATGTTCTAAGTCACATTTAAATAATCCAGGACTGTGATTCAGCTGTTTCAGGTCTATTGCACACTCGAAGTGGAAAAGCCTCTCACAGCCTTCTGTCAAAAACATCTGGAGATAATATGGTGGGAAGTGGAACGATTAGCAGTAATCAGCCCGTTTCAGCTCCTCTGAGAGTGGTACCAGATTCCTCCCCACTGGAGCTACTCAGATCACGATAGACAGAGCGCCTGACTCTCAAAGTGCTGAGCATCTGCAGTCCCAGTGACTTACTTGGAAATGTAAGTCCTCAGCTGTCCTGCAATGCGCTAAGTTTTGCAGTTATTTGGATATAATTCCTCGTGCATAGGTTATGTGCCTGGCTTTGTTCTCCAAAGAGGCCACTCTTTTGGAAGTCAAAGGCTCAGGTCTGTACTCATGTAGCATAAGCCATCCTGCCCATTAACTCAGCTTCATTTGTTTGGAAGTGTCTTCCCTTTCCTATGATCCCAGTAGATTTTCTCTTGCCTTCTCGTTATCAGCTTTCTCGCAATCAATAACCAGAGCACAGTAGGACCTTCCTGCCTCTCCTAACACTAAAAATGAGCTGTCGTTCCCAAACCTTTCCCACCTCATTTGTGTTTTCTCAAAGCCATGTCTCCATCTGTAAACTTCCCTTTGCATTTGAATTTGCTCGAAGCATGGGACCTCTTACCTGGGCACTGCGTTGCTGCCCCTTACATGAGGAACCAGTCCCTGTGCTTCCAAGCAGAAATTTATGCTAGGGATGGAAAAACACATCAGGGCCTGGAAGGCAAGCCGCTTCTGCTGGTTGACTCCAGAAACGCCTGCTGATCTGGTGTCCCCAGGCCTGGTCATCTTGGTATAGTGATATTTCTAGGCAGACCATGACCTTGTGTCCACTCCTCCCCTGTTTTACATACAGTAAATGACCACAGTTAATAATCATGCTGTAATTGAAATTTGCCTTTGACATCACCTCCCGACTGACTAGTTGGATTCTGTCTAGTTATTATCTTTTTTTTTTTTTTTTTTTTTTTCCTGGCTATTCTGATCAGCCTGGGAGGTCACTCCCCAGCAGTATTAAACTGAAACTAAATTGACCTGTCACAGAAACCAAGGCATGAGTTCATTTTTTACACTAGAGACCTTCCTGAACAAGTTAAGCGAATGAGGTGAAAGTTTGTGCTTTGGTGCATGGTGGAGCTCAATGACTTCTTGTGTCACCCAGGATTTTGGAAGTCAGTTTTGCTGCTGCTTAGCTTTCATCATAATTATTTCCATCAGGACAATATGGGTTTTAGATGCTTCCAAATCTGAATGTTAACATTATATTCTCTCACCATGTGTAAATGAACATATGAATTGTGGAATATTAAAATTATGTTCTTGGGGTAGTTTAGAGCATATAACACACCCTTCATAATGCTATTTATAAACATGGAGAGAGAAGTGAATGTCTCAGTTAAAACAGCCAGCTGACTATGTGGCTTACAACATATAAAGCACTTCCCTCATAATGTTTGCATTTGTGGGAATATTTCTTTTTCCTACACTTTGTCATGCACTGATCTTAAATGACTGATCTCTTGCACGATAGCCTGTGTGGCTGTGATACAGCTGGCAGGCAACCTAAGGCATTCTTTAATTTTTAAATAAATAAAATAACAGGGATTGAAACTGTGGCTATATTAAACTTGATATAAATAACCCGACTTACATAAAGACAGCTATATCTTTATAACTTGCGTTCACCTACAGATTCTGTATCACTTCATCCGTTATTCTAAAAACATTTCTAAGGAAAATATACTAGCTGACTACCCGTGATTTTTCTTGGAGGGACAGAAGGGACTTTTTGTTCTTGAAGTCACCTGTTAATTTCTTAGAACTGTAAAGAGCAACAGGACATCGTGTTACTCTATATACACACAGACTACCTAAATAATACAGAGATCAATTTCAATGCTGAGTTTATTTTTTCCACTACAAGAAGCATGTGATATTTCCACTAAATGCCTGCATGAATTCACAGCTGGTGTAAATCAGCAAATTTCCATTGACTCCTTTCTTGATGCGGTGTAACTTTAGGAAGTGCCTGGCATCGTTATCAAAAGGGTAAACAACAAGAGATCAGCCTGGATCCTCAGACACAACTCACTCCCTGTAACTTCAGTGGGGAAGCATCATACACACTATGCAGAAATTTTGTGTGAATTTATCTTAAGCAACTCAAAGTGTGGTTTTTTTCCTTACTCCAGGAATGGTATAGCCATGTCACATATGCTAGAGGAAAAAAAAAATATTTATAATTTAAGTAATATATATTACTTAACACAAGTGCTATTCCAAACATGCTGCATAAATCCACGGTCTTCATCCTAGCAGCTGAAGCAATCCCAGACCTCTTGGGAGAAATGGAAGTCTTGGCTAACCCTACCGTGTCCTGCGCCTCCCACTCCCACCCTTGGAGTGGGGTGAAAGGATTTAGGAGAGATTTACTGTGGCAACAAGCCTAAACCCATCTATTTAATTCCAGAGCTATTTTCCTTTTTGCAAAAGGAAAGCACACAGCCTTTCTTTGTGCACCACTTTGTGGCGTAAAACTTCTCTTGATTAAAGCACTGTATAAATGCAAGACTTTTGTACCCATGTCATTGACTGGATATGCTGTTGGTCCATCTGCTTCATCTGCTACTGTTTGTGCTGTGATCTTAAAGGCTTTCCATCATGTGATATATTTGGGTGTTGCTAGATTTATATCTGAGTTCGCTTCAGGTTGAGATTTTTCATATTGTTTAAGGGAATAGGATGCCAAATTCCCACCACACTGATGAGAAAGTAACCTTTCCCATTCAAAAAGGGTTCTTGTGTCTCAGCTGAAGGATTTCACTCACACTAGCTAAAAACTTTCCAGTACAGAGACTGTTAACATATTTACAGGCGATGGTTACTGATCAGATGCCGCTCACACAGGTGAACAGGGTGAAAACAGGTGATAAAATTCTTTTCATTAAAATCACTATGTGAGGAATGGCTTGACTTTGCAACTTTTGAGAAGGAATGATAGATTCCTTTGAGTCCTGTAGTGCCCTTCCCAGCACTAGCTACCCTCCTATATGTAAGAAGCTATACAATAAAGGTCCATGGTCTCTATCTTGTAAATCATGTTGATTTCTGTCTCCTAAAACAAGCTTAATACTTGGCTGAAAAATCACCTCTGTTAATAATATTCTTTGTAAAAAACCAACTGGGCTTACATGTACGCTCTCTTGTTTAAGTGAAAAACTATAAAGATGGTCTGACTGATTTTCTTTCCGTAAAAGTTATTTATTTCCTCTCTCCTCCATGTTTTCATGCAGTTTTTGGAATCCCTAAAGACTCTGTATCTAACTGCAGCAGGCAAATACAATTTCTTCCCTTAATCCCTGAAGCTCACCAACAATGTTTTTTCAAGCACCTGGAAGGCAAGAGCAGGTGTTGTCATTTTTTTTCAGCATGATTTAATTTTTTCAGAGTTATTAATAACTAGAATGGTAGATTTCCATCCTTGTGTCCTGGTTTGTTTCAGAGCTTCCAAAAGGTCCCAAATTCTGTAAAGTTTCAGGAGGGACTCTTGTCTCTTCCATGAAGGCAGTGCTGGAGACATATAAAAGCAACTCCAGAAACTGTAAGATTGGACTTGTAGCCAGATGGGATGCCAGATGGCTATTTTTTTTTTAAAGTTGGCATGGGTAAAAGAGAGGAAAGGAAGAGAACTAAAGCTCAGCTTCGGATGCATCTTCAACCTGCTGCGTATGAGGCTTTGAAAAGTATGATTTACTGATCTCATTGTAAGAACCTGCACTAACTTTTGCTCCTGTATAGCAGAACTAATATGTGCATAAACAACGCAGCTACTCTCATCATCTAACAAGAATAATTTAGAGATTAGGACCTGTAGATGGCTTTATTATACAGTCACCAACTTCATGAAGTAGAACCTGCTTTGAATAACCATGATCATTCCATGGAGACATCTCACAGAGTGATCATTAAAACTCCTGGTCGTTTGCCAGTTGCCATAAAAGTTCTTTGTCACACAGTAGGACTATGGTGCTGTGTAACTAAGCAGACAAGGGTTTGTTTTCTATATTATTTTCCCTGTTTTGTTGCCTTTGGCAAGCACATTGCTGTTGACTGCATACCTACAATCTTTTGTAGAACTTGATACGCTAAATCTGTTTCATGTTCATCTAATCTATGCCCTGATTAGTATTTGCACGCCAGGAGTGAGTTAATGTTTGCATAAAAGATGTAAGTTAATCAGAATTAAGCAAGCTCAAGGCTACCAAACTGACTTGGCTTATTGACAGCCTGTTAATGTAAAATGCAGACCATGTTAATTGTTAAATATGCTGATCATTCTTTCCAATTCTCATCAAACTAAATCCAACTTTAGAGTAAAGGAATTAATTCAACTTCATCTTAAATGGCAATACTCCTATTTTAATGTGTGGGTATTCCTAATCTTCCTCTCTCCTTTCTTATCATTTTTATATACTCTTCTATTCTTCTTGAGACAGTAAATGCTGTATGAAGCACCGTAACAGAACACACTGGCTACTGCTCCTGCTTTGCTCTAGACTGGTTGTGTGACCTTAGCATGTTTCCCTACAACTACACAGAGATATCGCTTTTCTGCAATACTTCTGAGAAGTCATTCTCTAATTCTTGTTGTTGTTTGGGAATTAATACTTAAAGGATCACAAAGTTCATTGCACTGAACATGGCAGCCTAAATAGTTACAAATTCTGTGAACTTCACAATAACATCAGACCCAGTTGAATGTTTGGATGCCTTACAACTTGCTACATCCAAGTTTAGGACATGTTCTTTGATGCAAATCCATTAATATAATGGTAAGAACTTATTTAGTTTTAGGTACCTAGAGCTATTTCCTTTTTGGACTACAGATATTAACAGTGATGGCAAAAAAACTAAGTCATGTCTTTAATTTGTTGTAAAAATACAACACTCCTCCCTACCTTTTAATAACATGATACCCTGTGCTCTTTCCAAATTTCTATAAATGGTCTTAAAAAGAAAAACCCTGAATCTGTGAAATGTGGCAGGTTCATTTAACATCTGGAAGTACTCTCATGGCTGTCTTCSCTTGCTTTCAAGACAGTGAAAAACTAGGCTGTATGATTTCTTGATATTCATACAAGGAGTACCTAGTAGCATCATTGCTAGTAAATAAAAGATTAAATTTCCTACACTGGAGATTGATGTTTTAAAGTTTGGGTTTGGGCATTTCCTGAGGGCCTGTTACTAATGCATAATGTTAGGAGCTATTTGTTTTTACTTTGTAACTAGAGGAGTCAATCTAATGGTCATTAGGTAATCTTTATTGGACCATCTCTGCTGTATTTAGATTGAATAGTACCCTTATTACACGCTTAGTTCCATTTATTTCATCTGTTAAAATTAGATATTTCCACTGTATTCAAAAAGCATCCATGTTCTTGGCTAGCAGGCCCAGAATTTGAAGCTAACCATTAGAAACTGTTTCTAAAGCAACTTTTTAAACAGTTTACTATTCCCATCTCTTCTGTTCAGGAGCAAGTGTTCACAATGCCTGTGGTACCAGTCCCCCACATGGAAAATCAAGGGAAAGAACACAGTGACAACTGTGATTTTAAATAAAGTAAGAAGAAAAANAAAAAAAAAAAAAAAACAACACAGGTAAGAAAGTAAACATTCAAATATTTCATTTGATATAATAAAATATGAAGATATAAAAAGCTCCGTGTTTAAAGGGCCCTTTGCATGTTCCCTTTAACAGTGTTGGGGTCTTTTTGCTGGCTCTAGCCACTTTCTGGATCTCCCCTAAATGACTTTTTAAAAAAAAAAAAAAAAAAAGGAGAGAAAGAGAAAGAAAGGAAGAAGCTCTGGGTATTTTTAACAGTTTAATCCCCTCTTTTGACATTTGCTGGGTACTCCCTGGATTTACAGTCTAYTGTTTCAGAGTGCTGTAGTGAAATCCCAGCTATACAGAAGAAATAGGCCATTAGTGTAGTCACAGCTATGTGACTTGAAGAAATGGCTAGAAAAAGCACAGCACTTTCAATTAAATATGTGAAGAAAACAAATAATTTGTTAGATAATATTTGTATAGAAAATGTCCAGAGGTTTACACAGAAGGCACTGAAAGATGCTGATTGTGTCCTTTTTAAAGTCAGGTTTTAAATGTCTGTTTTGCATTTTTCAGCTAAACCAATAACTACAGAATAAAAGTGAAGACATTCTTTCTCTGCAGGTATTTCAGGGGAAAAACATCCTCTGCATTTTAATAGATGTGCTGCATTCATACAGCATGCAGCCTACAACGTTGGCACTGGCACTGCAGCAGTGACTGGCATCTTCTAGGAGTTCCTTTTCACATACATCATTCATATAGATATCAACTCTACTTGTCACAGATAAAAGGTTGATAGAAAACTCTAGCTTTTTGCTAGATCCTGCTAGGACAAATTCAAGTGTACGGTGTTTAATAATTATGTACTCTTGGAAAAAGTACCAAGATTAAATCAGTGAACTAGGGGATACTGAAGCATAGGAAAAAATACTATGGGCATAAAGGAAGCTTCCAGATGGACTTGACCTTCACAGCTGTGACCTGAACCTCCTGCTGAGGCAGGCTGCTGGACACATTAGAAACGGGGCAATGACCTTCAGTTGATTTCACAACGGCCGTAAGATCCAGCTGATGTTCTTGTGTTACAGTTTAACGAGTGACCTGAAGATGGCAGTCTCCATGTTGCATGACCAATATCTAAAATAACAGAGACTTCCTCTTTATCTGTGAAGAGTTACAGCTTTCTATCCTGAGCTTGTTTGCTCCTGAAGAAACTACAATAAGCAGATACAGTGGTGGTGTGTGTTAATCCCATAGTCAGCTGGAGACCTTGCCGTACTGTCAAATACAACAGACTTCACCAGGGTTATGAGGAATTTCTTCCAGTAATTCCTCACAAAATGGAAGTGATGGTTCAGGATCTCATGACCTACGTTGTGAACTTAACTCATATCATTACTGAAAGAAGTTTGTAGAGATTTGCTTTGTATTTACTATTCCAAACAAAGGAAATTCTTTGTCATTTTCTTTCATTGCAACATTTTCTTGGAAGATTCATTTGTATATTTTTACTTTCTTTTTGTCTGTATGTTCTCTATGAGGCACAGAAGAAATTTCAAAACAATGTATGAACCAGGCTTTTCCTTCTCAATGTGACATGCTAGTCTTCAAAGGACTCTCATGTATGTGCACTTGGGACTGTACTGCTAAGCTGGGATTCTTCGGAAGCGGCCACTGCTTCAGGGTTCCTGAGTTTTGGGGTATCTCATTTGATACAAATGGGTTGGGTTATCAGATGAGAAAGCAACTATTTATGTCCTTAGCATTTTCTTTGCTAAAACCTTCTGAAGATAACTATTTCAAATTGAAAAATCTTAATAAAAGCATCACTTGGAAATACAGACTTACCGGTATAGTTTTGTCCTTTCCAGCTGCAATATGCTATATCGTCACAAAAGTGAGTAGCTGATTTATTAGTTATTTTGACATATTCTCATGGCAGTTCTGTATTTTTACATTCCGGTGAGGGCTTACAGTGTAAAACTAACAGAAGCTTTCCTAAACATTCAGAAAAAAGTCTGGCAAGGGAGTTCCTAGTGATTGCTCTATTCATTCTTGAATATGCTGATACAAATACAGCATTTCATAGCAGTGCACGGGGTATGCATGTGATAATAAAGTTTTTCTCAAGGCTCCCAGCTCATCTATGTGTCATACAGTGGTATGGAAGGGATTTGGATCCTTTATCACAGGCAGCCACTGCAGGGTTTTGTAAAGCAGTTCAACTTCGACTATGGACATAAATGTTCTCCCAAAATTCTTTTTTAAATGAAGATTTTGGACAGAAATTAGATGAGCTAATCCTTATAAGTTATAACATATGCCATACCAAGTACAATGTAACATATTAAAACTTTGGAAGCGCATTAAGATCCATGACATTTAACCCAGTTTAATTTCTTGAAACAGGATTCRTCTTTTATGAAATAACAGTCAATTCAGCTTTTCCAGCATTATGCCTGTGTGTAATGGAATCATCCATCAGCGTGACTGATGATCGTCCAGGGCTTGACGAAGGGGGTTCCAGAAATTATAAATCTGATTTGTGAGCAAACAGGCATACTTAGGAGAGCCCTGCTCTAGCTTTGTACCACATCAAGTATCCCTACACATAGAGATATAATTTAATAGCCCACGAACAGAGACTTTGGTGCACAGATACCTGAGCTGACACTAGTCAGATAGCTCCTTTCGTCTGGTGTCCAAGGCTTCATGTCTCATGTGAGCATTACCTTAGGACTCGCTGCACACTTCTCAACGGCATAACGTGGATGGGCCTCGTTAATTCCTGGAAATAATATCAGCCAGAGAGCAGAGCTTAAAGAAAACCTTCTTCTAGGTTTCAGAGGCTGAATTCGGTCTGGATTTGTGGCAGAAGTAGCAGCAGAATAGCAAGATTTTTATTCAGTCTAGAAGAATGGTTGTTCTTAATCAGTGGCCTAGTGCTGTAATTAGACCTGTGTCATTATGACAGTGTAACAGGGATTTCTGTTCCATTTTATTCCACACTGACCTGCTAATTAAAGGTGTTCAGCTGACAAAGGAAACTAGAAATTATTTGTGAAAAAAGGGGGTGGCTATCTCTTAATCTTTTTAAAAAAAAAAAAACAACTCTTAGGTGGTAAAATGGAAGGGTACTGTACACGGGAAAGGTGATGAAGAAAAAAGATCCTGGAAGGACACAGCCCCAAAGTGAAAAGAGGAATTTGGCTAGAAGGAACTTGATTGTGCTACTGTCTTGCTATACCTATATATCCCTTATGTTGATGTAAGTAGAATGCAATTGGCTGTGGAGCCTTCCCACAGCTGGTGTCTCTGAAGGGCTTAACTAGAGCTGTTAAAGAGCATAACCCAATAGGTAGAAATATGGGAGAAGGTTCTTTGATGTAATAGTCGCATCTTGGCTTTAGTTATTCTTTTTTTTTTTTTTCCTCCCCCCTGTCCTGAAGTCCTACAACATCAGGGTGAGACCTCTGAGGAAAGGATACTGAACAGAGGAGGATGATTGCAAAGGAGAATGACTGCAAGTATGTGCCAGAGAAATGGAAGAGAGAGAGTGCTGGAGTCTACAAGTGTTCAGGCAGATGAAAGCTCAAGAGCCTACCATGGTGGACCACAGACACAGCATCCTGGTTTGTGACATTTGGTTCCAGGTACAATACGACCTCCTGTTTTCCCTGATTTTGCTATCTACCAAGTGAATAGGGTTGAGCAGCTTTTTAAGGTGTGTGTAACAGCATGGTAGAGTGAGACACAAGTGAAACCAGCCTCAGCTCACCATCTGATCTAGCCTGATGAACAGAGACCCAGTTTCTGTATACTCACTGAGCTGTGAACAGGTTTAAACTCACTCATGTATAACTTTGAATTTATCAAGTAGAATTCTCCAAATTAACGGATGTGTTCATTATAAGTGTATCCTATTTAACTGAACTATTAGCAATTCATTATTTATATGGCATCATTCAAGAATTCCAATATGCCCTATTCTACTGAATTTTTCCTTGCGTTGGAAATAGGACCAGCTTACCCCAGCGGTGCACTAGATATAATCCTGACAGGTTCAGAGTGTGACCTTCCAGAGGGCCTAACCATGACCCACTTTGGCTGCTGAGGCACATTCACAAAATCCCTTGCCATTTCCCACCTGCTGTAAATGACACTAAAGATAGAGCTGAGACAACAGTTTGCTAGAAAACATAATTACAGGTCCATTTTTCTTCATTAAATTAATGTTAAACATAATCTATTACAGAGGTTCCATTCAAGGAACAGATGGTAAATACAAGGTAATGCAGATATGGATTAAACAATATTGGCAACAGCTGATACATTTACACATAGCACAAAGCTAGTAGATGCTAARTGTTCTTTAAAATTATGCTTAGATCATGGAAAACAAAATCCTTTCATAGATTTGTTTTTAAATTTGTTCAGATGCAAAGTACTTCAGTGAAGCTACAGGGTAAAGGGCTCTCAAGTTCTCCTTCTATGAAACTTCAAAATCCACTCTATTAAATGTTTTGAAGATTTTATTGTAATTTCTGTTTTTACTGAGTTATGATATTAAACAAATAAATTGCTTGAGCAAGGAAGCCAAGTGKTTAATTCACAAGAATCAAAGCTGAGATGTCTGGGCTTTTCCAGTGGGAGGAACTGCTGTCTTAAGAATAGTACAGCAAGCTTTTGTTTGCCTAAGAAAAAAACCCAAAAATTCAGCTTCCACATGATAAAGTGTGAAATGTTGTGTGAAGGACCATATTCCCCACACTGCAGCTAAAGGTCTAAACACAGCCTGCATCAAAATCATTTCACATTGCTGATATCTGCTGAATAGCCATTTAGTTTCTTATGGTACCCATAGCCTCCACCAGTGTAAGATCAACCAAAACTCTTTTGCCTGCATGACTGTTACTTTCCCATGGGGCTGGATGGGGCTGGTAAGGATCCAGTCCCTGGGATTTGGGGCAAACAGTTTAGGACCACCCTGTGAGAGAATTTCTAGAAAAAGGGCAACAGAAAAGTATACCCCCTTCCTTGTTTGGCTTGACAAGAAAGTGACAGAAATACTCTTGTTAAAAACTTGATTTTTCCTTTACGTTGAAACAATATCCAAGGGAATTTCCACACTTACTTACTGTAAAAAAAACCCCAGACTCGGCCGACCTACGTTCTGCAAGACCCTACCCCTATGCTTGCCACTGGCTGTGGCCAGGYGAGGGAGACAGAGGGAGACAGGCTGTGTGGGACTGGACCACGATGTCCACAAAATCATCTGCTAGGTAGCTGGATCTTCCCAAGTGCTATTTGAGAAGCATCATCTCAAGCTCCCTTGAAAACATCACAAATGCGAGTCAAAGAGCAGCCGTGAGTCAAACAGGGAAAGCTTGTCTTTTCTGGTTTTTTCTCCTTTAGTCTGCTCCCCTTATTTTCTCTTTGCTCTCTCTYTCTCGTCTCCCTGTCTTTCTCTGTGTTTTGAGGTATGCAAATTTATAGAAGTATATTTATACTTAAGCAAACAAACCCTCTTGCTTTGAAAATATTAAGTAAGTATTCAAATATCTGGGGAAGAAAAGCCAGGGAGTGGATGTTATGCACTGAAACAAAACAAAGCAAGACAAAGAAACTCTAGATTTATTACAAAACTGAAAACCCAGTGCCTGCAAAACAATTTGCTTTAAGTACGGTAATAATTCCTTGAGGCAGATTATATGAGCCCCTTACACATGAGTTACGCTTCAATGGTGAAAAGCAACTCAGTCTAGCAAGGAGATACAGCTCCCATGTTTAGAGCGAGTAGGCTCTGGCTAGAAAAGTGCCTTTCTGAGTCACTGCAGAATCTAGCAGTATTRCTCTGCAACTTTTCCAACACACAAGATCATGGAGTTTTCAGTTATATATTTTTTAGAGCTAACAACGAGATGCCACATTCTTAGAGGAATATATAGATATTATTTTCCAAAATACCTACAGACTTGCTGTCCATTCATTCAGGGAATCCACCTGGGTGAAATCTAATCCATAAGAAAAAATATTTGGAGTTTAGCTAGGTTGGCTCTCTGATCCCTGGTGCACAGGATGACCACAGGCATGCAAGGACGGAGGTACCCGTAGCGCTGGAAAGAGAGGGAGGGTGAGGCTGCGGTGTAGCCTCCACGGGAGCACACCTCACTGAAGTGCCTGRTTGCCGGGTCACACTGGATCACTGTCGAGTTTCTGTGAAGTAAGAGTCGGACGCCAAGTTTTTTCCTACCCCCCACCCTGTTTTTCTTCTCCCCTATTCCTTCTCCAGTTTGTGAAAGCCCGGCTTGAAATTTCTTATAATCCATTTTTCTTAGGTGGGTTTTTTTATATATATAACATTGCACTGTAACAAATAATAAATTCTTTCCCTTCCTTAACAGCCTCTAGCACATATAATTTTGGCTAGCAGCTTGAATAAACACGTCCCTTCCCATCAAGGCTGCATAAACATATTGGGTGCTGCCTGATCCAAGACACCTTTACTCTTTCTTAGGCATTTGTACAGTCTACTGCAAGATGCCTTGGAAACTTTGGAGTTTCCAGCGTAACTGAAAGTGCTAACTCCAGATATTTAATGTATAAATGCTCTTTCTTTCGCAATCTCTCTCCCTCTCATGTTCCACTTGGAAAGAAATCTCATCACCATTTATTTTATGTAAGCCCCACTTCAGAATGAAATAGGACTGTCATTCTCCTTGTTTATTTTTTCCTGTCTCATCTTTGTTTTCCGTGCTCTTGGAAGGCTCTTTGTCCTGTTTTCCACTTGGCATGGGTTCGGTAATTTTTTTCAGTTGTCTCCAAGGCTACAGTGTTAAAAGGCCCCAGAGGAGCTGGGTACTTGACTGGAAAGACATGAGCAATGTGGAGGCCCTACTCCTCTTTCTTAGAGAGTTAGCAGAAATATGTTTTGCTGGGATTTTCAAGGGAAACTGCAGGGCCATAGGCACCAGCTTCCTATGAGCTACCTCTAATCCCTTCACCTCCTTTGAAAACCCTAACATACGCATTCATCTCATGTAGATTTTGCCCTAAGTGCTTCATGACTAATTGTAAAGGTCTAAAAAACAGCTTGTGCTAGAGCTTTGCTCATCAGACGTGATGCTGCTCACTACTCCTGCTGTGCTCATGAGCTGTGGGAATAGGGACACTTCTCATTGCCAATCTCCTCTAACAACCATCAGCAGGAATGTGAAGTGTTGCTCTGGGAAATAGAGTCTCAAATGGAAGAACTGTTATTATTTAAATTATACTAGAATTAACCAAATAAACGGGCCAGATGTTTTATCCAGTCTAGACTCTTCGTGTCATAGGTGCAGTTTACAAATGTTATAGTAATTGAGCTGATGATTATTTCTAGATTTCAAAGCTGTTTTGAAATTTTCTCATTGCTAGGTTTAAATCAAAATTTTGGGAATGAAAAATAAGTTTTTGAAAACCTTTGCTGAGGAAAAAGTGTTCAGTTCAGAGTGGAGATTTTGCTAGTTAGTAAAAGAGGCCAGATTAACCAACACCACTCCTGGCTAGGTCATGAGGGTGAGGCACCCGGATTTTGTTGCATAAGTAATTATTTATAGAAAGTATAATCCAAAAGAAGAAAGTACCAGTCCAATAATCTAATGGTTGAGCCCCAAAACAGTAGTCAAAGGACTTGAACCCATCTTATTTACAAGAATAACCTAACAATGGGGCAATCCAGGGCAAAACCCTGTTTGATAATTTCCACCCTTAAACTATCTCAGTTTAATCCCAGAAGCTCCTCTGTTCCTGCAGATGTGCGTTACCCCAGTGACTGTATCTTTATGGCAATCCTACGCTAAGCACAGTGGAGATGGGACCCAGACACTTCTAATACTTCACTAATGCTAATAGGTCAGATGAAAGAAGCTAAATGAGGAGACCATTTAAAATGTCTTATCAATGTATTGCCTTTGAAGTGTAAAGAGACTAAAACTAGAATTTAGGGCAGAATTGCTTAAGAACTTAGCCAACAACGTATTTATATTATTATTAATGGTACCTTTAAAAGGACAGTCACACCCAAAACAAGCTTTGCACTGTACAAACACATAGAAAGACAAAGTCCCTGCCCAAATAGCAAACAATTGAAAAGTACTTATTTCCTTGTCTTTTCATTTTTGACAATGAAYGTTTCAAATGGAGACACTGAACATTTAATTCCAGTCTCCAGTGCTACCTACAATATTGAGATGTACTTTTCTGTATAATTCCACGTTCTTGGAACACAAGGAAGCATTTTAGATTTATAGTCACCTGAAAAACTACTGATGGCACATTGACACAAATAATTCATTTTACTATCTGTCCTAATAACTTTTCTCAATTTTTTCTGCCAATAGTTATCTTTCTGGTTGCACCATTATTTGAACTTATGTGTTGCAGTGATTAATACATGTTTCATTCAGTTTGAGCCATGAAAATTTCTGGCTACATGGAAACTCTTCCCATTGTCCTGATTTTAATTAAACTACTCCCGTTTCTACATTTCAGTAGATTTTATCAAAACAAAATCTCATATTGGAGGTAATCTTTTTCGTATCAGAAAAGGAGAATCTGATGGTTTTTAGGTATTCCAGGAATAGAGGAAGTCTTTAAATTCTAGACATCTCAGATCATCATATCACCTTGGTCAGATCCACTCAAGGATTTAGACACCCAGATGGGATTTTGGCAGAACTTAGGTGCCTAATTCCAAGAATAGGTTGCTCCACCTCTTGCATGGACCTCCAGGTGTCCTGAATTATTTACAGTTTGGCAACTGGCCCATCATTTTGGCCCTGTTGTTGTCTTGTGAAAATGAAGAGTAGAGCTCTGCCCTGCTTGGAAGCAGAGATGCTTGATCAGCTGTGGTAGAGCTGCAAGAACATCCCAAAAGATCCTGTTTTAGAGGATAGCAGTGTTAAATGCTGCGCTGGATATGACTGGTGTATACTGTGGATTTTTCCAGTTGAACTCCATTTAGGTTCTGATCGAGTTCTTTGGGCCAAAATGTTCTAGTGTTCACTAATTTTGGGGTGTGTCAGATTTCTGACCAACTGCCCTAAGGATATATCAGTTTGAGTTACAGAAGTAAAAAAAATATTCTACAGCTTCACCTGAAGCTGGCAAGGACTGCAGCTCCCTACTTCATAGCTCCAGGCCTGTTGCCAGCTGTTGAAAGTACCTTAGCTGCCTCCTGCCTCTGAGGCACATTTTGTTCCAAGGCTTTGGCTGGATGATGTTTATGTTAGTATTTGTCAGAGCAAAACATTGATTACATCATGTATTAGAAAAAAATTGTAGAGAGGCTACAAATCCCTTCTAACTAAGCACAACTACTTAGAATCAGTGAACATATTTCTCCAAGAAACTTCTTTTTACTTTGAACTACACTGGTCTCTTTTAAATATGACTTCTACAGAAGGTATTTGTTCCACAGTATTTTCTTTAAACCACAACTTCTCTCTGAGTGTTGTGCTCGTTTTATGCGTTCAGACTTTCCTGCGTATGGAGTGCCAGCCGAAAGCAGGAGCAACATCACGAGCAGCCGTGTTTGAAGCAGTCGTGTGCTGTTGCACACGTGAGGAGTGAGCGGCGCTGGGCAAAGGCTGCACCCTCCGACGTGCCCTCCATCCCGGTGAGCTTTGTTGACTCAGAAGCACGTGCACGGTGGTTCTGTGGCAGGTCCACAAGTTGATGCAGAGACAAATTGCCTTACCCAGTCAGCTCCCCAAATTAAAAACTGAGACTGGCAGTACATCAAGTACCAGAATTTGTTCCAGATTTAAGCAAATGCATAATGGCAGGTGTACAATGGAATTTAGGTCAGACAGGCAAGAGAGATCAACAGCACAGAGCCACAGGCTCTAATTCTAACTAATCAAGAGACTGGCCAGAGGTTTAGTCCTGGTAATTGAAGTGGCAAACTGAGAATAATTACATGTTTGCAAAAACATCCCCTTGGGCGTTCATAGTCAGCCCAGATCACTAGAAATGTTCGTGATAAAAAGCATAAAGAAACAACCAGGTCGGCTGGTAGCAGCCAGAACATCTATTGCAATAATCATAATCCAGGCTTTGCAGAGAGATTTCGGGGGAAGACTAGAGGATTAGTGAAGAACTAGTGTGTGGGGAAGTGAAGCTACTTAGCTAGTTGGGAAACCAGAAATTTTGAAAGAATCCTATATAAGAAAAAAGAACAATATCTGACACACTAGATTTAGCAGAGCACTCGGAGATAAATTTCTTAATTTCTATGACTGATGTCAAATATTTAAAAATAGTTGTTTGGAAAATTGCTGTTTATTTCAGACAGGTGTTCAGTGAAGCCTTCGCAGGAGCATGAAGACGTCTGCAGAAATCTAAAGCACATAAATTCAAGGAAATACCCTTGGGGTTAAGAAGTAGGATGTAATGTAAATTATTCATAGCTGGAAACTAGTAATTAGTCATTCAGTGACAGAGGAGACAGGAAGCCTAGGCAAAGTGTTCATTAAGAGGTTCTAGGCCCTTTTTCATGCAGGCTGCAAAGTGATAACTGGAGTCATTGGCCAAAGAAAAGCCCACAACACACCCAATTAAGAAGAGGTTATCTTGCAAGAGCAGATTGTAAGTCAGAGAAGCTTATAGCTGTGTGAATAAAACTGTGTTCTCCATGGACCCAGAAGGAAGTTAACTGAAGAGATGAAGACATTGCCCATAGGTGAGCTGCCAAACTACTGTTCAATGAACAGGGAGTCATCCGCTCCTTGGAAGATGTCCCTCAGCTAATGGAAGTCATCTAAGTCCATGGGGTCACTCATTTAGGATCATGTAAAGCACACAAATATATAGCACTGGGGTGTCACTGTTTAATATTGCACTATTATTCACTTTGAGCACTTTGGGGCAGGGGCCATAGTGACCTAAGGACTTACACAGTGAGTACTTATCACTTATGGGGCCCACATGCTCTTTGGGGACTCTAGATATCTGCTCCTGGAAAGGAAAGAGAATGAAATTATTCAACTAAATAAGGGAACTGGAAATGTACAAAGATACAATAGATGTAATTTATGGTAATAAATGTAATAAACAAAGCTGCAGAAAAAAGCCAATTATTTTAAAAATTAATGTTCATGTTTTAACATGCTTAGAGGAGTTTCGTTATTTAACTAACTTGCTACTATTTTTTGGGAACTGCTTCGGTAAGGATTTTGTGTTTTGAATATAAAAACTAGAAAAATGCAATGAAACTAGAATTCTTTACTAAAATAAATAAATACATTTAAATAAAGAAATTTATCGCCCAAAGAATTTGTAACTTTTGGGGCTAAATTTGTAAAAAYAGTAACTTTGAAAAAATGGACTTTAAAATTCTGAAAATTTTTCATTTTAACCTGAAAAGGCACATTTATGAAAAAATATTATTAAAAACATGTATATCATATGCAAGTTCATTTAAGTTTATTAAATTAATTGCAGCAACTTAGTTTCATGGGTTCAATCTATGCAATAGATTTAGGGCAATATGATAGGCAACTATTTCCTAGGGGATGGAGACCTGAATTTGAATTCTCCCACAGAGGATCCTAAAGGATCAGAGAACTGTATTTTAGAGGTTTTTTTCAGTAGAAAAGAAGCTGTGCCCACTCTGATTTTACTACGTGTGCATAATATTAACACGGGTTTGACCCATGGCTGTTATTGCTCATGCTGGGAGAAGCAGGAAAACTGAATGAGGGTTGGCACTATGGTTCTTAGCGCTGGAGTAAATTTAACAACTCTGTGTATTTGTTACCTGCAAATTCTCAGAGGGCTTACTCCATTTGTGGTTGTTTTTTTTAGGGGGATATACATGTGGGAAGACTACCCAAAACCCAAAAGCATTTGAGTGATGTTGGTCTGCATTTACGTGTCAGAGAGATGGTGTTAACCATTGATGAGCTCTGCTTCCTTAAGCTTTAGCCTTTACCCACTCCTGGAAAAGCATAAGGCAAAGCACTCCAGATGAGGGCTGAGGGCATTTTTATACTATGGGACATAATTAGGGGCTTGTGTTGTAATTTGTGTTTTATTTTGTAGAAAGGAAAGCCATAAGCATCCTTCTTAGCATGCTGTGTATAGACTGTCTACACATTATACAGAAGAAAAGAAAATGTATACAAGGTTGAGGGCAACTACAGTATACAAGGAAACTGTGTTAAATTAGGGCACATATCTAGGTCAAGAAAGGGTTTCAATGGAGTAGAAAAAATGAGGGAAAGAAGATTTAGGAGACACAAATTATTACCGAGTGAATTTTTGGCATGTGGACACTCTCAGGATAGAGTCAGTCAAACAGCTTATTTGAACTAAAGTTGGCTGGCTTTTGCTATATGAGGAGCATAGCAGTGAGGATCGTTTTTACAGGCCAGAGGGAGGAAATGAGAAGATTACATAAAAATCAACAGAATTGGAAAAATGTAATAATATAGAATTCTGAAAAATACTGTTTTAAAATACATTCATTTATTTAAAAGCCCTTACCAAAGCTGCATATAAACTCATAAGCTACCAAGAGTTTGAATAAGAGACTCTGGACTTTTACTCATAAAAATGTGCTGACATGGTTGGGTCAAATTTTTTTCCATTAAGTTTAATGGTAGAATCAGAATGTACATCCATGCATGGCTTGAAAAGAAAAATGTCCAATTTGTGAAGTCTGGTACCAGCCAGTGAATGAGATTAAGAAAATGAGAACTTAACATAGGGAAAAGCTCCTGGTTTTCTCCCATAAAAATGAGTGATCATACTCCCAGCAGCAAATGTGATGCTATTCTAATGGATGCTAGAGCTATCGCGTTGCATCTACTATGGCAATGTAAAGTTGTTGACAAAGATACACACGTTTCCTTCCTCCTGACTTTATTTTCTTTACTGTGTTTGTTTTTTAAACAAAAATGTCACTTGCAGATAGCAAAAAAGAAATGGACCAAGAGTAAAAGAATTAACCGTGGCCAGGCACCTCAACTTAACCATTTTCTACTTTTTTTAGTGTAAATCGACCTGATTGCAAAATGCTAATTTGATTTTAGTTACCCTAAAGGCTTGTGGATACAAAGAGCTAGAGTGCTGGTTCCGACCCTTTACTTTGTGATCTCTTGAAAACATGTAGGCATGTCCAAACAACAAGTGCAGACAATCATGTTTGCTCCACCCTGAGACGAACCTGACTAGACATAAGCCTGCTTTAGACCAAAACCTGGGTAGCCACATTTCCTTGGGTTTATATTAGTGCATCTACATTGTTTCCAAAGAAGATGTGGTTTATGGCTAGCTAGGCCAGAAGATAGGCCAAACCGTAACTGTCTGCATCAGTTCGTGTAGACTCACTTCTAACAGAACATATTGACAGGAGCTATTATTCATGGTGCCACCAGTTTTACAGCCTTTGGTTTCTTCGTAGCCTTGTGCTAATTTAAAATTGCTTTTATTCTTTTCAAAGGAGAAGGAACACAATAGCAAGTTCTACAGCAAATATGTAAGACTGTACACACTGCTCGAAGGACAGGCATTTATCTAGCTACTACAGTGCTAGCAATTAAAATAAACCTTCAGCCCAGCTTTAAACCTGGGGGTACAATTATGATATTCAAAGAAGTCCTCAGTAAGATGATTAAAATATCATTTAGGTGTGTAAATAACGGTCATGTAAAGTGTCAAAGAGTCTGGGGGGCAGTTAGATTCCCTGTATCTCTACGGAACAGCATGTGGTCAAGGGGACAGAACCATTATCTGCTCTGGCAACTCATACTTTGTTTAATCCATTTGTTCCTGAATGCAGTTATGCTAGTAGTACTCCCTACAATCTCTTATCAGAACTATAGTAAAAAGTAGATATTATTCTCTGAGAATGATCCCTCTGTTGGGTCCAATAACCAGAAAGCCCTTAAAACACTTGCACTGTAAAAAATAATTTCCCAGAACTTAGGTTTTCTCAATCCTGTAAACACTGTACATACCAAAATGTACATTGAGACATTCATGTAATGGCAGTTTAAAGTCCAATACCCATAGTCTAATCATTATATCATGAAGGAGCTAGAAAGCTTGATAAAAAGTTGCTTCAGGATTTTTATGAGGTGATCATATCCATGTAAGATAATCATATATCTCCCATTTCCCAGCATAGAATAATTCACATGGGAAAATTGCTAGATGATCTACTATTCTGTCACCTGTGACATTTCTTCTTTATGTAACTGGTAATGATCTGAAGAATGACAAAGTGGCAATCATTCTCAGCTCCCACATGGGAAACCATCAAATCAGCTCAGACTCTTCCAGAAGAGAGGCAGCCGACAAGGGTAATGACAAGGTCTATAAAATCATGAATGATGATATTGTAGATGCTAAAGGTTTACACTGGTTTAAGAGGAAATTGGACAAGTTCATGGAATAGAAATCCACTGAGGGTTATTAAATCATGGAAACCACATCTGAAGCTGAGAGTGGTCAGAAGCTGGGAGAGCTTGAGTGGGGAAATCATCTGTGCTTGTTCTGTTCTTGCTCTTTGCCTATGGATGCTGTCAGAGGGCATGGACTGAGGTAGTCAGACCTTCGGTGTGATCACTGTCCTTATGTTTTTATGTAACGAAACCTGTGGAAACTGCCGTCTGTTCAAGCCTACATGACTGGTATGACTCCTCTGTACAGAAAGTGATATAAAGACCCCTCTTGTGTATTTGATATATCATACCTGAACGGGTATGTGAACAAATAAGTAAATAGGCAAAGCTTTTATTTTTAATGCTCAAAGTTGCAGTTTTATTGGAAGTGTATTTCAAGAGCCAAAAGAGATAGAAAATATTTTAGTGAGTTAGTCTGCTTAAATGAAAACAGCGCTGAGCTTTGCATATTTTGCTGTCTGAGGAGTTTCATATCTCTCCTTCTTCAGTCCCTGAAGAGTTTCAACCATTTGCCTATTCAGAACTGGGACAACACAAAAAGCTGGTTTTGTGGTAATCCAGTTATGTCCTTACCGGTTCTAAATATCCTTCGACAAGTCATTGGAGATGCTTGAATGTTCAGACGATAAACCAGTGGAAACCCCCACTCTAGAAACACTGCATAGTGATAGTTAAACCAAAGCAGACACAGTTGCATGGTATGAAATGCAGGTTTGCTCCAGCTCTCACCGTGATCAGTGATATCACCACCTTCAGAGGGGCACATCACTGTCTCTGTGCAAATGCCTTGACAAGGGTGAGGTGACTGCATACACCTAGGGTACCACAGGCATGAGGAGGAGAGCTGATTTTAACCTCTGACTCGACCACCTACCCACACAAACCCAGCTAATAAGGAATTACATTGGAGAAGTTACTTTCACCACAAACACAATAACAGATAAGACAAGATGAAAGTTAATCCTTCACTAGGGAGGGAAGCTAATGAATTAAATCACTAGATAACACCAAGAAAATGTTGGCTTCAGGAAAATCCAATGGGTGGGTCAACTGCTTACCAATGCCAAAATTAAGTACAAATATTTAAAAACAGTATCATCTGGAAATTACAGGGATAGAGATAAAACAACAACTAAAAAGAGACAATTTGTACCAAGATAGTGACAGAGGTGGAAAAACCTTCATTTATTGGCTGTTCTCATCAGAGCTATAAAATGCAAATGTTTGTGCACACATGTGTCTGCCATCTGCAGGGCCTGGCAGCCCGCAGGCTGGCTGTATGGGCAATCAAATTTTCACATTATGAATGATAAGAAAGCAATACAGTGGCAGCGGTGGCTCAGGATATGCTCTACCACGCAGGTGGTGTTTACAGATAAGCGCCTTTTTGGAATGAACACTTGAGGTCAAAATAATCCAGGGAGTTGTTTGAGCAGAGAGGCAAACAATATGAAAATAAATATGAGCTCATTGTAACCCTTACTGCTTAGGCCGTTGTGTTTATGGCAGACTTCCCAAACAGAGCAGTTTCCCTTTGTAGTCATGCAATGCACCTGCCACTTTTACAGCACAAACTCACACCTCTGTTTTCACATTGGTAATCTATCTGCATGCCCTCGTTGTGGTTACAGGTTGCATAGTCAAAGAAACCAGCATCCAGATTTGCCCCTTAATATTATTTTAATGAATTGCATCATGGAGAAGTAGATTGAAAAAGGCACCTTGTACAAGCAAAAATCAGGTCTATTTAAAAGCAGTTGAAAAAAAATAAAGCACCGTGTCTTTGACAAAGAGCAGCATACATTGAACAGTTCATAGCTGTTACTACCAGAATGATAAAAAATAAGTTTCATATTCGACCTCGGCTTTCAGGCACAGTTATGTTCAAAGATGTGCTATTCGCTAAGATTTAGAGTAGACATTGACCACAAAGATGAATTAGGACACACCAAGTTTGGTGAGCTCAACTCTGCAATGTTGTAACTCAATTTAAATACGTCAACAATCTATAGAGTTGAAACAAATCATACCAGCTAAAGAGCTGCCTAAGTGAAAGGTCTTTGACTCTGAATGTGTGATTTAATGCTGGTTGAGAAGAGTGATACGCAGTGGTACCAGAGGCTGGTCCCAGGTCCATTAAGAATGATCAGAATCTAGTTCTTCTAATACCAGATTATTTTGTGAGAGTATTATTTTCTCCTGTTCGGTTCTGTGCAGGGCTACAATAAGCAATAACTTGTTGTGTTACCAGTTTCAGTGCAGGCAGAAGGCATTCCTGGCTTTTACATCTTCTGAAATGCATCCATCTTCCCAGTTAACTATTTAATTTTATTGTGGGTTTTGATGTCTTAACCAAACTTAGCCCTACAGTGCTGCTTCTCTCTACAAGCTGTGTCTACAAAGCTCTCTGAGCAAAGAAGCCTTGTAGAAAAGATTTATTTGGGAAAACTACTTCTTGTTTTCTGAATCTGACAGAAAAAATGAAAAGTGAAAACCAAAAAATTTCAAGCTTTTGTCATTATTTTTAAAGAGCCACATGCTTAGTACTAGGAGGGATTGTTCACTATAATTGAGTGCAAAGACCTGATTCAGCAAAATATAGAGGTCAGTAAGGAAATAGCTTATCTGCTCAAAATACTGTTAAAAATATAGTGGCAAGTCCATGCTGGATGTTTTAAAATACTTATTATAGAAAATAAGTGCATGGGAAAGATGTACAGTAAATGATAAGGAAGACATTTATGTCATCTTTTTACAGAATCAAAAGCAGAATTGTGTGTAGCTGATGGTCACTTTTGGCAGACACGTTCGATTGCTCAGTATCGGGGAACCTTTACTAATTTTCTCTTTGGAGGCAGCAGAGGTAAGAAAAATGCACTGCCAGCTTTTTTAGTGATGCTAGATCCTTAAAGCTGCTTTTTAACACAGATGGTACAGAGGTGGAATAGAGGCTCATATTTCTTTCTAATAATAGCTATCATTCGTAGGGAATTCTATTTCCCAGGGTTCTTATCTACTTCACATATACACACATTTACATATATATACACATATATAAAAAAAACATTTATGTATATAAAAAAGACCATTTAAGACAGAGTGTTCAGTATCTCCTTTACTGGGCTTCCTGGGGGTTGCATGCCGTGCTTCAGGACAGAGCGTGTGGTGCACTGCCTCAGGGATTTATTTCAACTTGCGTGGCAATCTACTGTGAAATTATGATTTTTCAGTGCTGAGTGGCTGTTCCTGGCAGGAAATGAGTTTTATGAATGCAAATGATATACGATCGGAGCCCACCACACAGCTCTTTTCCCTCCACTGCAGAAGAAGGTTCATCAGCTCTGTGCCAGCATTGCACGTCTCGTTCCCTGCTCCGCACCACAGATTTTGGAGAAAGTCCCAGTGCCTGTGTAGGATTAGCCTTGGGAGCAGCAATCTATGGAGCCTTCTGGGACAGAAATTGCCCCCTCCATCCCAAATACATCAGTGCAGCAGGGTTTGTGCCGTTCCCAGCGGGTTTCTCTTTGCAACAGCAAGGTGAATGAAGGCATCAGGAGGGCAGAGGGGGAGCAGCCAACCTGGGTTTGTGGTTTCCCTTTGTAGGAAAGCATGATAGCAGTGAACAATGCTGCTAGAAGTCTCCTCACCTCCCCCAGGACAGCCATCGCAGACAGACAGACATGCATGCAGGAGGGATCCTGTACTAGCACCACACGTATGCAAGGTGCTGTGCCGCTCGCAGGAGAAGCCTGGGCTCCTAAGTCAAACCTTAGGAGAGGGGCTCAGTGCCAAATAAAGTTGAGTAAAGGGAATCTAATCATCTCTGCTTCCACCTCAGGCAGAAAACCTGCCACAATATGCAGAGATCCCGGACCATTAAGATTCTACCTGAAAAGGGATGGGTATTGGATTCAAGTGAAAGCACCGAGATACCAAACTTCTCTAGTTTTCCACCCCAGATCCTCTTATCTGCAGCCAAAGTGATGCCAGCAGACTGCAAATACACATCAAGTGAACAGGTGAAAAATTTGGGATTATGATAGGAAGACCTTGACCTTAGATACCAATGATGTTCCACTTGGCTGGGATCAGCTATCATCTGCCATGCCCAGGCACTTGTAAGTGCACCCTCAGGGGAAGGAAAAAAAAAAAAAAAAAAAAAAAAAAAAGCAGCACTTGTGAATTGAGCCAAAAAGGAGGGAAATGTAGGTTAAAAAAAAAAAAAATCAAACCCTGGCAGCACCCTTTGGGTAAAGCTGTGTTCAGTCTAGTGCTATTGATTTTTCATAAATATGTCATATACTTATTAACCTTATCTTACAAAGTTTACCTGGGTTTTGACTGTGTATTTATTAAGTCTTGGATATAAAGAGAAAAGAGATATCTATTTTTCTTTCCTTTTGCTGTAAGGTGCCTGGTGCGCTTTCTGGCATGTCACAATTAATAATAAATAGTCATGTAGATAAATATTATGCCTGCCCTTTTATCATGTGGAATAAAGGATGCACAGAGAGCCTAAATAACTCATCCAAGCAGTCAGGAGTCTGTGACAAAACTGATAACGGCACCCTGCGTGCCCTGACTCCCAGGTCAGTGCATGGAGTGAAAGGGCTTCCCTCCCCGGCGTTAGAGTACAAGCAGCCTGCAAAACAGCATCACCCCTTTTTAAAAGTCCACATGGAAACGATGTGAAGGAATTCCTCAGCAGTAAAATAAGACAGAAAACGCTGGACTGTTGCTGCACTAAGCCCCTCTGGGTTTACCTGATGATGAACAGTGCTGTCTCCTTCAGAGGGAGCATCCTCCCTAATCCCTTAAAGATTCCTAGTCTTTTCCACAATATTGTTATAAGAAACACTGAATCGGTTGATGATTGCATTTTAGAAGCATCTGTATCTCTTTTGTGGGCAACTTTTCCTGAAATGTGTCTCACACAGGCTGCATGTATCCACACATTAGGTAGTGACATCAAGTGGTCCCATCAGATCATGGGAGCCCAATTCTCTTCTCATTGAAGCCAGCAGAGCTATAAGCACCTTCACAAAGCTAACCCTTATCCTAACCTGTATGAGACTGGCTCTGTTGCGTGCACTAACAACTGGTGACGGTCCCATCGCTGAGACGTGGCGAAGAGGAAAGTGTCATTCCTGCTAAATGAGATGAAGAGAAGAGGTTTTATGTTTTGGAGAGAAAGTTTGAGGGAGAAGGCTGACATCAGCATGTAAATGAATGTTACATTTCACTCCAATATTCACTCCTTTGTTCCTAGCTAGTTTGCCTTTTAGTTACTTCTGTGTAGCATCTTTTGATTTATGACTTTACACTTGCTCCTCAGCTTTCAGACCAGTGATCTAGACCAGTGATGGTGTGATTCTCTGACCCTCTGGCCTAGTTGTGACAAGTGCATGTCCCTTTCATCATCAAAACAGGATCAATTCTGCAGTCCATCTTTGCCTTCCTATCACCACTACACAYGTAAAGTGAGAGGATAAATACTGCTTCACATGATACGTATGTATATGCTTGTGTACAGAACACATTTCTAAGCTCTCCCGCTGGTCACCCAGGGCTCCTGCATTATGAATCCTGTCCCAAATCAGGACATGCTGCTGTGACAGCAAGCAGTGGGACTGATACAYGGTGCGGCATTCCCTGTTAGCATATGCAGCAAAAATAAGAGGTTCTACTTTCAGATGGTCTGATAATCATCTCATCTGCTTTTATATGCACTGACCTCACAGGTACATCAACTTGAATTCTGATTTGTGCCTCTGAGAGCAACAGTGACAAATACATAMAATTCTCATATAGCAACTAATTTTTCCCTTATTATGCACAAATCCTCTTAAACCAATAGACTCTAATAGCTGGAATTTATCTTCTTGAAAACAATAGAGTTTAATGACTTTCTTTCGAGGCTTTTGTATGTCACTGGAGTTTTGACAAATTTAACATCTACATGACAGCAGAGCATGAAGGGTACATTCCTCTGTCAAAGTCAGGGTTAGAAGACAGCTATCACTGAGTTAAATGAGACAGAATTTGGGATTACATTGCTCACATTTTTTTTAAATATCTCTGGTTCTGACTCAAAAGATTCTGGACCACTGTATAAAAAATGTATGTTTTCTTTGTCTGATACTGGTTTTAATTGCAGCTAATTAGTATTAGACTGTTTACATACCCCGTCTGTCTAAGGATGAGAGATTGATGATATCTGRTAGATGATACATATTCCAGCTGTTGGAATGGTGCAGCGTTTGAAAGTTAATTAAAAAAGAAATAGAATGGAAGTAACAGAATACTTAGTTTAAAATGCTGTTAAAATGTCACAGTCATTAAATTCAAACTGAACCGATCTAAAACATAATTTTGTCATGTTCCTTTTAACCATCTGTGCGAAAACCTTAGAACACAAATCTTATCCTTTTATTGTTAAATGACACTTTTTGAACCAGCCCTGACTACGTAGTGGTTTAACTTTGAATTGMCATGCTTATTTGTTAAGTTAAGAGTACTAAGTAAAGTTTAAGCCCCATATAATTGAAAACATCAAATTATATAGCCATGAAAATGGGACTTACAATGGAAATGGCAGCTGACGCTCAACCGAAATAGATACGTTGGAGTAACAATTATGTACCTGATTTTTAGTTCTTCAGATGATTCATTTAGGCAGGAGTTGCCAGCGCTGTAATTTTGAAAAAGGTAAAGGTCAAACATCTTATTTACAAAACGACGTTCCTTGGTTATTGCATTTATATCTCAATTCAGCTTTAAGTGTAAGTAATAAACCTGAAAATATTTTAGGGCTGATTAAATTAAAGTGAATTTCATATTAAAACATGCTAAAACACACCTACGGATTAAATAACAAGCCCCTGAAGGAAATTTAAATATAGAGCAAAGTGATTAATACCCTAAGCTGATGAATAATATAGCTTTATAAAAAGCACGCTCATGAATCAGGCACCTATGCTTGCAACCAATCCATGTGGGTGGGCCTTGCAGCTGGAAAACACTTAGCTGACGTCTCTAGGTCTCTGTGTGGGTGTAAAGGTCCATACACACCCACCTATGGATGCGACTGCAGAACAGGGACTAACCTTTTAGCCCTCTTTAGTCATTCACATCCTAGTTGGAAAATGCCAAAAAAGGTCAAATATCATTGACCTCAGTGTTTGTGAAGTTTCTGCCAAGTACAAGACAAATCTATAAACAATAAACATGACTTTACTCATATTCTTAGTCACTTCATTAGCAGAACAAAGTAGTAACTATGACTTGCAACTATTTTCTTATTTTGAACACACTTTATTTACCAAGTATTTGGTTTGTCACTTCTTTTAATTACACATTTTAGTAAGGAATATTGGGAAAGATGGAAAGGTCAAAACAAGGATCTTGGAGGATAAACTTTTGTCCTTAAAAGCAATTCCTACTGGAAGAAAATATGATGATTGAGAGGTCAGTGGTGCTAGGGTAAGCACAAGATAAGTCACAAGCTATTTGAAGTAATGTTTCCTTTGATCTGCCAGGCCTTTCCATACATAAGGAAATCCAGTGGGGTGCTAAAGGCTTTGCTAATCTTCCTAATGATATACTGAGGATGCTTAAGGTTGAGGTTAAAGAGGCCTTTCAGTGCAGCTTGACTTGTGAACTTTTGAAATACAGAACTGACCTTCTTCTCAAAGATATTTGCAAAGCATCTGTTCACATTAGCAAATGTGTGGGCAAATGTATGTATGAGCTTGGRCCAGAAAAGTCATGTTAAAAAGAGAACCTTTAGATTAGCTCTGCCGTTAGCAGTCCTGCCCAGGGCAGTGATATTGTAGGGCTCCCCCAGGGCTTTATGATCAAAGTGTATTAAGAACAAAGATGGTTTAAAAGCCTTGAGGAAAATAGGAAATCAAAGAGCTGAGTTGGTCAAAATCTTTGACAAGTATTATCAGACCGGTTGGTGGGCATAGCACAAATGTTCTTGGGAAGACTCAAGTTCCTCATTCTAACATCTAATTTTTAGGTCAACCTTTAACATTACCATGGCATTCACTTGAAATCRCAGCCAAAGTCATGCATGAGAGCAGAATCAACATTGACTAAACAGCCTGAAAATAAACTTGGGAGGCATTAATCACGAAAGTTCAAGAATCATCCAGGAAAAAGAAAAAAAAAAAAGAGAGAGAGAGAGAGAGATGTAATCCATATTGGCACCACTGAGGTCTGAGGCAACTGGTTTTGCCTGGTGTTCAGTGCTCTGCTTCTGAACGTGCCCTAAGGCCTGAACAGAGCAAACAGAGCATGTCTATATCCTTCAATGCATCTGAGGTTCAGAAAGGAAGGCATCTACCAATCTGGTACTGTAAGGTGACTAGTTAGGTAGAGGTGCTCAGACTGTGCCCAATACATATAAACACTGCACTTAGTTTGGCAGTCATAGCAACTTCCTTTCCAAAAAAAAGAGGTCATAATTTGTATTGCTACACAGGCAGGGCTCTTCAGCTAGCAGCCCACAGAGAATATATAGCTCCCAAAGGGTAACTAAGGGGCCTATAAAGCGTCATAGACTCTCCCACGTACAAGGTGATGCTGTTATCACACGAGTACAGATGAGACCTGGGTCAACAGTTGCCTGGGATGTGCAATTATGGAATGCTTTCATGCCAGGATGGTATGAGAGATGGCCAGAGTACTGACAGAGGGAGCACACAGCAGGGTAGAACCAGAGCATGGGTTGCAATGGGAATGAGACACTGCTGGTGGCCACTGAAACCAAAGAGGCAAAATGATCCAGGTGCCTGGTAGGAACCACTCAGACATCGGGACTGAGGGCTGGAGAGCAGCACCATACAGCAGGAGGGCCGGGGTCAGTTCCCCTGCAGCTGGCTGAAGCCAGAGCAAACTCTCTTCTTCACACAAGCTGGCTGGGGCAGCTCACTTACTCCCAACTTTTCTCCAAGCGGGCTTTCTTAATCAACCAATTAAAAAGCCCAATATGGGGCTTGTGGCTCAAATACTTGGTCAAGAAATAAAAAAGCACCTTCCTCTGTTGGCAACACCTCCAACCTACCTGCTAGTCTATGCTGTATGGGACAGACAACCTCCCTCCGAGGAAGATTAATATCCTTAAACACAGGCTAAAGCATAATTTTCAAATACTCTCCGTTGCCCAAGGACTATTTAGTTGTTCCATGCAAAGTGAAATACCTTTAACATGAGAAATTCCCCACTTCAGAAAACCATACATTTTAGCGGTTAGGGTTAGAGCATGTCTGTGGGAGGTAAGGGTTGCGTCACCTCAACCAAGGGAAAAAAATATTCCTGGGGTTTTACATTACAGGTAAGTACTTTAATCAGTGGTCTATGGGCAATGACTTAAATACAAGTTTTGAAGCACTGTTTTGGAATTTAGGTGTCCTAGGTTTGTTATTGTTATTATTTATTTGGTTTTGTCTTATCTAGGAACTTGAGTCATTACATTCCTGAGAAAAGTGTGACTTTCAACTGCTTTCAACAGGCCTATTTTTATATCTGATTACACATGAAGGGAAGCATTTTTTCTTCTGTAAAAATGGATAAGTTTTGAGCAAATCTGCCTGGGACTGACAGGCAGGGAATCCTATGAAGCCCGATGTGGCTTAAGGCTGAGGTAGGTACCAGCCTTCTTAATGAAGTTAAGGCTCAGTTTCTGTGCAGAAGCAGGGTTGTAGGTGCTTTGAAAACTTCACTGGCAGAAACCAAATACCTAGAAAAATTAGACAACTGAAAATCTTACTTGGGTTTTGAGCGTCCAGACTTTGGATAAGTAAATCAGTAAGTCCCCGCTGTGAATTTGTTAAATGCACCTATGTGAAATTTGACAAATCCAGATTCAGAGTTTATTCCACCAGTATTTTGAGTATGTGCTATTCAAAATATGTACTTGGGAGTTTTAGCAAAAATAGAAAAAAATATTCATCTTTCTTGTTCACTGCTTCGGAAAGCCCTTCCTGATGAGCAAGCCTTTGTCTATAGTCAGTAAAGTGACATCTCTTAAAACCGTGGTGTGAGCTGGTGAAGAGTAAATATCCTTCCTTTTTTAGGCTTCAGGGCTGGTGGTTTTACCTTTTGCAGGTATAGTCTACTGGCTAAAACAGAGGAGAGGAAGTTCAGTGAGAGCCCCAAAAGCATTAAAAAAGATGTGAAAGACCAGTTCTTATTCAGGGCACACACTTCTTGCCTCACATTAAGCAGGTTTCCAAGGGCTAGCTCCATGTAAACAGTCACAGAGGCTAAATAGGGCAGCTAAGTCAAAAGGTGAGATCATGGAAACCACTAATAATTTATTGCCTCACCTCAGAGGCCTCTCAACTACACACGGCTGTCACTTTCTGGCTTTAAAGTTTCCCCTGGTTTTAAGCCCTTCTGCAAACCCAGAATTGCCTCAGCCCTGACCCTGCCAAGCAGCCTGGCACGTCATCCACTCCACTGAGTCCCCAAAGGTACACGCTCCCCACCTCATCCCATGAGGCCTCCAGGAGGGAAAYGTTCCCAGATTATGTCTAGCACACGCTGATACATTAGTCTGCTTATAAAAAAGCATGGTAGGTGCCACTCTCTTTCAAAAATTAATCAGAAAAAAAAAGTCAGATTGCTATTTAAAAAAAACAGAGCATTAGAGCTCTTCTGCTCACGGTAGATGAGACTTAGACCATATCTCCTGGTTCTAAGTCATGACCAACAGCCATGCTGGAGATTGGTCTGGGTTGCAGTTCCTCCCCAGCCACCCTGCTGAAGCTGTATGAGTGTGAGACAGTGCTCATCTTTCTGTGTGTTTGAAGGGAGAGGAAGRCAGAGACCTGGATATACAAAATCATGACGTTATGAGTAGATAGAAGTAGTAATTTGACTTCTTTAATGCCTAACACTAAAGGTCTAACATCAAGGAGACTYAGGTCCATAAACACCTTGGAGGATCATAATCCGTGAGAGTGAACCCGTACCCACAGACACAAGTTGGTTGGAAGGTCAGAAAATCCCTTCTAACTTCTGAGTCCCAGCCAGCCAGCACTTCTCTTTGTGACACTGGGAAGGCCCCAAGAAGCTCTTTTCCAAGCTCTGGCACTTCACATCACTGCTAAATGCTACTGCAAGATCTTTAATGGTGCTCAGTATCTAGCAGCTCACTTTAGTCTAGGGAGTGAAGTATCTATAAAAAACGGATCCCGAGCATTTCAGCTATTTTTGTGCACTGAATTGACAACATGTTGAAAAATGAAACAAGACCTGCCACAGGTACATTTTACATTTGCAAAATGTTAAAATGAAAGCTTATCAACACTTGAACTTCCTGGTCATTATTCTCTGAGGCACCTTTTGTGGACCACATCATTTCAAAATAAGAAATGCCACCCATTTCTTATTTACTTAAAACAAAAGTAATTCTCAGAAGTACATCCTTCTGCTGTGTATGTCAAAAACTAAGCCAGGAATACGGTCATAATTGAGGGTCCACAGGCAGACCTATAACATTACCCTGCAAATTCTCTCAACTCTAGATTGCTGTTTTCCTCACGGCAGTTTCTGGCATCAAGTGTCCGATAGCCAATGTCATTGCTTTTGCTGGCTCCCACTTCCTCTGATGAGCATGTGGAGGTCCATATTGTCCATATGCCTGTTTCTCAGAGACAACAGTTCACCACCACCCAGAAACGTTTGGAAATGTTTATTTGTGTTGATGTGTATGAACACAGAGATAAGTGTGTGGGTGCATGTTTATATATTTAACTACGCAGGAGTAAACTTTCTGGATGGAAGCTGATAAGGGTCAGATGAAAGTAAGCACTGAAATGATTGCTGAAATAATAAAAAGTCCTTTGTGTGTCCTCACAAAACAGTGCCTCACTGACACTATTAAACGTCCATGTTAAAACATGTAACTAGGGCATGGATATATAGAGAATTATASTAGATACCCTAACTACTAGATAAAACAAAGACTGTGAATTGGGCCAAATCTTGATGCTATTTGCATGAAGAAAAACATTTAGTTGAATTTAAAGAGGCGCAGGTTTCATCCAGAGAGAAAACAACAAAGAAAGAAGCGGAGCTGGAACAACAGACAGGTTATGTGCGTTACCATAACGTAACGTGTAAGGCGTAACAACCATGGCCTATGCATGCAGAAAATTGAACAAAGCAGAAAAATTCACAGAGTTTTGTATTTATGAGGGTATGTGGTTATGTGGTCAGATGGGAGGATGGAGTGCCAGGAGGCTGCCGGCATCTAACACCAGATGAGGATCTGAATCACCCTAGGCCAGTCACGAGCTCTTTGTGTTTCATGGAAACCAAAATGAGCCAGGCAGAACCTCGCTGCAAACCAACACTGCGTCTAAGAAATGTTTTCCAAGTCAGGTCATGAACATAAAGATTCCTCTGGAAAGTACCTATCAGCACATTTACTATGAAGACACACTTTCAAAACCTCCAAAGAAAGAGAGTTTCTGCAAAAGTAGTCCAATGATGCTGTGAGCAGTTTGAGGGCAGCCCCCTGAAAACTCTCTATCCCCAGTAATCTTAAGCTTCCAAATTCCCACGAGACTGACCCCTTACTGATGCTCGAAATAAAGTGTCTATTTTCTGAGCTTCTCTGTATTTTGTTAAGCCCTGAACTGCAGTGGAGGCCAGAAGAGGAAAGAAAATCCTGTGGGTGAACATTTAGTTCTATGGAAGTCAATGGCCAATCTTGGATCAAGTTTTGTGGGGCAAGATTTCTTCCTGTACCTTTAGAGATATAAAAATGCATTTACTGAGTTCTGGTAATAACTAGATAATAGCAATCTGATGTAAGTTTGAGAACAATCAAATTTGAATGATTCGTAGCTTCAAGCAAGATCGATCTTCCACATTAACTGTTGGCCTCTGATCATGTGCTGTTGCTTAATTCTTTGTGTATTTATGGTAGCTGCATCAGCTGTTTTTAAGTGCTGTGTGTTTTTATGCTCATAAGTAGTATAGACTTACAGTTTATTTACACTGGGAAGTTTTGGGGAGTATGTAAATCTAAGCTGTGTAATGTGGAACAACTGTTGTGCAACAGTTGTGTTGGGTACATGCTTATTTGTGCTTAAGCTTCTTCCATCTGAAATCCTCTGCCTATACATTTAGGGATTTTTCTTGCTGTAGAGTATACAATATCTGCCAAGTCTGCTTGAATTCTGGGTCTTTGGGGTCACATAAAAAAAAGCTCCCATCTCTCTACTCCATCCATCTGGTTTTTTGCAAGTCAGTGCTGGTTTGTAGCACTGGGTCAGTAGGGTGGAGAAAACAGCTGAGCGCTGTGAGCCTAACAACTGTTGCACAAAAGACAGTGCTGCAGAGCCGGGCTGGGAAGCAGCGGTGGACTCCARAGGTAACCCTTCTCGTAGGAAGGCCACCACTGGAACACAGATGGGGAGACCTCTTCCTGAGGCCAGAGGATGCACATCTGAAGGACAAAGAGGGGCTGGCATTATGTGTAGGGTTGATGCAGTAAACATGAAAAACAAAGGGGCTGTAGCTAAAAAGGAAAATGGCACTTCCCAAAGGAGCAGATCGAAAAAGAAGTAAATGTGAAAAAGCCCTTGAAAGGATGAAAGACGCTAATGGAAAGCGATGGAAAAGGGGAGGTCATATGCACGTGGTAGTTGACAGGTGAAAGCTGATTTCCTTTTGGGTTTCTGTTTAGTAACAGATGTGGCAGGAAGTTCCAGTAGAATAAAAAAAATCACAGAAACCACCCCAGGAGCATTGAGAGGTGTGGGAAGGACGGTGTCTGTCACAGAAACAAAGGCAATATTTGTATGCTTTGAAAGGRCAGCCGTTGACATACGTGACAAGAAATGTAAAACGGTTCTTTGATTTGAGCCACAGACAACTTGACAGGTTTCAAAGCGTACGAGACTGGATCAGACCCCTTTTGATATAAGAGGTCTCCTAAGTGAGAACAAATCTAGTTTGTGGCATCTTAGCCGTGGCGTGCTCCAGGCAGAGGGGAGCCGAGGGGGTCCTTCCACCCAAGCCAGCGGCTGCAGAGGCAGGTTGGGACTCCTCCAGTCCCAGCTGAATCAACTGGCTGCATGCTAGTATTGCATGAGGATGGCTTACAGCAGCAAGGGCAATACTGAGTATCACCAGCCAAAATAAATAAAACACAACCCACTTTGAAATAGGGGGAGATGAACAGAGATTAAGAAGAGCATGGTCAGCCTCCAGGCCCCTTTCCTCACCCAAAACCCCTTTACCTGAAAGCAGGATGGCCAAAGGCAAGTACAAAATTGAACTGGGAGTGCTGGTGGCTGAAAGCCAGCTGCATGGCCTAATTCTCGGGCTACACCATGATCAGTCTTGTACGCTGCAGTGCTGCTTTAAAGATCAGTTGTAAAAACAGTAGAAGTGTTAGTAGTACCTAGCACTGGGGAAACGGCAAGCCGGTTTTAATTGCCTAGGGTGACATACAGTTATATTTAAACATTGTAAGGGACTCCGGCTGGGTGTTTCTCACCACTGTTACATGTCTGCAGTCTCCAGCTTCAGGGCTACAATCCTCTAGTTTATATTTCTTGTTGTCAGACATAAGCCTGAGTGTGTGCCCTAGCATCATATGCCAGAGAGGGACAGGCGTAAATACAGACATGGAAATTTCCCAAACACATTTGTCATAAGGTCAAATAAGTGGAGAGAAGCTTGATCCAGTTAATAATTAATAGCAGATTTTTAAAGTAGGAAAACTCAGCTTGTTTGTTATAATTCATTGTTACAAAATGTGATTATGTTCTGCTGAATTTATGAGGGAAATCCTCAAAGCTCTGCTTATTTTTTGGTGCCAGAAGCCTCAATTTTGTTATCCTTAGCAATAATTTGTGAAATAATGAAGAATTTGGTATGATTTATACAAAAGAGTTTATGTCTTCGTTGTAAATAAACACTGTTCAGTTTGTGCCATTAAGTCTTGGAAGCTGAACCAAGAAATATGTGTTTTAAGATGCAGTTTAAAAGCTAGTGAAGATCAAAAATGATAAATAGCATGACAATCTCTCTGGAAAGGATGTAAGTCTTCATGCTTCCAGGACATAAGATAACCTCTAATTAATGGGGGCTAGTAAGAATTTTTTCCTGTCAGCAAGTTACTTCATAATTGCCTTCTGTAAGGCTTCCTGTATTTTTCTCTGAAGCAGCTGGTATGCTTCTGCAGGAACAGTACGATAAAATCAATAAAGCCCCGATCCAGTCCTATATCTCTGTGAATGTCTTTTTTATGGGAACTTTTCACCCACCCAAGACCCAGGTTCAGCTTGCTTTCTTTGTAAGATAAAAACTGCTAAATCCCAAGGCAGAAGAAATGACTTGCTTTCTTTAGTGATGTCTTCACTTGTGACAGGAAAAACAAAACCCAAATCCTTCAACTCATGTGTTGGCACATAGGAAGGAAGGTAAAATCACTTTTTGAGTGACTTTGTCTTGAAAAGCAGTTACTTGTCTTGTTAATACAGACACAAAATACACGTGTATAGTATCCTTCTAATAGGGTGAACTAAATAGCTTATGTCTTGTGAGGGTGTCTGGGTAAAAGAAATCTAACCCCAACCATCATCTGAGCTTTGGAGCTGTGTTTAGTAAGCCTTCCCCTTTGCCCTTGCCCTCAACTTTGTTGCTTATCATTTTCCCCTAATATTTCCACTTGTCTTCACCAAAACTACTTTTGGACCAAAATCTCATTTTTGCTATATAATAGCTAGGCCTCCAAAACAACCTAGTGATTGCAGTCACGGAGTTCAACGATAAATGGAGAAAATCGCCCTCTGGAAGTGCCTTTGCCCTTTTATCTGTTATACAAAGAAGCTAAGGGATTGGCATAGGCTTAGATTGGCTTAGCTTAACTTTAAGCTAATTGAATGTTGGTGCAATGAATCACRCCTTATGATCTAATGTCTCATTGGAAAGGAGATTTTTTGATCTCTAGCTGATAATGTAGTCTAAGACAATAACAAACATCCACTTTTTAAAATATACAAAGTAGGCTGGGAAAGGGAACATTTCTAATGAGCGATAAAACTGTGGATCTACACACCTCGTTTTTGAAGATGGTCCCTCCTGTATTTCAGGGTCTGAGCCAAATAAAGGGAGACTTCACCGGACATGAATGAGCTTTTGTTGGTCCTCTAGGCAATCCAGCAGTGGGACACTTTATTGAGGTGTATTTGCAATTCCCTCCCTCCCCTCCTTCTTCCATCAGTGYCAAAGCATGAATTATATTGTCTTTTTTTTTCTTGTTTGGACACGCACCAGGAAAAATGAATCTATTCATGCTTCAGATCCCTATGACTTCTAGAGTTTGCACTGATCATCAGTTACGAGCTGTAAATAAAGCCTTCAGACCTTATTCTAACCATTACAGCACTAATTATAGTTTCCTTAAGTAAAATGCTCCTAAACTATAATTACCCATAAGATTATATGTTGGCAGTTACACAAGAAATTGTATTACAAGATTCTAACAGGGGGCTGAGCTCACCCTACTGTCCCAGTCAATCCAATCTGTGGAGAATTAAAAATGCAGTTAACACTGGAAAACCAGCTATGTATTTCCCCCATCCCCAATATCTGTAGAAAACTCATTTCATGTTCAGTATGCACTGCTCAGTTTACAGTGTTGTGCTCAATTCTCAGCTGATGTAAACAGATGTTGATCTGCTGAATATTGATTTCCATCAGTTCTGGTTTTGGCTCACAATACAGAGTTCTCATCCCTTTGTATTTAATGTGAGTTGCACTGTTAACTACCGCCGAAAAGGAAAACAACTCTAATGCATTTCAGGTTTTTTTTAATGAAAACATAAGGAATTTCGGAGGATAGTTCTAGTAAAAAAGACACTGTTGCCTACGCCCTTATGAATGTTCACTGTTCCATCTGTATGCATGAAATATGCATAGTTCAGGGCTGTATCACAGCTTGCCAGAAATAAACGTGTGTTGGAGAGAAGCTGATGTCTCAGCTTTGCAGTGTGCACCGCTGTATTAATTTCCTGTGTCTGGTAGTCAACAATGCTGACACTTAACGGGAGAAAGTGATCCCTGGTGTAACTCCAGTGACCCCAGTGGAATTACCCCATGACAACTCTCATCTACTGAGTAGCAAGAGATAAATTAAACAGGACTGGAAATTTGGAACAAGTTCAGACTTTAGAATATATGGAGGATTGGGGCTAGAGCAGACGTTTTCTTATCATCCTCTGTAAATCCACACTCCCTTCCTGTACACCATCAGGTAGTTCCTTATAATACAAAATACATGAGCAGCATAAAACCTCTTATTCCTGCTTATGTGAATATGATTTTATGTAACACAAGCCATTGCTCTTTGAATTGAATTTTGTTATTTGCCTCTAGAATCTGGTGGTTTGGCTGCATGACATTGACTTCCAGCTAAAACAATTTACTCCCCAATTACTTTAACAGACAACATTTCAAGCAATTAAGAGAATTAATAATGTATTTTCATGCTGTTAAAAAATACATCTGTGAGGCGCTTTAAAAAAATGCAGCATAAGATTCTAAAATTCACTTTGCTTCTCCTTAGATATTAGCTGGGAAAATTATCAGTAAGTTCCATTAAATGTTTTAAGCTCCCCCACCTACACATATAAGCCAACTACCAGAATGGCAAATGCATTTAAACTGAAGACTACCTGCTTTCTTCCACAAAACAGTATTGTGGGATTTTTTTCTGTTAAATAATCCACTTTTGCTCCACTGCTTGGATGAAAAAAAATGTATCTCTATTCCGTGCATGTTCCTGTTGGATTCCACGTGCCTGATGATGCTGCAGTAGCACCGGAGGATTTGTGTTTAGCCATGCCTTCACTCAGCTCTGCAGAGCACATCCCCTTGTTCCTTTGGGTGGAATTCAGAACTAAAATTGCGTATGCTGAGGGGTTGCTTGGAATTAAAACACACTTTGCATATGCATATAACAGGGGTGGAAAAGGGCACGGTTATGTGGAAGTAAACGCAATTACATGGGAATGAGGCACACTAGAGCACTGAAGCTGTAAACCAGGACCAGTAATTAGTGTACACTATACAATTCTGGTGTAAGAGGTGCTTCAATTTAARAGCAAATTAAAAAGTCTGAGGAGAGTGCCTTAAAATTACTAAAGCATTTCATGATTATGAGGAGGACTTTAATTTAGGAGACAATTACTGGTATTCTCATGTTCCTGCATATTGAGAACGTGAAGGCATTACAATTTTCTGACTACGTGTGCCCCTATTGTGCTTTTTAATAAGACCCAGTTCTGGATTCCAAACATCAGTGTTTGCTCTTGTTTTACAAAGTCTTCTTCTCTGCTTGTGGCTTAAAGAGTTCTCGTTACTTCCTAATTTTCATGGATTATATAAGAGGAATTAAAAAGAGCAGTGATGAACTCAGGCCTAGGATCTCACAGATGTTGCCGTGACCTCACTCGCATCCATTTAAAGCAAATATTTGGGTTCTGTGGGATTCTGAAAATGTGTACATTTTACCTCTAACTACACAGTAGGTGCAATGTTGAAACCRGTTTTACATAGGCGCAACTCCTTCAGTTTTGATGGAGTTTCTACAGATTCATTGTCAGAGGAAGTGAATAAATACCCTGCAGCTTGAAAATATAGAATCATAGAATCATGAAATGGTTTGGGTTGGAAGGGACTTTAAAGATCATCTAGTTCCAACCCCCTGCCATGGGCAGGGACACCTTCCACTAGACCAGGTTGCTCAAAGCCCCATCCAACCTGGCCTTGAACACTTCCAGGGATGGGGCATCCACAACTTCTCTGGGCAACCTGTTCCAGTGCCTCACTGCCCTCATAATGAAGAATTTCTTCCTCATATCTAATCTAAACCTACCTTACAGTTTAAAGTCATTACCCCTTTTCCTATCACTACATGCCCTTGTAAAAAGTCCCTCTCCAGCTTTCTTGTAGGCTACAAAAGGAATTCACAGAGAGCAAGTCTTCTCTCCTTATTGAAGGGGAAGCATAGAAATGAATTTAAAATGTATTTATATATATATACATACACACATATGAAAAAAAGGCAGAAAGAAAGAGAGGATCCTTTGTTGTGTAGTCAAAATTCCCTTTACAACTACAACAGCTATTAATTAGTATTAATCCTGCAATTACAATAGCCATCACTTTTGCTCTCACATTAGGATTGAACTAAGGATACTATGGAGCTGTAAGCCTGGGCTTCTCTTGTTAGACCTGGAGCTGTGAAGAGTCACATCTCTTGCAGACCGAGTGAGGAAGGGGCATGGCAAGAGCTGAAATCTATGACCGCAGGGGTAGCTCTTGGGGAAGCGTTACACATAAGCAGTGGGACAGTATCGGAGTGAGCCCAGAACCAGATTTTCAAAAGGCATCAAACAAGATGTCTAAATACTTTGGAAAATCTAGTCACTTGAGTGCATAAAATCTCTCAGAAGTCAGTGAGGTGCATTCATTCACGTCACTTTGTTTCATGCGAATCCCTCTTCCCCAGAGATTTTCACAAACATTTAAAAGATTAATATCCAAATATGAAAAAATGAGAACAAACTCAGCATTGAACAGGACTAAGAGAAAAGGAAATAGCTGATTTAATTAGGTTTTAAAGGATGATTCAGAACAACATAAATCTCAATGAAAGGACAAAAATAATTACAGGTAATTAATGCCAAACTATCTAAAGCTAAGGAATTTAGTTAGCCTTGAGCACAGTACATAACACACCCAGTTCTTCCTTCTGTAGATAACATAGTGCATCCACTAATTTAGGTCATGGAGTTTCTTTTACACTTGTAATTATTTTTAATGCTGACATTTCTTTTGCCGTTAGGGAAACAGTGCTGATGATAGCATAACCAAGCAAATCTCTCTAAAGCATAGAAGCATTTCTATTTTGTTATTCCTGGAGCTAAAATGGCATGAGTCAAAAACAAATGACATCAATCATTCTGCCACTGGATAGATCGGTATAAAATTAGCAAGATGCAAACAGGGCTAGATTCCATATTTTTTCTAGCTCTGTCTGCAACTCAGTAGCATTCCTCAGCCATGGGTTTATTTACGATGGTGTCAAAAGCCTAGCTCTTAAGTGGCCATTTCTTATATCAGTGTTACAGCCAAAGTGAAGCTCTGATTTCAAAGATTTAATTCTTTATGAAGATCTGTTTCATACCCATGCCTTCCAAAGTAAAGTAGTTTAAAAGACATTTCTTTCTCTCCAGTGATTCCATTGAACATGCTAATACAAGTGTTGGAAAGATAAATAAAATATTTTGCCGTTGACAAGAGCTGCAGGATCACCATCTGGATGGACTGGATTGAGAGTATGGATTTTGTTAAACGATGCATTTTGGTAGTTCAGAAAGAAAAGCACTGTTTCTTAGGTCAGATCCTACTCCATATATTTCTGTTTCTTTGGATTACGGGAGGTGAAAGCTAATGTCCATAGGTAGGCTTCCCCCTCACCATTTAGGGAGTTTCGTAAGCCTTATTTTACAGGAAAAAAATGATGGAGGTATGAATTAGGTCTTAAATTTCCATATCAGATAACCTGCATTTATGCAGGTGGGAAGCAACAAATGGTCAGAATTTTAAAGCACAACTGGAAAACGGTTGTACCCTACTGCATGAGTGCAAAATCTGGGACATGTTCGTTATGTAAATAAATACTACAGGAGATCTTTCTTGACTAGGGTTGGTGCTTTCTTATAATTCTCTTTGTCTCATTCTGTGGTATTTCTCTTCTTCTCCTTCTATTAAAGCAGCATCCTTAATGTAAGACCTCTTAATTCAGCTACCTATATCCAGACATGTATCCTTAGTTATCCGTTTAGTGAAGTTACGTGTTTTTAGTGAAGTCAAATCTGATCTAGAGAAATGATACCAGGGAAACATTTTCTCTGTCTTACCATGAAAAAAACCAACCCAACACTAAGCATGCCAGCCCTTGGAGATATTCAACCACAGTGGAGCAAAATGAGCCCCTTTAGTGATGAAGGGTAGATCCCATTTGACTGTGAATTAACCCYAAAGGGAAGTTTGACTGGGAAAGGGACAAAGAAGTCAGTCTTAAGTTTTTGAGGAGTGCTGGTTGTGGAAGTATTTGCTTCTACATTCCTCAAAATGAATGGACGCGCTTCTGCTCCCTGCAGCGGTGAGGTTAGGTGTCACGAGAATATCYGCTTGTCCAAATGACAGGCAGCACAGACAGTGAATTGCTTAAAACCAAGAAACAAGAATATAGTCTTCCCAATTAAAAACATGCATGGTGCTCAGGTTTAGTTTGTACGGCTGGAATGTGGCAGTCAAGCAAGTCCCAGCCTGCTTGGCGTTTACAGGTGTGCTCCACGGCTCCCCTTTATCACACGGCCCCTTCTCCAGCCCCCGGCGTGAAATGCAGCCAGAGCCTCATTGAAGTATGAGGGACCTTATAACACGACTTTGCACTGGGCGGTAGCTGGTCTGGAAGAGCCTGTGCCCTCCACAACTGCTTCTTGCCATGGGATGCAGCTGAAGGGTTTGCTACCTGCTGGAGACTGCAGCCCCGGGGCTTCTGCTGCTGGTGGGCAGCAGGACCAGGCAGCTGCCTCTGCACAGCCCTGCTGACCAGCACCTCGTGCAGCCCTCCTCCTCACTAACATCCAAGGTCCAGAGGTGTTTGAGCAGCCTCATTTCCCCCACTTCTGCCTGGGTCTGTGACCTGAAAGGCCGGGGGGAGCCGCTCAGGGAGAAAGTCTGTGTCCTGTCCTCACGAGCGCATCGGGGTGTGGAGCCCTCAGCCCCCCCATGCTCACCCGGTGCGACCGATTCCCCCTGACTGCTTTACCTCTGAACCCACCAGGGTTCCTGAGCGGGAAACAAACCAGATCTGCAAATCTCTGGGCTGCTGACCAAGAATAGGTGATTTTGATATTTACTCCACAGGCTGAGCAGGAGATAAAAGGCAAGCAATCCCTGCGTTTGCACAGCTCCAGGGAAGTCATTTCCATTCTGGGCTAGAGGAGGGTTTTGAAAAGCTCCAAAGGGAGTCAGGAGCATGATTGCCGTCGGCCAGCACCAGAATTAGCCCTGGTAGGGCACATCTGAAAGGCCACCCTAAACCGTGCTATTCGTTGTACCGGGACACGGCAGGAAAAGGCTGCTGCCTTCGGGCTGTTCATCAAACTCCCAGCTCTGCAATGTGGCCAATATTCACCGTGCTGCTGGGAGAGATGGTGGATGCTTGTTCCCAATTCCCAGTGAAGGAACATAATATGAAAATGTCCTAATACATCATTCTTTCAGACCAGAAGCTATATAATTAAGCGTCTCCATTAAGCTGGCCACTAAATATTAAGTAATGAACTCCATCTCTCTGAAGACCAGTACTTCACACGGTAAAATTAATGGGACTGTGAAACCAGCCATTGCCTGACAGGAGCAGCCATTTTACGGATGTGCGCTGGGCAATTAGGAAAGCAGTTACAGATCTTTTGTATTTTGACCAAATAAAGTCAATGCCTACTCTTAAAATTTAGTCTTCACATTAGAAAATGGAAGTTAGATAAAGATGTTTCTCTTGCTTTGCTATGAATATGATTTTTTAAAGCCTGCCTGCATCAGAATTTAGGCACAAGCTCAGCAAAATACAAGACCTCAAAACATGCAAATAAATCAATCATTCCTGTGTTATATATCTCTGTAAGTATGATCCAAAAATAATTTTGGGTGTAGTTTTCAAACTTTAGTATTGCATAAACTAAATACCCTGCAGCACAATTGGCCTGACTTGAATTACAAAGTAAAATAAGTACACACTGGGATGTGTTTCTTGTTGCTGTTATTTTACTTTTCCTTTTACCTTTAAGAAGTTGTATTATAGCTCATAATACTCGATAAGTGAAAATTAGAAATGTCATTTAAAAGAGTGAAGCAGTTTAATTTTGTGCTGTAGATTTCTAACCTATGTCTATGGAAATGTTCTCGCCTATCCCAGTTACTTTCCCCCTCTCAAATATTTAAGYAAGGATAGGACATGCCTGAGAGATACATGTGAAAGCTTTTTTTAAAAAAGAATTTAACCTCTGACTTTTACAAGCAGAGACTCGATTTCTAGATATGAGTTCTTTGCCTGCTTTTCAGTAAATTTTACTTTACAGTCATTTGGAAAACTGTACCCAAGTCTTTATTGTACATGACACTTGGAGCTCTTTTTTATTGACTTACGCTGCTTCTTGCCAAAGTTAAAATGTTGGAAGCAAGGCCGCTGGCATGTGAAGAAATGTATAAAGAATAAAAKAACTTTGGGTGGAAATAAAAGAAATGAAACAAAATAAACTTTTCCCTTTTTGGTCATGTTTACTTCACAGACAGTAATAACAGAACCAAACCAAGCTTGCAGTCATGGGAAGATGCAGGTATTTTTGTGCATCCAACTCTTTTATTAGCTATAGGAGTCTTGTGATTCAGTCACATACTCCTGGATGTGGACAGGAGGAAGAGATTTAACTCAGCACCCCTTATTTCTCAGACCTCATCTCTACCTTTAATTCCTCACAGTTGTTTCCTTTCCCTTCATGAACTTCCACCTTAGTTTTCCCCTTTTTATTTTCCCCTTTGCCTCTTTTCTGAATTTGTGTTGGATATCTAAAGGTATGAATTATTTGAGGACTTGAATGATTGTAGGATTATTTTTGTGCACCAGTACTTTTAAAGGGCTATTTTAATTTATATATATGAAAATACAAGATCGTACCCCCTCAGTTCCATCTAAACAGGAAAACACAAAACAACTTTTCAGGAGATTTGCTTTTACTAGCTGTCATTCTTTCCTCACGTAGATGAACGAGGGGAATTTCAGGAAACAAGTTAGTCATCCCCCCCTCTGATTTTTATGCTGCATTTGTCTGAACTCTGGGTTTCGGCACGGGTTAGAGCAACGCAGGACTTCTCTACTGATCATGCACCCAGCTCTTTATTACCTGGAGCACTGAAGCTTTAGCTCTCTGCTCACCCTGATCTGGTCCCCAGTTTGTAATGTTTTACATCCTCTGTCAGTGGGAAGAAGCACACAGTAGATGAGCTGATGAGATGCTTTGCAGGAAATGTGCCTTTCTTAGATGGGGACAATCCCCACGGGCAGATGAAGGTTGCACTCTGCCTCTCAGCTCCATCTGTGTGACACACATCGTCGAAGTAAAAAAGAAATATTTTAGTGATTAGCTTTTCTGCTAAAAGCAACTTGTTTTGTCACTAGGATTTTGACCCCTATTGTAGAGGAACACGAGTGTGCGAGCTCAACCTTTTGTTCTCAAATTAAACCGTCGACTCCCAAATAAAAACTTCCTTACATTTAAAGCTTCCCTGCACTTTCTACTGCTCCCATGCATACATACCTTCAGGAGACTTAGGCCTTGTGAGGGAGGAAGGAAGGAGGCCAGCTGAGATGAGGGGGATCTGATGACTTCCCAGCAACGCCAACAATCTCGGCCCGTGTTTGCTGAATTTTTCTTAGCATGGCCTGAGGTTTGCAAATGAACCAAACCGCAAAGCCACAGTTCAGTTTGCAAAGGCCAGAACCCAAGATTTAATATTTACAGTCACAGAAACAAATATTTTACACATTTCTACTATGCCTTTACTTGGCTTAGGGAAAAAAAAAAAAACAAAACACCACCAGCTTTCAAGGCAAAATTCAGTCAAATCCATCAAGTCTCACCTGTGTTCATATTGAAATAAAATCAGACTATGAGTTTCACATTGTTCTGAAGCAAAATCAGAAGAACCTTTAGTTCACTCGTTAAGAGGCATGAATTTACCCGAAGTCCTGGTGTTACAGTGTGTCACCAGTTCAGTGGTTGCCTACTCCTGTGTCCATGCTAGCAATACCTCAGCTAGCTGGTTTAAAGCTGACATGGGGAGCTTAGTCCAGTTACACTGTCATGGTATGTGCTGCTTTAGAATCACACCGATAAAAAGGTTGGGTTAGTTCTCAGAGCTCTGTCGGATAACCCAACCGTGTAAGTCCATCTTCATGGTTTTCATCACCTTAGAATATACTTAGTCTGGTAAACGTGAAAAGAAACAACATAAGCAGAAGTAGACAGGTTTTTTGTTTTTAAATTATTACCATCTGTGTCTTGGGAGTGTTTCCTATCTATAGAAATACCTGTACATTCTTACAAATAAGTGTACCTGGACCTATTCAAGGCGAAGCTGCATCTCTCTGTGGTTAAGGTATTTTTGGTATACAGGTTGGTAGGAAAGGAGTTCCCTCAAGTACCTCCGCACTAACTGTCCAGTCTAGCCACATCCTGCCAGAACGAATTTTAAAAGGGTAAAATAAAGATGACTTTTGACACTGACGACCTCTCTCCTGGGAAAGTTTCACCCACTGTTCAGAATGGCATTTTCTTTGGGCCAACAATTCAGGAGCAGTCTCCATTCCCCCTCCCCTCATATACACACTTCTTGGGGGGAGCAGAAAAAGCAGAAACAGTTGCTGTGAAGCTTGAAAGCATCCTGATGACACTCATAAATTTAAAACGATGTTATGCCCTTCCCAGGCTGTGCAAGGAAAGATGCTAGTCGACCTGTCAAATAGCTCTGCTCAGCAAGGCAGGGCCCATTCATCTGAGCAAACAGCGGGTACAGAAACCTGAATGTAGAGCTAATAAAACCTATGGCTCAGCGATGGCCACAGAACATCGAGAACAGGGTCGGAAGTGGACACAGGAACATCTGATAGCAGAACAAAGGACCTTACACTGAACTAATTAGACTAATGGCTTCTGAAGTTAAGTACTTGTGATCAGCAGATAAAAATACAATTGCGTTTCCTGAATAAAAAATAAGAGGTTTAGGAGGAGTCATATTCTTTAGCTGAGTAATGCTGGGTACTTCAGCTGAGTACTTACTATTAACACTGCTTCTTGCTTATTGAGAATCAGACCCCGCAATCTGGAAGTGCTATTGAAGCAGAACTGCTTGGGCAATGAAGAGAGGGCATCAGGGCATTGCATGCCCTGATGTCTCTGCAGGACCTTTTATGGACACTGCTGATGCACTGAGACTAGCTGACCATTCCCTCAGGGCTGGGATGAAGACGACAGCATGCTATCTGAGATAAACACTGGGGAGAAAGTCTGCCCAAATGCATACAAAGATAAGTTTTCTTGTCCTTTTGTAGCAGTTGAGGGTAAGAATGAATGTCGTATCTTTTATCAGGAAATATTAGCATATGTCATTGCAGCTTTCTATGCTGCATAGGGTAAGAAAAATAATAAGGCAGTGAGATAGGACAAAAACCCAGTGAGAAAGAAGAAATCCAATGGGATGAAATCTAATGGGACTTCTGCCTAACAGAAATCTTTTCAATGCTCTTGTGTGGGATTTCATGCTTCAGCAATGTGGTACTGTCTGCTGGCTTCTGCTATGCTATATTATGAGGTGATCATGAGTGTTCATCCAGGAGTAAACCGTTGACTAGAGAGGTCTAAAAAGTAATACAAGAGTTTATTCGATAATAAGTAACACTGCAAGGTCTAAACCTAAAGGGTTTATAGACAACAGAAATCAGAACTCCTCTGTCAGTCGTTTTGGATTGGTGAAACTAAAAATAACACCTCACAAAGAGCTACTCTGTTTTTCCTTTTTTTTCCAAAATGAAAACAGTCCATTTAAAATTAACTTGTTTTGACTGAGCAATACAGAGGCAAAACATGAAAACAAAATAGTCCACATTTGGCACTCATATTTCTAGCCAAAACTCCTGTAAATATTGCCCGAGCTTATGTGCTCATTCTTCCTGGATTTGGGAGGCAAGCTCAAAGAGGTTTGTCTTCTCGATCTCTGAGTGAGCTCCCACAGCAGTGGTGGCTGGTGGAAAAAAAAACTGGACGTACTGTACATAGGCACCCAGCCAACGGTACCTGGAAAATGAAAATAATATTTTAAAGGGGAAATACACGCAATCCGCGTGCTCAGTACTAATTCATTCTGCAAGCACCACCATCAGAGATGAGATGGTAAAATGTGTGTAGGAAAGAGCGGAGGAAAATAGTGTTTGCTGTTAAGTAAATAGTTTGCAATATACTGAAGAATAATGTCCACCACCAGTATTACTCAGTCAGAAGCTTTTGGAGTAAGAAAACTCCTTTAGTCAGTCATGAAGTTCATGGTGTATCTGATGCTATTTTTGGCTGCTGGTTCTGTGCTGGCCTTCTGGCAGGTTCAGATTCAAGTAGGCCACATTCAACGCTGTGTGGATCATACTGATCTTCCACACAGCAGGACAGGAGGACCAAGGTGATGGTTCCAAGGGGAGCTGCAGCAAGTAGGAAGGTGTTCATGTTAAACTCAGTGGAGTTATGGGGGTATTGGGTCATTTGCTCTTCAGAACATGAATGTTATGTCCTTGCTTCCTAAGCGTTTACTGGTTCACTCCGCAAAAGCTTGAAACAAAGAAAATGGGGCAGAGGAAATGAGGTCTGATGCCTTTTGCATAACCCTTATGGACCTGAGTGAAAGCCTCCTGAAGACAATGAGAGGAGATACCTCTGCAGATTTTAGAGCAGGTTCCATGTGTCTGTACCTTTTTTATGTTGCTGAAGCCTTCTGTTCTGCTGGATACCGTGGAGATATATGGGTTTCCTCTGCAAACTACTTTTGTTTTATGGGCAGCAGTTAAATGGTGTCAGGTAACTAGAGGCATGTCTACACAAACCTCACATCCCACACCAGGATCCTTCCTGTGAGTATGCACAATCCTCCTGCTGCTGGTAAGCACCATGGCAAAAAAAACCAAACAACAATTTGCGCCTTCCTCATTGGTGCATTCTGATTTTTCTTTTTACCCAAATTACTCCTTTTTCTTCCTTCCTCCCTTCCTTCCCTTCCTCCCTTCCTCCCTTCCWTCCCTTCCTTTCTTCATTTCCTTCCTGCTTGCTTTTTCTTTCTTTTTCTCTCCTCCCTCCCTTACTCCCTCCTTCCTTCCTTCCCTCCCTCTCTGCCTCTTTTTCTTTCCTCCCTATAGATCAGATTTGATTCCCTGAGACTTTAAGGGGTGGAGACTGCTTAATGCCACCTTGCTGCAGTAATATCAGAGCAGTAATATCACTAGTTAAGTACAGTGAAGAGCTTCACCCTGCAAGGTCCATAGTGCCATAAGATATGATTAACAACATTAATAGGATTAAGGAAGATCTGTGTCTTTCAAGATTGGAATTCATGCCCTTACAACTGTAGCCTTAGGATTTTGATAGAAAAATGAAAGACTGAAAGGATAATGACTTATATGAAGATTCTTTTGTTCAAGTCAGTGACATCTAATAGCCCAAGGAAGAATGAAAACTACATTATAATGAGAAACCATTTATCACAGAAGACAGAGGGAAAGAGGAAATAAACCTTCCTTAAGTAAAAAAACCATGGAAATTAAAAAAAAATAAAGTATGTGATTTCCTGGGAGAAAAACAAACTGTATTTGCTTGTTTGTTGGCTTGGATGTTATGATTTTTAACATGAGGGCTAATTGCATCATTTTACATTTTAACATGGATTCGTTCTCCATGTCTCAAGCAAATGGTTGGAATCCTGYACAGTTAGTTCCTGTAACACGACTGAAATGGAAGGGTGCATTCTTACAGAGACGTAGTTGTGTGTAGGGTTTTTTTGCTAAAGGAGTGATAAAAAGTAAACTGAATATGCAATGAATAAATGAAAGTGAAGAAAGGTCTTTTGTTCTTTTGACTAATCTTTACATTAAATCTTTTTTTCCAAGCGGACGTAGCATCARTTACAGCTCTATCTGAATATTCTCACATTTTTGTAGAAGAGCCAAAGAATATACAGTTTATAGAAAACTCGAGAACTGCTTCAGGTGAGATGACAGATACAGCTACAACTTCCTACCCTGAGTTCCCCCTCTGCTTGACAGCCAAACCAAGCAATGCAACATGTGAAACAAAGCAAAACGAAACAAAGCAACAGATGTATTCACAGCTGCACTTTGTATTCAAGAAGATAGTACGGCAAGAAATGCTGGCTAGTCAATGCTAAAACTCCCACTGCATTAAATGGAAACACAATTTCACTCACTACATCAAGCACAATCTAAGCTTTCATACTGTAGTAACAAAAATATTTATTATCAGTTCAAAAAATCTAAAAAAAAAAAAGAAATCTTTCTTTAGAAAGAGTAGAGAGATATTCTAAACACCAAATTCAGAGCCATAATTCTTTCAGACTTCAGTACAGGTCTTGGACTCCAGATTTCTACTTGGGTCTGCTTTAGCTGCCAGCCAGGTAAGCTTCAACGTTTGCCTTTCTCCTTGTGGAGATATTGCAGTGACTTTCTCTCCTCTATCAAACCAGTCATTTTTCAAGCTATGTGAAAATTTTCTACCTTGGACATTTCTAGTCGCTTGTCAAGTTTTGTGATGATAGGGCAATGGTTTCAAAAATTATTGGGTAGATTGATGGATGAAGAGACATATGGACACGGGACTGTAAAAACTGATTTTTAGGGAACTGGGTTAAATTTCCTTAAACAAACATTCATCCAGAGACTGGAATCCAAAGCTCCTCTCTGCCTGCTGAGTGGTTCTTTGCCTGTAGCAAATATTTTTCTTCCAGGCATGAATCTGGAATCTACAAACATCACAGTTTATGTTGTATTCATAGCAGGGTTACTCAATCCAGGACACTCCAATGCATAAAAAGAAATACCACCTCTGAATTTTAGTCTCAGCATAAAATTCTGGTGTAGGTAGCAGGTTTGAACCCCACTCAAAAAGTACCAACACTTCTTGCAAGAAGCCAAGACATGGAGCTACAAAACAACTCTACAATGAATGGTGACTTAGATGAGAACTTTTTCAGGTTCTCTCGTTTCCATATAAACCTGCTTTTTTTGGCCCAACTGCTGCACAGCAGTTAAAGCATGTGGTTAAATAAGAGCACATGAGCAGGCCTAGTTAAGTTCCATGGGTTGCTTACCTGCTTCCAATGAGGAATGCACTTTAGGATCTGGAATCTTTAAATTTAACAATAGGAATGTTTTCTTACAGGAAAAATATGACTTTGTGTCTAAATGAAATGGTGTAAGGGATTGGCGATAATAATTTTTTTTATAGGAAGAATGGCATTGTAAATAGCTATAAGGGACTTAGAAACATTGAACTTTAGCTTGTTCCCAGGTGTTCTTTAATGTATCCAGGAGGCATCATTTGTCTTGTCGGGTGAAGCCTCTTTCGCATATTACAACCTTTTCCTCTAGATAACCTTAATTAGGTTATAGTTGGGAGTTAGCCATTGAGCCACTGGGCAAGGCTGATTTGTTTAGCAGCAAGATATGGAATTTACTTGTTTTCTTGGCATAACTTCCTTCTACAGGAATGTCAGTCTCATGTAAGTAAACAGAAGATGACACTTTCAGAATGTTTCCGGTTTTTCTTCTTTGATTTCAGATCAGTTTTCTGATATAAAAGTTGCTAGTTGTTTCTGGAAATTTGACTGTTTCATGGAGAGGTGCTGCACAATGCTATCATCACTAACATGAATATGTTTTTAGYGCTTTCCAAGGAGGTGCAAAAAGTCCCTTTTCACCTACAGTTTGCAAACTGTGTTAGGTGAACATTTCAGTAGTGGGAGTGGCCATTCCAGTGATCCAGTGACTGAAAATGCTTCAAAGTCTTCAATCCAGTTAAGATGCCAGCCTAGAAGACATACTTAATCCAAGCTTAAGCGAGCAGGCTCTGTGGAGGGATAAGTGGTATGCCTATTTTACGGAATGGGTTAAACAAGACAATCTAGGCAACAAGACAGTCTCCTCCGAGAACTAGGGTATAAAAGACCTCTTGTCTCACTGTCAATTTATGTGCCTGCTGGCTTAATTTCTCTCTGGCTGGTATAAAAGACCACCCACCATGTGGCACACGGCCACTATTTTTGTGGAAGCTATGATAATATCGATGTATTGTGGTTCTGTCACTGGCTTCGCAGCAGGAGTGGAGAATTGTCTTGTTCTCATAGAGCTTGATCCAAAGCCTACTGAAGATGATGGGAATAGCTTTGTTGGCTTCACCAGATTTTGGAGCAAGGTGTTAAGAAAAATACRGGATAGTGAAGAACAAGCTTACAGAACCCTTGACTTGCAGCACAGATAGGTTGAAGGTTTTTGCTAAACCAAATAACCATTTTAATTTAATCTCCATTAGAAAAATAGGAAAAATTAAATGCTTGCCATATGGTGAAAATATGTTAAGCTTCAAAGAAGTAGAAATAATTAAATACAACTATGAAAAGTTTTTTTAGGTTTGAATAGTGTGCCAGTTTCAATATTATAAAACATATATATATAATCCTATTAAAGCTCATTTGAAAAAAAAAAAAAGAAGCCCTTTGAATAATGCAAACTCTTAGGTCACATTTTTCACCTGTATATTTATTTTCATTTTAATCAAGACTGCTATAATCAGAAAACTTGGTATGATTCTGAGTAGCCTTCACTGCACATCAGCTCTTTCAATTTCTTCTACAGGTAATGTCAACACAAATCAGCCTTTGAAGAGAAAGGAATGAAAAACAAATAAATGTACTCAGAAACAGTGAGTTACTCTATAATCAAAAGGAATATTAAAACCAAAGCTGCACCAAGGACCTCATAAAGAAAATATCCTCATCTGGAAGCTCATCCCTGTGCTTCGCTAAGTAGGACCTGACAGAAGTGATGGACTCAGATGGTTTTCTCACCAGGTTTCAAGCACAGCAGTTTCTGAAAGTATGAGCCATGTTTGCATTACCTCCATGTACTTGTCTGGCCCTGAGGGTGGCACAGACTTTTTGGGTAAAAAGAGGCAGCTTTAGGCTGCTCTTAATCTCTGCTCCTTTGCCCTGACATGGAGAACTCCTGCATTTTTCAGTGTGGCACCGGCACCGCAGGCAGCCGAGTAGCCTGGCAAGCAGAAATGCCCAGATGCACAAAGGTTTCAGATGCAGGAGAGACCCCGGAGCACGGAGCAGCTGCTTGCAGTGCGCGCTCCTGGCTTGCAGCCTGGGGCCGTCCCAGCGTCCCGGTTCACGCCGGGGTTGTGTCTAATTCTTTTACTACAGCTTTGAATCAGATAACGTCACGCTGGCACATGCCTGCTTTACTTGCCTGTCTTTTCCACATCTACACTGTGTAGAACAGCAATTGCTGAAATCAAAGCAATAAAAAGAGAAAACCTGAGCCTCTCGCTCCCTTTCCAGTTCTACCTGTCTCACAAAGAAAACTGATAATCCAGATCAAGGAGCTTTATGAATAATTCTGGTATAAATACTGTAAATGGCTTACCAAAGTGCAGTCACACGCATTAAATACCCACGTTCCCACACTTACAATCCCCTCCCTAAAATCCCTCTGTAATAAGGAGTAGTCAGACACATGAATGCTTGTGGAAAACCTAACCCGAAGAGCAAGGAAAATGGCTATATGAATTTCCCCACAGTTGTGCTTCCCCAGACATGAAGAGCTATCTTACAGTCCTAGATCTTTCAGTAACTGCTTGCCCAGCACAAGACCCACTATCACTTCAGGTCCTACGGTGAACGGAGAGTCACGTCTGATGGTAGAGAGGAGTTGTAGCACTGTGCAACACTTTGAAGGTTTTCTTACAAGGTCCCTTTGAGTGCAGGGCCTTTTTAGACTTGCATTTGTATTTTTTTCCAGCAGTAAAAATCGCAAGCAAAGCATTTACCCTTTCTCCTTGGTTATTCCTGTTATTTATTTTCATGGGGTGATGCAGAGAGACCTCAAAGAGAACACCATTGCCCTAATATAGCTGACCAAGATACAAAAACATCAGTTCTGTCCCAAACAGTTTACAAGCTAATTTCTCATTTGCATTGAAAGATTCACCTTTCCTTTACATTAACCTGCAGAAATGAAAAGCATGGCAATTTTCCAAACTGCTAGACAGGCTACTGCCTACCGAATTTGAAAGCCTTCCCCTTTTTGAACCTTTATCCCATAATAAATACGATAAATAGACTTCAAGATAAAGCTGTACTTTCCTTATTGATTTCTATCAGCTCTCACAGTAATTCCATCACTAAGGCCACATTCCTGCCACCACTTTTCATTGGGTTTGGGTCTGTGTTGATTTAAGTTAAGACATTTGCACAGAAGCACGCCCTCGCTGCTGAGGCCGATGGACTTAGTCCAGCTTGTCCCAGCTGGGGAAAACCTGCCCTTTGCAGCTGTACCCACAGTTTCTTCTAGAGGAGTCTCTTTGAGCACATTTGGTGCTCTTTGGATTAAAGTGACTGCAGAAGTGCAAAATGTTATCATTTATTATTGCTGTTAAATAACAGCACTGACAGTTAAGAAAATCCTTCAGGAAAGAGCATCTGTGCATCTCTCCCTCAGCACGCACCAAACAAAGAGCTGCACTGTTTTTCCCAGCAGCACAAAAAGTCAAGTTCCTAAAAGCTCAGTCAAAATTTTGGCCTTAGAAAAGGAATTTTCAAACGTGTCTCTCTAATATTTATTTGGGTGGTCTTCCTCCCGCAGGATGTGCAGTGCTAGCTGGTTTGTTTATAAGAGTAAGTGCAATCACAAAGCTTGTGTACATGCTGTTTTGGGATTGGGTTTTTTTTGATGGGGAAAAATGAACTGTAACTGAAAATTTCTTCCTTGTGAAAACAGATCTATTCATTATATAAAAATTATTTGTTCAAAGTACTCAGAACATTTCCTCCAGTAAAGAAAACAGTAACCTACTTTATTGTTCTCTTTGAATAAATATGGGGTCAATATATTCTCCTCTTTGACAACATTAGACACACACATTTACATGGTGAACTGCACCAACTTCAGCAGGAGAAATACAAACTAATGTGGAAGAGAGCATAAGCTTATAAGACTGAATTGAGTATAATCTTTTGCTAGTGCTGCTTACAGCTAAATACCAACAGCCGAACATTGCTCTACATCAATGACGTGGTGCGTCTTAAATATAGAAAGCTTGAGTATGAGAGGCTTTGCAGTTTGTGTCACTATTGACAGCAAAGCAGAGGGCATTTTACGCTTGCTGCTACACTAGCAGTCTAGATGGCTATAACGATTACAAAACAGTCCACAAACTTTACCATTTTTTTAAAAATCCTACATTCTATTATAATCTTACATCAATATCACTGTTTACACTGTTTGCTGCTACCTGCCCTCATGCACAACGGTTTCCTTCAATCAGTTTGGAGCTGAGCATTTTGCACAAGGACTAATGCTTTTGTGTTTGGTATTCTGCATGTCATTTTAAACAGAGAGGGGAAAGACTGAATATCCACAGGTGATGGAGGTATCTAAAAGGTAAACTTAATCAGGAACTATCAGATAAACTAAAATATTAGCTGGGTGTTGCAACCATACTCCTACGTGTTTCATACCATTAGGTTTTCTTATTCAAAGAAACCTTACAAGTGTAAATTCTCCATAGGCAGTGCGTAGGGTCATGTTTTCCAGAGTGGTGAAAAAAAGCTACCCTTTTTTATATTGTCYTTTGTGATTAATAACATCAAGCTATATTCACTCAGGAATACTTAATCTTCATAGCCGTAGTTGGAAAAATCCCTGAAAAAAATGTCACTATTCTCTTGGATGGAGAAACGCGTACAGAAATGTCAGTCAGTGACCACAATTGTATTGAACAACAGTTTTTCCACAAGGGTTAAAGAAGCTATAACAAGCACTGGTTAAACCTTATGACACCCTATTAATTAGCTCCTTCTGTGGATGGTCAGCACAGGTCATATGAATTTTGTAAGGTCATACAACAAATAAGAATAAAAACTCGAGAGTTTCAGCTAGCCAGTTCACTCTGATTTACTCGCTAGCAAAGCAGAAAATCAGTGGAGCCTGCTTTTTGGGGAAGTTCATGTGTGTCTGCTGCAGTTCCCATTTTGCTTCAGTAGCAGTTTAGAATAAGAAAAGAACACCATGAGTTTCTAGATAAAGTATGTAAACTACTGACCGAACTATATGAAACAACCTCTCAGGGAATTAGCAGATTAGAGAAAAAATCAGCCAAAAATTAACATTAGCAGCCAAAAATGGATAGCAATTAGTGGTAAAGACTAAATAAAGCTAAGTAAGAAGGAAATGTGCTGACATTCCAGACTACTACTATTATTTCCCACAGACTCCACTGTTGGTGGGAAACTCCTGCATTTGCTTATAAATGCACTCTCCAGTAACCTAAATAATACAGACAGTAAACACTGAAATCCATTGTTTCTATGAGCATCAAAACATCTAAGAAAAGGCCCCAAATGTGCCTGCTTTTTTTCTTCCTGTTACAAAGACCATGAATTATTTAACTTCACTTTTTTTTTTTTTTTTGGGGGGGGGGGAAGGGAGGAATTTTTAAAAAATTATTCTTAATTGAATGGTTCATTTCAGAGCTGGTCTCTAAACAAAGTCCTGATAACGTCCCAGGTTTCACATGCTACTAAGAAGATACTCTCCGTAGCTGGAGCAATTAGCTGGATCTCCAACAAGTAACAAGAGCTGTAATCCTTATGCAGCTGTGCTGTGTTGAGTCAACCAGAAATTGCAGACAGATACAGATTGTATCTTGTTTTATAATGGAAAACAGACATAGAAATAAACTAGAAGCTAACTTCAACTGGGGGTTTGGAGGTTGAATTAAGACTGAGTCTCTCTCTTAATGGAGGAGGGAAAAGTGTATATTCATGCTCAAGAGCAGCTTCCAGTAATGGTAAGGGACACTGGAAATATTTTCTACTAAAATATAACCTAGGACTACATCAAAAAAAAGTCTTAAGTAGTGGGCTTGAAGCCACTCAAGAATGAGATTTGGAGATCAGAATAGAAAGTTCTATGAAAATAGCTCGGTACTTAGCAGCTATTGAAAAAAGAAAACTGAATATTAGGATGTTAGGAAAGGATTAGACAACAAAACAAAGAACGAGCACCTTTACGTCAACATATCAATCTGTGGTGTGTGTGAATCTTGAATGCTATCTGTAGTTTTAGTGTCTCCCTGTCTCAGAAAGGCTATAACAGAAGAGAAAAGGTCCTTATACGTGTGGCAAGGATAATCAAGGTAAGGCTGGATTCTACACAGGCAGATCAGGATGGTTCAACCTGGAAAAGAGACGGCTGAATGGCAGTGTGAGTACCTCTGCAATAGGCTGGATACTTACTGTTGTTCTCTGTTCATGAAATTAAGCAAGCAGGCAGCATCAAAAGGAAATGCTTCTCCATGCAGTGTGCAGGTCTGCTGTGGAAGCCCTTGCAAAAGTCTTCATGTGTTAAAAAAGTGGCTGCTTGAATTCAGAGAAGAAAAATCAGAGGAGGGCTTAGGAATCCCAGAGGAACTAGATCTGACTTCTGGGAAGTCCCTAGGCATCAAATTGTTGGAAGTTAGGAAAGTACTTCTAAGAAGTACTACCACAGTCTTGCTCCGCTCATTAAGTCTTTTCTTTCAGCCATAGTTGGAGACAAGGTACTGGGTTAACTGGACCTGTAACCTGCTACAGCTGTTCTTGTGTTATGTTAGATTCCCTTCAGTCCTGTAACAACCACCTCAATTGCCTGCATAAAGAAGTAACATTAAAATAATTTGATATAGCATATATTTTTAAACTGAAAATTAGCAGCTGTAAACATGGGGCACCACAAAACAGTACTCCGGGATCTACTGTCCGGTATTCTTCATGCAGCAATGATCACAGAATTATCTGCAAAAATGCATTGTGAGAGAAGAGCTGTAATATCCAGACATAGGACTACAGTTCAGAAAACGAGCTGCATAGATCATCAATTTCAGTCCCCTAATATTCTAAGGACTATGTCATATAATCCCTTTTATAAACTGCTCAGGCTTCATTATGGTTAAATTTATTGGCCTCCATTTTTCCTGGAAGGCTGTTCCAGAACTTCACTGCTCTGCTGATTAGAAACCTTTTAATTTCCAAATGAAATTTAATATGACAAGTTTATACCGTTCTGGAGAAGTGTTACTGTTGCTCTCCACACATACATCATAGAGCAAATACCAACAAGGGAAAAGAGCAATTCAAGTTAAAAACAATAATAGCACCAAAGCGTTTCTGGCCAAGCAGTTTCCTCCAATTTTAGATGCAGATCCCACTGCAACCTTTAATTCTTTGGTAATAAGCTACTACTGAGGGAACTCAATCTGTTCTGATCGGCTCTGTTTTATATCTACAAATGCATATTAACCTCTTTCCAACCCATGAATCACTGGGCCTGTCATAACTCTAATGAACAGATTTCTTTCTGAGGGTGTTGATAATCTAAAAGTGCTCACTTGTTTTTCCTGCCTTGAATTACACTGTAACTGTAAGCACATCTCCAGAGAGTTTATCTATAGAGATTGAACCGGAGACCTCTGGATCTGAAAAGCATGAGCGTTTCCATTTGCAGCTTAAAGAGCAGCTGTGTTAGCTCAAAGGGAGAACGCACTCACACGCTTCTGTATATGTGACCTGCTGGAGGGGTTCAGCCTGCAAATTTGTTGGTGAGGGTTGCCCCAAGACATGGCTGCTCGGCCACAGTTGTGCAACTTCCATTTTGTGTCTGACTCAAGTCAAGCACATTTTGTGGGACAGGGACTGTGCCTTCCTTGTACGGCACATGGCCCAATAAGGTGGTGGTCTTGACCGAAACTTTTGATCACTACGAAAATATAAATGTAAGTGGTGCTTGCAGCTCATTTGCTTGGATTTAAAAACCATGTCTTTGTTGTAGGCACTTTTGATGTTCCTCCAAGCATAGTAAGGAGAGATGGGTGGCTCAGTGCTCCCCCCGTGCAGAGGGCAGTGCAGAACAGGCTATCATCAGCCACTTTCCAGAAATAACTGGAGTAAATGATTTTTAATTATAGTTCCTAAAAGTTACAAAACATTTACCAGGCTATTTACCGTGTGTTATTTCAAATAAAACCCCAGACTATACAACATTTTCAGACCAATGGAGGAAAAGAGAATAGTTACAGTTTTCTCACTATGAGGTTCAACAATACATTGTTTTTAATTCCATTTCTAGTAATGATTAAAGGCAGCCAATTTTGGGGGTAATACACATTTCAGTACCACTTTGGCACAGAATTACTGGGCAGGAGAATATCAACCTACAGAAACCAAGAAAACACGGTTGTTATCTGAGTCCTATCTCACAGCAATTACATTTGTTCCCTCACCTGCTTTCAAATCTCATTTTCTACAATTTGTACTTCATTTGTGTCCCACAGCTCTATCAGCCCTCCAAACCCATTCTTCTTTGGTTTACGCTCTTGCAGATGGTGGCTGGACTCAGTCCTACAGGACATTCAAGCAGGCTATGAGAGTTTCCCCTAAAGACAGGGTTTTTGGAGGGTGATGCACTGAAATAACATCGCCTAAGTCATCCCTCTCCCAGTTATCAGTGCATGGAAAGAGGGTGATCAGGGCCGATGATAAAACTCTCCCTCCTCTTCAGCTGTGTTGAAAACTGTTCAGTCGCCGCTGAGGCTGTGGCACATCATTTCTRTGGTGTCCCAGGGAAGGTGACCAGGTATCCTGCACATCTCGTCTGTCTGACAGATCACAAATCTCTTTTGCATAGGGGGGGTCTTCCCTTTTATTGGTGTGTAAAAGCAGCACCTCATTTTACAGCCTCACCCAACAGAGGAGGCTACAAGCCTCCTTGTTTCCTATTTTGATACAAAAAGAAATGGTACCTACAGTAATGGTAGTTGCAGAAGACTTTCCACCACCTTGTAGAGAGAGATTTTCTAGGCTCAGACCCTGATCCTGAGAGAAGTAGATTATAGCAGTGTCTTTCATTAGCTAAGCTAAGGGAATAAGAATAGGCAAGTGCTACCAATTATATTTCAACACAAAGCAGTACCCGCTTAAGCATAAGCTAAAGGCCACAACTCCATTGTTAACAGGGGTGTTCTCACGGAAAAGCTTTGAACACACTGGGAACATTAAAGAGAAGATGTCTCGCATGTGCAATTACTCAACACATCTTTAAAACTGCAAACACTTGTTCACATGTGGTGAAAATTAGAGCTGTGAGCACTTGGGAAAAAAAATCCCACCTGGCAGGCACACTCTTTTTTACTTTAGAGTTTTATAGGAGCTCTCAGGGCTTGTTGGTCCAGTGAGAGCTGAACCAAAGTCAATGGAGGAAACTGTGAGAGAAGAAAAAGAAAATGCAGAGAAATGTGCTATTTTTGTCCTAAGCTCAACAAGTTTTTGACTCTCCCAGTCTGGTCCCCCCTCATAAAAAAAGAGAAAAAAAAAAGAAAAAATATGCATCTCTAGGTCTAAATATAAATATTGAGAGCTCCTTGGCTTCTTTCTCTACTGGCCTGAAATGGCGAGGAGTTTGCAAGCTTTTCCACCCTGGCCTACAGGTGGGTTTTCTCAGCAGCATTCAGCAGGTCTGAGGTGCTCTAGGAGAAATGGAGCAGGATCCAATAATTCTCTGAGAATTCACTTCTTCTGTGTCACGTAAGGAATAAACATTGGTCGTGAACTCCAATAGTCACATAGAGCTAATATCCACCTCGGACAAGCACCACAGTTAGGGGGTACCAAGCAGCACCTATAGCTCACATTCAGAATATTATTTCCACAGGACAAAAAACTTAACAAATTAACCAAGGAGCTTAGACAAGACTGCAGCCTTACAATAGATCCTCCAGACCATCTTTAAATAAACCAAGAACCAGAGTAATCTGGCAATCTGCTAGGACACTATGCCATGCCTAATAGCTATCGCCATAACTTTTCTGAATTTCATCACAGTGTTCCCCACTGTATGCCTCTTGCCACCATCTCAGAGAATATTTATTTCTTTGTTTGATATCACATGTTAATATTCAATATTCTRTATGTTCCTAATACTATCTTGTCTCTCTATGTCTTGATTTAAGTGCTGAGAGTAACATAAGGACACCAAACAGCATGGAAAAAACAAATGGGCGTTGGGCTGTTGCAGTTGCCCTTTTCCAAAGTCAGCTCTAGAAACTTGGGCTTAGGTGTCCTAGCAGACACCTAAAAGAACACACCTAGAACAGGAAACCATCTTTATTCCATCAAAGGGAGAGATCTTTATTTCACTGACTATTTGAACTGGAAAATATTTTGGGACTGGAAACAGAGTTACTTAAATAGTCGTGAAAACGAAGACTTCAATTTTCCTGTAGCAAAATAAAGAGTAAAACTGTCCATGATGAAATCATACATTTGGTCCCTTTTTCTAGGTGTTGTTCAATATCCATTGCCTTRAACAAAGGGTCCATTTCTAGTGTTAGCAGTCAGATGTTTTCTGTAGAAAGGCATTAGTCAAGTAGAGACACCAAGCTCTCGGTTTTGGCAGATACTTCCATGTTAGAGATGCACAGATTACAGCGTGAACTTTTTCCCCACATCTCTTCCATATAAATACTCTGACAAATTCATTAGTGCATCCAGTTCAGCTGGATTTACTACCACATACAAAATGACACTTTAAGAAGCCTCTTAAGCTTTTTGAAAACTTTGTAAGGAAGTAAAAAGCTATATGGAGCTTAGCTGAGATGAAGACAGGCGTTTTGAGCCAAAAAGCATGGAAAGTGTTGACAGTTTAAAGAAAGAAGGAAGTTGGAGAACAGACGAGATCTGACTAATATTTTTTTGGTCCACCCAGAGGCTTGTTACAATTACCCCTTAAATTTTCCTTAGGGACTCATTACAGTCTAGATAGTAATATCTGTCTACCATTGGTCTTCTTTTCTCTCCTCTAATGACAAAATGCTGATAGCCAGACATCATTCCAAACACATTTACTTGTAATATAATAAAGTTGGAATAGCATCTGTGGCAGATAGAGGTAATTTGATGGGTTACGTTAGCCAGAGAAAYGAAAAGTACTGTTTCTGTTTAGTATTTCCAGTCTGGAGTGGCATGGGCAATAACCACAGTGATAGGAGAGCTCTAACAAGTACCATGAAACTACATGACTTGTATATTGAGACTAATTAAGTGACAAAAAAGTTAAGTTCTGTACTGTTGCTTCTCCACAGTCTGCCACTATTTAAATACATGGTATAGCACACTTAGTTCTATAAGAGGCAGATACGGAGGCTTGTTTGCAAGGCAACACGACACAAATGCTTGTCCCATGTGAAAGTGCACTTGTGGTAGTAAAACAAGGCTATACCAGGTTCTTGGGAAACAGCAAGTCCTGACTATAAGCTTTTTTATCTGAGATGTCGGTATAGAAAGAAGAGCTTTAAGCACTGATTCTTTACTGTGGAAATTTCAAGAGTGATGACATACAGAAGGAATCATGTTACTTCCCCTGAGACTTGTTTGTAATGCCAATTTAGCAAATGATGTGGCAATTACATAGAGTTTGGTCACATACAAAATGTGTTCTTGAATGTGGGTATATTGCTAACATCTGTTGTTAGTCTTAAGAAAAATTTGCATTGCTGAAAACTAAATCTTGGTTAAAACTGAATACTTACAGTCTTTAAAAATTAAATAAGAAAATCAGTGTAATTCAGAAATTCTGCAAACAGACAAGGGCCCTCTGTGTTCGTTCATTCATTAATTTTACAAGTTTTAAATGTAAATAGATCACAAGACTTGATATTATGCAATGCCAGGAGAAATCCTATGCCTAACCAGCAACAGAATTTTTTTCCATGTGACATTTACTCTGAAGATTGTGGCTCAGAAACTAATATCAGGCATACTGAAAGATTTTGGAAATATATATCTGCAAAACAAATTGCACCAAAAAAAAAAAAAAATTGTTCCTCTGTCTTTGTAAGAACCTTAGAAATGGATCTTTTCAAATAAAAACCAGGGAAATCTTTGCATCAGCAGTGATCAATTTTTATTGCTTTTATTCCTCTTCTGTTTTTTCCCATGTCCCACTCTGCTTTTACACCAATCTTTGCAAACAGCATCTCTTTAATGGAGGCTTTTGTAACAGATCAAATTAATTTCTGGTGTAGTGCATTACAGATCTTCCTTCTAACCGTGACAATTAAGTTGTTGGTTGCCTAACCTGTCTTTTAGTTGTCCTTAGCTTCCAAACAAATTCTGAAAAAAGAGGCATGGTACAGTTTACTGAACAGAAGACGGGACTGGCGTCCTGACTGTCACTAGAAGAGCGGGGTATGGCAGCAGGGTATATATGCCCTGCAGTTCCTTGCAGGAGAGGGAGATGGATATAAGAGGCGCTGGCAGTGCTGGTTGCATCAGCCACTCTGTGCCCTGGCAATCCTTCCTCTCTTTCCCAGGGTGGGAGCTGCTGCACATACCCCATTACGACAAGCAGGACGCGCTAAGGAAGGGTAGGCTCAGGCTTGCCACATGGTTTTATCCTTGCCTTGGTTATGCATATCAGGAAGACACTGTACCTCTTGGCACACTGTAGAATTGCTGCTTCTGGATACTACATGATCCCTGGCATTCATAAACTTAAATTAGAGGATTATCTATAACTTACTGCCAAAGAACAGAGCACTCTGGATACTTCATGTTGGTTCAGGATGAYTATACCAGGAAGCGATAGCTGTTTTTCTAACACTGACAGCAGTCTACCCAGTGGGCCAGGGAGCCCAAATCACTGCTATTATTGCACAATTACTATTGTGCAAACCTATGGAATACCTTTGACAAAATATTTAATCATCTAAAAATAAATGTATTGTAAAGAGGTTTTTAAATTCTATTTTCACAAATTTTTTAATTTCTTCTCTCAAGTATTTATTCAAACCCCACTGGAATAACTCAGTACTTGAGTTAAGAATTGCTGCCAGCATCCCATCTGAGTACCAACTCGTACCGCTGTGCTGGTGTATTTCATTCAGGCTGTTCATCCTGGGCCAGCAAAATGACTGTCGGTCTCCCTAAACCACATCCCCGCAAAGGTACAGCTCCCAGTTTGAAATGCACACCGCTCTGAAGCTGCAAGGCAACCGCACAGGTTATTACGATAGAACGAAATGGAGTCTGGAGCAGGGAGCAGGGAGAGACACACCAACAGCAGGAAAAAGACCCACTGTGCAAATTTTGTTCATGAAGTCAAAGAGAAATGAATCATTCTCAAACAGTAGACATCTAAAGGTTGGATGGAACAATTTCTAAATATTAGTCAGACCAAAAACAACACACCGCTGAAATAATGAGGATATATAAGAAACCAACAAAAGCCAGGAAATTCAAAGCTGAGGCTAAAATTCCACTCTTAATTTAGGACTGTTTTCTTTTTTAAAGAATACTGTTCAACTTGGTTGGGGCCATATAAGGTTGTTTTCTTAAGGCTTTACAAAATACACACAAGTTGAAACTTTCTGCCCTTTTTTTTTCCTAATTTTTTTTTATTTTTTTTATTCTTCTGCAAAGAAAAAAGAAATAAACTATCAGGGTTTTGAATTTCAGATATGTTACTTGTATAACCCTAAGTTTCAGTCACAGACCAAGTCTGCATCATGCCAGGTTGCAAAACACAGACTAAAGCCCCTGTCCCTGGAGTTTATGATCAGAATGACAAAAGGCAGCTGATGAAAGCAGAACGGGGAGAACCAGACCTAACGGTGTTGTTGCAGTAGAGATGCATCAACAACACAGTTGCCTGCACAGGGGATTTAAATGCCAGCAGCGATTCTCAAGCGGGGCAAGAAGAAATGCAGGTTATAGCAGCAGACATGTAACCTTTCTTTGAAGAAAGATAAGGTCTTTCTTCCTAGTATAGACTCAGGGTTTAGCAGAAATAGGTACTATATAATACACTGTGAATTCCAGAGGGGTACTTATATATTGGCTATCTCCTATGCCGAGAAGGAGGAAAGAAAACAGTTGAACCTTTCTCCATTCCTCTTTTTGCTCCTGGGCTGGAGTAAAGGAATTTTGTTTGTATTTACTTTACAGTCTCCAGGCTGATTTGTATTTATATAAGGCCAGACACAGGCATGTTTACTCATGTTGAGTAGTACATTAATTTGCAAACAGTCCCAATGAATTCAGCAGGGCTGCTCGTGAACAGCATGAATTACACCAGCAGAACCTGACTCCAGCAGGATATCTCAGAGATCTAACTAGAAAAAGTGACCTCTCTTTCTTTTTCTTTCTCCCCAGACGTAATCACCACTCGATATGGCCGTACGAATTACAGAAGCTGGGTTTTGCTGAAGCACAAGGATGCATTTCACCCAGCAGCATTACAAGGTCAAATCCCTGAATGCCAGAGAACGACCGCGGGGGGACCGCCGACTACGGCAGCAAGCTCTGAGCATCCCCTGGGCAGCCCTCTCCCCCATGAAAAGCATCTCCAGCTCTCTGCTCGGGAGGGCTACAAAACCCTATACGAAGGGATCCTTCCTTCCTGGGAACAGTCACTGCTTTGGCCTGCGCTCGCCTGGTCCCTCGGAGATTTCTTCTTCTCCGGCCGGGCTGCTGCTGCGGGCTGAGGCTGTTTGCTTTCTCCGAGCACAGAGGGCGGTGCTGGCGAGCTGTCAGCCGCCTGCCCGGGGAAAAGATTTAGGAAAAGGAGAAAAGTCTGTCATCTAGCTCTGTATTTTTGCAGTGGGTCAACTAACACCACCAGGAAAGCCACGATGAAAGCCATTAAGATAGTAAGGCTAATATGTCAGATTTAGCCATCTCTAATATTGCCTTTTTTTTTTCCCTTCCCAAATAGAAAGTTGTTGAAGCGTAGATTTTGTTAAGAAAATAAATTTTGCATCACTGCTCCAGACCTGACATTGTTATTGGACTGAATTGACAATGACATTGAAAAAACATCAATTCTTTGACATTTTAGAAAAAGAATGGGGAGTTTGCAATTAGGTTTCCTTTTTAATTATAGAAAGATTTCAGAATAAAAGAATATATGATGTGTCCAGAGGCTACCTGCATATTTTACTATCGAGTTACCTCTAATTTAGCCATTGAAATGCAAGAAGAGAGCTCTTGCATATAACAACATGAAATGTCTGTCAGTCTATCATTCATTTGGCTCTGCTCCACAGAACAAGAAGTACTTTTCATTCAGGTGTGTTTATGATGAGTAAACTTGACCAGATGTTAAGTCTCCTTCGTATTATAAAGTGTTTTATGGCTCACATTATTCAGCTGGAAAAGGGCAGATCATTTATATTCCCCTGTACGTTTTTTCAGGTTCAAGCTTCCCCAGAGGAGCATGGGACTATATGAAAACATATAGAAGGAAGAAATGACCTATTGCAAATGTAACAATGTATAGCACAGGACGGAGTAAATTGCTGTGATTTACAGGATGAATTCTGTAAATATTGAATGTTATGAGACTACAGGTCCAACGGTTTATGTGTAAGAGCAAACTTCTCCCACTCCCTTGCCCACATGGGAGATTAGAGCAATAACTGAAAGCGTATTCTCTTCCTTATAGAAACAGTCCTGAAGATGCACGTAGGTGAGAAAAGAGCCATTGGCTTTTCACACACACGAACGCACTAATATTGCCATATTTGAAGGTTCCCCTCTCTAGATGTCATTATTAAAGAATATTAGAATACACATCTCTAAGGGAGTCAGCTCTTTTTCCCTACAGAATAAATCATTGATATTACAAAAGTAGTTTCAGAATTTCTAGGCAATACAAAAATTTGAGCTACAATTTTCAGAGGAATTTTGACACCCAGGTGCACTAAAAATGATTGGCAGCCCTGAAATTTCATCCTTACTTCTGAGCTCTAACGCTTCGTTGCTCTGGGAGGGTCGGCACAATGGAGCTCGGAGCGTGCCCGACTCCAGCCGCACGGAGGGGAAAGGCAAAGCCTTTACCTCAACTCAACCCTTGCATGAGGCTCTTGCAGGGCCAGGAGTAGGTTTAACCTGGGTGGGGAGGGGTGTCCCCATGCTGCACATGTGTCAGCTCATGAGGTAGGAAAAAGAGTCCCCTCGTTCCTCCCTCCTGCAAGAAACTTGTGCAGAGCTAAGATGGGGACAAGGCCAGCAAGTAAAGGTGGAATGTTGAGGTCTTACATCTTACCGCCGTGAGACCTTAAAACCACCACTTTGTTGTGCCCATGCTGCAAGCTGCCCAAAGCTGTGACAACGCTCGCGCAGTGCCAAGCAGAGGTAGCGTGCTTTGCCTCTCCCCACGGTGTCAGCAGGGGCTCAGCGCCACACTAACCACAGCTGTGTGGCACTTGGTCAGCTCAGACCGTGCCACGGGAGCATGTCCTCATGTCTGCTACTCGGTCCTACAGTATACAAAATGTCCCACTTCCAGTAAGTTTACCGTGCGGCTGTGGGACATGGAGACCCTCATGGCCACACTCACTGGGAACGTCTAAGGCCTCAGTTCCATGAAACTTCAGAGACTTCTATAGTGCAAAGCAGATKTCCATCATGTGGGGGCCAGGAACAAGGTATTTTTCTGTATTGCTGTGAAAATTATGCTAACAATATGATATTTCAAATATTTTTCTCATTACAACTGTTGGGACCCATGACCAGCTCAGATCCTTTTGTACCGTAGTGCTTGAGAAATCAGCACAATTGATGGGATTATTACTTAATTATTGCTACTGGAATTTCTTCAGTACTGTGGCTGGAGAGGCACTTTCTAACCTCCAAATAATTTGCATTTTAGACACTTCATTGTTACAAAAAGAAGTTGAGGGTAGAAAGACTCCCTTTGAAGTTAAAGGAAAAAGCAATCTTTTTCTTGCTTTATGCATACAAACTACTGTAAAAATAGCCTTTAAAAGAACCTGAATKGTAGGAGGCAAATCCTTCCTCCAGATCATTTTAGAGGGGTTTGTTATCCTGGTGTCTTTTCTAGTCACTGGCCTCTTAGAAACACAAATTGGTGCACCTCCCACCTCAGCTGGGACCAGGAGCACCCCAGGAAAAGCAGGCATTCACAACAATATGTTGAAAAGAACTTCACCTACATCCTAACCACRTGGATCAATCAATAAATAAAGAATAATGTAATATAAATAAGGCATAGTCATAGTGGATTATAAATTGATTTACACAGATTAAATAACTATTGAAAGAGAAATTAAATGAAAGGAATACTAATCTGTATCTTAGGCAATAATAACAGGTGTTCCATCTGTTAGGGGAAAATCTTATTTAACTTACGTAAATTGCAGAAACTAAATTATTTGCAAGCATCTCTGGGTATCTACAACGCAGCATGACTTTGTTGAGGTAAAACATGGATGTTCTATTGTTCTAGTACATATCATATCCTAAGTGCTACATCAGCTAAAGTTTTTAGCATCTTTTTTTCTTATTATTTAGCACCTGAAAAGTTAAAGGTCACAGGACTGATCTACCTGCAAAGGCTAGAATTTTCAGATTAACTCTAGTATTTAGCTTTTTCTATTCCTAAAATTATTTAATCATCAGCAAGGCAATAGAGAGATAAACTTCTAGGGAAGAAGCCATCAGATTGCTGCAAATTGTATTCATGATGACAAGTGACSTTTGGGGATATTTTATCCAGTAAATAAATAAAAACAATTCTGGTACAACAATCCAAACACTCCGAGAAAAATTTCCACCCTGGCAGTAGTACAGGTGATGATACGGAGAAAGATGAAAGAAGATTAAGTTTTAACTTGAAGTATTGCAATAGTTACCTGTTCTGCAGAAACATTTTGACATTTTAATCATATTGTTTCTTTTTCCTTTAATCTTAGAAAAGTTGACTCTCAAATTAGGGCTTTATTGTTCTCTTTTTGTCTGCTGTTGAAGAAAATTTATGCAAATTACAGGGTCTTAAAAGCTTGGTAGATCCAAGGTTATTACCAGACAAAAAGGAAAATTAGCATCCTTACTTGCTCTCACCTAGGCATCAAGAACTTTTGAACCTGAGGAGAGTGAGAACAAAGAATTAAGAAATGATGAGCTAATCTCTGAAAACACATCAAGGAAAGAATAAAATGCAGTTGTCTAATAATCCCATATTTCTCTGGGTTTTTTGAGATGGTTCTAAAAGGTCTTTAGCTGTTTCCTCATGCAGAGGAATCCTTTCTGGAAGGGTCTACCGGAGAGAAGCAGCAACAAATATCCCCTTCTCTTTCAGGTGCTTTAAGGCAGGCTCTGTAAACAGGTGTTTCAAATCCATCAGAAAAGCAGTAGCAAAGATCAAAGACTAAAGAAAAACAGTGCACTTTCTCATCTGATTCGGACATCTAGAGAAGCATTTAGCTATTACACTATGTCTTCGGTCAATGACCAGAGGTTTGAGCATCATAACATCACCTGCATTAACACTGCAGACATTCGGGAACTGCTGTCAGTCAYGCGCTGGTACTGCTGTTATCCACAACGTACATGGTGCCACTGCCTTGTTCAGAAATGCAGTACAGTTCCCTAGGGCATTAGATGAGAAAAATAGCACTGTTTTCCAGACTGCCACCTTTGAATCCCAAACTCAGGCCTCCTAACTTTGGTAAACATGTTGCAACATCCTTCTTATTTGTTTCTTCTGTTTATTCCAAGAGGGAGTAAATCTCTTCAAAGAAAACAAAAAATAATGAATACCATCAAACTAGAATTTACTGGTCTTGTTGCTCTTAATTTTCTACAGTTTGCATGAGGTTTTGAGATCTATGATTGCTGTTAAATGTAACAAAGGTGACCTGGCAGAAGGTCCACCCACCAATCTGCACAATGGAGCTATAACGCTGAGAATACATTATTATTTTCCTTTTAATATTATCATTTTATTAACTTAAAGAACATGCTTTGAAATGATGCCAAGAATTCACATTAAATCCCTAAAATGAACAAAACGAGCAAGACAGAGATGTAGCTCTTAAGTAGTTCTGTGTAGCCTCAAGATTAAAGCGTTGAAACCTTGGACCCTTTTGAGACTGCTTGCCTCCAGCCTGTAGGCGAGGGATTATGGGAAAAAGTGCTTTGCTTATTCCCACTGGTCTATAAGTTGTTGGAAAGGGAGAATAACTTGTGATGTGGTTCAGCACAAATGCTTATGAGATGACTGCAGGTCATTTTTAGGTCGTGGACTTGCTGAGGTAGTTTCATATTCATTAGAAGGCTAACTGGGAGATATAGATATTATAAGAATAGGGTGAAGCTCATCGATGGAATTTATTAGAGGCATTCACATAAAACCAATACCAMGGGAAGCTACTGGATCCAGCAAGTTCAGATGTTAGTAAGATTAATATGCCCTATTAGAAATATAAAACCCCTGTGTGACTGAGTGAATAGCCACATAAGGTAAAAGAAAAGTAGCCACAGTGTAGATGTGAATGATTCAGAAGATGCACTAGAATACCCTGGATCAAGGCACGCTTTCCAGCTATTTATTATTGGTCAGAAAGGTGGGGAACATCTGCTAGATTAAAGCCATTCTGCTCAAAGGGAGATAAACTATGCAAGTTTCATATAACTTCCTCTTGCTGTGGCTGGTATAATAGTGCTTCATGCCAAGTCCAAACTTTATAATGTGTTTTTAAGTATTGCTGTCAACATTGCATGATATAGACTTTGTCTATGCTGAGTATTGAGGGTGCTCTGCCATGTTCTCTGCATGGAGACTTGTTCTCCAATAGGTCAGACTGGGGACTTGGCCAGATCGTACTGTGGCTCACTTATGAGACACATATGGGGGCTTCTGTTTCATGGAACCCAACATATTGTGAAAAAACTGGTCTGTACCCAGATTTCCCTCTGGCATGAAGTCAGGACACAGCAGGATTGTGTAGGTCTGCTGATCTTAGCAGCCAGAAGAATCCTTCTACCCAAGAAGAGATCAAATCCTCAGCAAACTAAATTAATTAATAAATTCCAAAATCAATCACGTTAGCAAATTAGATGACAAGCACAAACTAAGTCACTTTGTATTCATTTGCAGTATAACACAGACACTGTGACATGTCATGAATGCAAAATAGCAAAATACATCATTTCCTCCTATTAGATATTTATAACTTGTACAGGGCTGATATTGTGTGAGCAAGAGTTATAATAATTTGTGATGTAAACTGATATGAATGCTAACATACGTGCAAAAACCAGAATCCTTAACAGTAACACATTTATGAATGGGTCAAAATACAAACGAGAAAAAAAGAAGTCTGACTGATTCTCCTGAAATGTGGCTAACACAGAACTATTGACTCTCGGGTAGCTGTTCTGGGACATCGCTGTCTCACAGGAGGCACGATGAATAGCACAGCCATAAGAAAGTAATGAGTGTGTGTGTGTCAATTCAGTTATTTTCCCAGTAGTGTCTTCTGGAAAATGTTTACAGAAAGGGAAAATAAATTCATTATTTACAGATTATGAATGTACAATTTGATAAAACCATGAATTATTTAACTTGTAGTCTGGTGCAGTGATTTTCCCCTGTTTTGCATACATACTGTGGGTTGGTATCTGAGCAGGCAATACCACTGTGATTCCTATTACATATATTTTCCAAACATTCAGCAGTACTAGGTCCTAAACATTTGGTCATACTTTCTAGGAAAACTAGGGACAAAATGAGAGGTTGTCAGTAGCTACACTGGCTTCAGTGTTTTATTCCGACAGAACTGCAATTCGAATCTCTTCCTTTGAAGCCTACAAGAATGAAAAGCACAGCTGACATTTTTATGGAAGTTACTTTTGTGGTTGATCTACAATATTATTTCTAAAGTAACATTATGGAAGGATAAACTTTTAATAATTGTCTATAAGACTGAATTCTGTAAATCTACTATTGAAGTCAGGAGCAAACTTTAAATAGTTTGAACTGACTTTTGAATTACTATGATTTTGCCACCAGTTTTAACCACTGTACGTGTGCCATTCACTTGGAGTGTAAATAAAACTCACATCCTAAAGAGCCTATTTGTATTCTATTCTTTTACAGCAGACTTTTAATTTGTGTGATCATTAATTTTTAAGTGTTCATTAATGAAATACATCCTTGTCCAAAGTTAATAAACGGATTAATAGCTGGGATAATGAGAATTCTGGCAAGACAAGAAACTATCAAGAGGGAGAAAGAAGAAGGGGGAACTTGACAAGTTAATGATCCATTAAAATAAATCCTGGGTCAGTTTAGATCCTGCATGGTTCATTACTGTATAATAAATTTAATTGATAGCCATAAAAACCTAGGAGGAAGCAAGAGAGCTTTTGGTTAAATTCACTGCCTAGACATTTGAGATGTTTCTTAAAGGTTTTCAGTTGTATCTTATTGTAAGAAAACTTTCTAGTGTTAAAAGAATTTAAGTACACAAATGAAAGCAAAAGACCAGCTTTTAAACTAGCGGCTGGCTGGGTGTGTCACATAAGCAGCCACCTATGCATGTTCAAGAACCCCAGAAAAAAGAAGTGAGAAATGGGAATCGAAAGTCCCATTATGCCACTGATTATGTTTAAAACAATAGCATAATAAGACTTGACACACAAAATATAATTACATATTGGGAAAAGAAATGGTGGTGTTTGGGATAGAGAGAAAAGGTGGGGTACTTCTCTAGAGGAGGTCGTGGCTGGAGGGTTGCTGTACGCCTTACAAACCTGCACCACAGATTGCTGCTGATGCAGTTAATGGGCTGAAAGCGCAGTTCAGGCTGGGACTGAGATTTGGTTATGTAGCTTTTCCCACTGGGATCTCAAATGGAGAATGTGTTTATGTCTCCAAATAGTATTTGCACAGCACAGAGATTGCTGAGTAACCACCAACAATGTTGTTCTAGAAATGACAGCAGCACAGCTGAACTCTGCATTGCACTGCATCAACCCCAATGCCCTTCCTCACTGATGAAGCGCGCTTTACAGATGTACTGAGGTGTGTACTAAACGCTAAAGCGACTTCATGCATGTCTAGCCTGACAGGAACAGACATACAACTGCATTGAGATCTCTTGTCCTTGCGTGCATTTTCAAATTCTCCTCTTTTCTCCAAAGCTCCAAGTTTTGGAAATGTTTTCCAGGTCCAGGACTCGGATAGGTCCTGAGCTGTCATCGCCAAACATCCGCTATAGGTGTATTGCTGACACAGTGAAATTTAATCAAAAATATATTCCCAAACACTGCAAGTTAAACAACACAAAAGTCAGAATTTTTTACAGCTCCAGATTGTTCTCATGGACGTTCAGTTAACATTATTAAAGCCATACTTGGTTAAATTCCTTTTCTTTCCATGACCACATTAAATTATTTACGTATTTACAAATCAAGATGCTTTTCCTTTGTTGCAGATGCAAGCCTTATCCAACAACAGACTATATAATTAGAAAAGAGCTAACCAACATGACCTTGAATATGCGGAGCATATATTTGTTTAACATAATGGTTCTGTTACACAGACATCCAACAGGACTCAAAGACAGCTAAGGGTACAGTAATGARGACCTATTTTTAAGCATCCACTTTTCTTTTAAGAGATGCTGCTTGGCATGAATTGTGGGACTACCTAAAAAGGCTCCGTTTGGAAGAGGGACCTGATATTATAACAAAGCGAGGTCTGAATAACCGGAAAGGGTGGGAAAAGATTTTAAGGACTTTGTCCCCAGGGAGTCTGAGGCTGCTACGGCAAGGGACTCTGGGCAGGCAGACTGGTACAAAAACAGCCTGTGGAAGGCTAGGATTGCAAGTAACTTCAGCAAGGCATAGTAAGACAACAGAAAAAATAGCCTTGGTCAAAGAGAAGGGAGGAAAATCAGTGGTCAGATCTTACGCCCACATAATTAGTTAGGAAATGATCAAGGAACTTGTGAAGCTGGGGACTAAAACAGGCCCACAGCTCCATTCATCTGCCCCATGTCCTCATGATTATTTTTTCCTCTCGGTACACGTGTGTATTACTGCRAGGTCTGCCAAGAGTGTCTGAAAGGCTCATTCAGCCCTTAGCAAGGAAACCTTGGCTCAGGGCCATATGGCTGGTTTTGCAGGAAAGGAAAAGCATAAGCTCTCCTGGAAGGCTGCAGTAGACCTGTAGACAGCTCAAACTGAAATTTCAGATCCAAGCCCCAAAATGCATGTCCTGAATGCAGATTGAGAACACCCCACTCCCAACTAATTTTAATGCACCTAATTAGGAGGGAAGATGAATTAAATTCTAATTTTTACAGCTTGTGAAAAAATTTTATTTATTATACRTAGGGTCAATGATGAATCACATCTACTAGTTGACTGAGGATCAGAACACAAATTCTCTCTCTACTCCCCAAAGCATTTCGCTGGAGGTGGGAGATATCTAAGTAGAAAATGAGTGGAAGCTTAGTTCTGCCTCACAGCGTACCAGGAGGCACATCGAAGCTAGTGGAAGAGCTGCTGCAGTGTTCTGCAATTACAGGATCCAAACCAAGATGAAATGAGATGGGACTTCCTACAGTAGGATGTCCTTGGGATTTTGCTCAGACCTGCACCTAACACCACAATCATCTCAAGTGATTATACTGAAATACAATCCCAAGGAAAATAAAGTGTATAATTTTTCAGTCTTTAAATGAAATTGCTCAGATTGACGGAATACATTCTGATCCAAAAATCATTCACATTTCAAGTTCAAAATTATATGAAATACCAGTGTTTAATAATTAACATTTATAATTAGGGTGCTTAAAAGTACTAGGTATAATAATAAGTTTTACATTTTGGTGAAGGAACAAAAATATTACTAATGACACATAACACTCAGCAATTTAGTGTGTTCTCTCATACTGTTTCTCCTCACAGAGAAGTGGCAAAAGCTATTTTTAGCATAAGTATACAAATGAAATACGATTTTTATGCATATAGAGAGATTTTGATGTATGTATTTCACGATTTTATATATATAAATAATGGGGTTGCTTTCCTGCTCATATCCTGATTGATCCAAGCACATGATCACACAACACAGCCTTTGTTATATTTTCAGCAAGAGCTATTTATATCTCGAGACACCTCACTAGGTAGCACTTTCTTTGTTACTCTTTCCCCAGTTTCTCGTGAAGCACTACATACTTTGCAAATTCTGTATAGCGTCCTTAACTATATATGCATGCACTATATGTTTTATAAATGCATATAAATTTGCAAGTGAATATCTATTCTATCAGTATAGATTATTAGGACACCCTCATGATCACTCTGCAATGAAGACTTTGCATTAAACTAAGCAACAAAGTTCAGAATAAAGCCTGAAGTAATGGAGAGGTTTTATACTGATCTCAATATTACCAGAATTTTACTGAATGTCTAGCTTTTTTTCTTGGTGTAGTCAGATCAGCTTTGACCCTTTTTTTTTTTTTCCTTTTCAATAATTTGTATTCAGCACAGGCTGTGCTAAAATAAACCCAAAAAGTACAATGATTGCTTTAATATATTATTTCTAAAGCTGGAATTTGGGGAAAAGAAAATGAGCCAATGAGCAAAAAACTTCTTCCTGTTTTTTTTGTTCTACCACATAAGGTGCATTAACTTAACTGGCCTTAGTTAAATATAACCTACTGCAGTTCCAGCAGACTGAATCAGCCTGTTGATTTTTAACAATGGGCATTTTGCATGGTTTCTTCCCTTAGAATGGTGGGATCGGTATTCAAAAATCAAGGTGGAGGAAACACTAATTGCCATAAGAATTCTAGCAAACTCCATTACAGTAATAACTCTGTATTCAAACATTCCCTATTAAAAAAACTACCAATTAGAAAGGTACATTTGAAAAGAAGTGTAAATAGCTAAAGATAATGATAGGTTTAATACCACTTTCGTTACCTTCCATTAATTTCTCCTGAATATGACTAGTGTATAATTATTCTAACCTTCTTAAGATAATCCAAGCCCCTCCCCAAGCCAGAGTATCTCCACAAAGGTTGATAAACAGGTGGGGAGACCTGTGGTGATGGAGTCCTTCATCTCTCCCCCTCTCCTACTCCATCTCTGTTCAAGGGCAGGAACTCTGGGCTGGCACAACTCAGCCACTCTGCTCCTCTGTCACAACCATGAACATGAAAATCATGGGATGACCCTGCTCTTGGTTTCTCTGTAATGCACAGGGAGACCCTGCTCTTGGTTTCTCCCTTTCCAGTCCATGCCAGTCTTGTTTTGGGAACTGCCTGCTCGGGCAGCATCAGGGGATGCCTTCCTTGCTCCTTCCACACCTGCTGTGAGAAGCACAGGTACCTAATTCAGAACTAGCTGGAAGGTTTTGCATACATTTTAATTTATCCTTTGTTGCTGCCCAAATGGGATAAAGGTTTCTAACTGCTTTATTTCCCATGGGTGCTCTCATGATAAATATGTTAAAGATAGTGAAACATTCAGATACTACGGCAGGAGAAACAATAAAAGAACTTATATTAAATCATTTCTATCTGTAACTAGAATTCACATGGACGGTTCATACACAGGAAGAAACCTGATAAAGAAATTATTTATGAAAAATTCTCTTTTTTTTTTTTCCCCCCAAATGAAGTGTGCATTGAAAGTACAGAATGGTTGCATTGTTATGGTACCATGTGCGCATACAGTGTTTGCAGTAGTGAAGTACTGGAAATGTCTCCAGAGTGTAAGGTCACTGCTCATTATGTAGTCAAGTTCTAGCTGTGTTGCCAAAATTCTGTTTCACAAAGATTTACCAAATTCTGGGGGCCTAAGAAACAAAATCAAAAGCAAATTCAGATTTTCCCTGAACTGAAACTTGCTTCAAATGTAGTGGTGGTATAAGTATTCACAGACATCATCGAGCAATGCGGAACCTAAACTAATGGGGAGATTGCAATATGATAAAATGTTTGATCATATCTGCTGTATCTTATCCCAAAGGCTGTTTCCAGGAGATAATCTGTAACATCTCCTCAGGTTTTTGGTACAATTGTCCTTAAGGTGTATTGAGGTCCATTTCCAGTATGTTAAAAAAATTTGGTTGGCTCTTTGGTTCTTTGTTGAAAGAATGTCTCATTGCTGTCCTTCTTCRACAGAATGTATTAAGCACAGGGAAATTGTGCAGGGCTACAGCAATTTTCATTTAGTTCTGGTATCGGAGGTTTAATGAACTGGTGAACCCACCAGTGTTCCCACTGGCCCATGGCAAGGATCTGACCACCTGGGCAGCCTTAGCCCTGAGCTGACTATACGCTCACACATCCTACAGTAGTAATCTTCTCCAAGGATGTATGGAAGGATGCAGAATGGCCTTCTTTTATAAAACACTCAGCCTGTTGTATCCCCGGAGCAGGCAACCTCACCTTGGCCCATAAGATCCACTCTCTACATCCCTTGACTTTAATGAAATAAGAAAGCTTATTGTATAAAATAGTGTTAAACATACATTTCTTTCCAACCACACTTCTATGAAAGATGAAAAGAAGTACTGCCAGCTCTTAGATAATTGCCCATGTTATGAGCCTTCAGCCCCTTTTTAAACAGGAATTTAGCCATTATCAAAGGTCAGCTTTCAGGCTTTCCACTGAGAAGTTTATAAAATAACTATAAAGCCAAATTTTAGTTTGTGCTAAATCTATGCTAGGCAAATTTAATAAGAAACATTTTGAACAGTCATGTACTGCTGGGTCCCAGATGATTTTCTTATGGGACTAATGCAAAAAAATGATTGCCTCTTAAAATCCTTCTTGGGCACGTCATTCTTGCTGGTATTTAGGCCATTTATTGAGAAAAGGTTAATGTAAATCATTTATCAAATGTGGATCATGACTATTTTCACTGTATCACTGTTCTTTTATTAGAAAAATACCACACTAGACTATAGCTAGATGTGTAAGTCATTGCCGTATGACCTGAGGATGAATACCTCCAAACAGAAGATTATTACATGATCATAAACAACATCAGGACGGAACTGTGAGGCCAAAGGATGCCGAATGACCATTCGTTTTAATAGTATTTGGGTGCCTAAACTTCCAAGCTGGCTTTAAAAACCTGAAGCCAGAAAGCTGCAGCGAGATCAGACTAGCACACGGCTTGTAACAGGGAGAGATCTGAGCAGCCTGCTCTGATCTGAGCTTCTCTGAAGTCTGTTGTTCAAATTCAGTTCCAAGGTTTTCGCTTCGGTCCTTATATAGGGGTTTTTTTTGCATTTAGTTACCTTGACTGTCAATATATTGCACCTTGTGCGTGTTTTGCAACTGTCTGGTACATACAAGCTAACCGTGTAAACTGTTGTGTTGCTGTGGGTGTTGCTATGATGCAACAATAATTTTAAAATTATTTTTATTAAAACATCCACTCAGTGAAATATAATACGGACGAAAATTATTCTGAAATATGGCAATATAGGCAGTATCCAAAGGGATAAATAATAGCTGTTTCCTAGAAACTGGATAACCCTAGCTCCACTGGAACAGCAGTATAAACATGCTAAACTGGGAATTAATGAGAGGGTATGAATCCAGACCAATACATGTGACAACAATCAAAAGTAACAAGGCTCACAGGAGCACTGAAAAGGGCAGTGGGCAGAACAAAGTGCCAGAAGAGCACCCAGCTGCAATGCCAAAGCCCCGAAAGCCCAGCAGATACAACCACGGTTGTATGGAGAGGAGAATTAGGAAAATCCATCGAATAGGTTGTGGATACACAGTGTGCTGAGAAAGCATTTTCAACATACTTTCCATACAAGGAGTATTAATTGAAAATATTCTACATACTTGTAGAGGTGGAGTGAACAGGTTTGGAAAATTTCCAGGACCTCTAACCATGGAGTGCCCATAAACACAGAGGTCTTTGGAGACCCTGGATGTGGCTGCTGTTCTGCTGACTGTGCCCTTCCTGAGTACCTCATTTTAAAAGTTCGGGCTGTAATTATCCCCCATCCTCTTTCCTCCAAATAGTGTAAATTCTGGCTGTACAGTTGGGAAGTAATATTATTTCACATTTTTATATGGCATTTTACATGTCTCAGGCACTGAGAAGACATTGATTCAGCCTGACAGGACCGCAGTGAAGTAGGTGGGTAATTATTACTCTTATCCCCTTGCAAAATACTGGAGAATTGGGGAGACTTGTCCTCGGAGAGTATCCAAGCCGGAATGAGGACTCGGGGCTGTGGGGAACCACCTGCATTCATCCAGGCAAACCAGCTCTTGGACTGAGCAGGAGACTGGGAAGGAGAGGGGCTGTGGAGAGAAGAGCTCTGCTGGAAGGGCTGAAATATTTTTCTAGATACAGCAATTTAAGGATAATTCTTCAAACTTCTGTTTTCTTTTTTCTCTCATTTATGACTCACGCAAGGCTAATTGCATGGTGATGTTCTGTTATTATACAGTTATGGGACTGTTTAGTGTGTCTTTTTAAAAAAAATAAATCATAAATGTGTGTTGAACCTGGAAAACCCTGTAAGCTATAAAGTTCACAAAACTACTCCTTTATGTGAGTGGGGTCTGCCCATAACTTGATGAATGTATTGCCAGATTGAAAAAGAAAAAATTTTTAGTATGGCAAAAACTATGAAGGTTCATATGATTTGAATTAAATTCAGATAATAACCATACTTGGCTCAGTGGTGTTTGGAAGGAGAGTCTGAAATTCTCCTCAGAGACATTTCTTAGCTTAACTTTAAATGAGAGCTATGACCAACTACTCCTTTCAAAGAGGAAGAAAAGGAGTTCAACATATTTAAATCCTTTACTAGAGCCTCTTGCCTCTTTCAAAGTCTATTTCCTTTTAAAATTATATTTATAGATAAAAGGCGGGGATGAGAGCAAGGGAGATATACATCTGCACAAAAATGCTCATCTATCTGTGTATCACACTCTATAAATATACACATTATAAATAAAGATATATTACTCTGTGTGTGTCTGTGGACAAGGCATTTTATTTTGTCTGTATTTACCCAGCCATTTGAGCAGGCAAGTTCCTGAGCACATACAAAGGCACTGTATTATTGTGATTGGGCTATTTGCACTTGTCCAGATAATAAAAATCTTTTGAAATCCATAGCAAAATATTAAAATCTGATTTTAAACCGTATCACTTGTTAGTCAATTCATGTGAACACATTTCGTTGCAGTGGTAGCAACACTCAATGTTTTCTGTAATTAAGGTCTGGCAGCTGAGAAGAGCACAGTGGGAAGKAAGAGCCAAACCAACGTGATGCTATAAACACACTCCCACCATCCCAGTATAACTTAGAGCAGCCTCCAGGAAGCTGTAATTTATGTTGGCAACAACAATTTCAGTAAGACCAGAGATCAGAGACATGCCATGTGCTTGATCAGCCCCTTCCACCACYGATATTCCCTCTTTTCTAAGTTCTCCACAAAAAGTTGGTCTATCCAAGGATTTTCAGGTGAGGGAAATCTTCAGCTCTCCTGTTTGACAGCCTCAAAGCTGTTTTGTGGTAGAGGCATGCTATTAAGATTTGCTTCTAACATTAAAATGTACCACTGGCACCAAATTGCTCTCAGATCACAATGCCTGTTGTAGTTACAAAGGGTTTAGTAACAGTGAGAAAAACAAACTACTTACAATGGAAGACATTGTTTGTCCACAATCACACTATTTTCTTGTTTTACATGCATGGAAATGCATAGTTTCCCTTACTACATTTCACCAGACCCTGCCAAAATAATTTACAAGCAAGTAAATTAAAACAAACCATGAATAAGAAARTAATTCCTTTAAAAACAAAGGCAATTGTGTTAGAATTTTTATATATATGTGTGTGTGTGTATTTCTCATACAATACATCCTGTGTTAAATAAACAATTTGTATTGCTGGCGTTTTGAAATGCTAGGTTATGAACACATAACCATCCCCTCAAATTTGTGCATATTTTGGCTCTTTTTATTTTTACTAAATAACCCTTCCTCAACCCCCAAATGGTACAGATGTGTTTCAGCAGCTGTCCTTGCTTTCTCTGTAGGGTAAGTTTAATGGATGAGCATGTGTATGAATGCCCTATCATCAACTCATTAAACAGTACCTTCCAGATTACTGAAATGTACTTAAAAATTATGATCTGCCCTTAATACCTGAGTGCAACACCACCAAGCAATGTGTTTCCTTTCCAGATGATGTTTTCTGATGTGTTACCAACCATTTTGTGACATTACTGATTAGATTACCTGTTAGAAAGAAACCAGTTCCATATTGGTCCTGTCGAGAGGCAGAATCTGTTCTCTTTATCCAATGAATTTGAGTTTGCTTCTCATATTCTTTCCTAAAATACCATTTTATCAGTGATTCATCTTGCATTATTCAGCCTAAGGTTGGAGGAAGGAAGGAAGAAATAAAGGACATGTGCCAACGTGATGGAGGTAATAAGGGACACATGCAAGCAAAATGTGTTTGAGTTGTGCTGAAACCGAACTCACTGTGGATATGGGACTAATTCTTCCTCCAGATGCATTTGGAAGCAGCAGGACCTGTATGTGTGTGCTTGAGGGCAGGCTTTAGTCACAACGACCAGAAACCACCGACCCCCACCACCGAAGGGAAGTGGCAATGGGGCACAAGGGTTTGGGAATTTACAGAGCCCAGATCCAAAATTTACATCTTCAGTGAACTCCAGTAGTGATGGACTCAAATTGTCCTGCTATAACTGCCCCATGTTCAGGTATGCCTTATATCAGCTATAGCTGATGGTCGTACATACCTGTGAATGACATGACCACTGTAAAACAAAGGAAAATTAGCAAACCAGCCCTTAAGGGCATCCTGGAGAGACACTGTGGCAGCAGATCATCACGGCTTTCTCCAGCTGGAGAAATGTCTGAGTAAATTGTTTATGTCTCTATTCTAAAGTCAACACCACCTCACAGGGATCTGCAAGCCTCAGAAATAATAAAACCAGCAGCATACTGTGATAGGGTAAAAAAGGAGTAGGAAGTGGCAAAGATCTGTGAAAAAGCAGGGGYTGTAGAAGGCTGCATTTAGCAAAGAAGAAAGGATGGTGTCACCAGAGAAGTCCAAGTGTGTCGAGCAGAGAAGCTGGGTAGAAAAAGGACTGAGGGAACATGAAGGAAAGGGAGATTATTTGAAAGAAAAAGTGGCTTGGAAAATATAAACCCACAGGCAGGATAAAAGGAACCTGAGGCTTGGGGAGGCACAAGGAAAGGAAAGGGTCTGACAGCGCAGAGCTTCCCAGGGGAGAGGACAAAGCCAGCTCTGAGTGCTGCAATGGTGCTATCGGTGTCACTGCTGGGCCTTTTTCATCTTTACATTGTTCCTCACACATCTTCCACGAACTTTTATACTGACGGTTTCCCAAAATACCACCGAACTGCCCTATTTCTCCTAAAAATAAAACTTTTGTCTCAGGTATTACATGCGTGGTCTGATTCGATTACAAGTTCCTTTACGTGACAGCTTCTTCGTGTTTTATCTATTGCTCTGAAGAGCCTATGAAAAAAGTGGTGTGTGTGCAATACTGCTACCATTCTGATAAGCTTACTTACAGCCCTAATTTTGCCTTTTGTCTGCTGAGTTTCTTCTGCCTCTTGTTAAATGTACTCTTTGGGTAATTAAGCTTATATTTATAAGCCTTAACAGAGCAAGGAGCTTAACTTTAGTTCCAATAAGATTTAAACATGTTTGATGCTCAACAGGAATAGATTCAAGCACCTGCTTCAATCTGTTCTGCTGAACTGCAACTCCTAATTGTGAAAGGACACAAGAGTGAAAGGGCACTTTATGGGCTCACTGGTCATGCTTTTGTTAATCTCCAGAAAACATTATTCTTGGGAAATATCCCAGACACACATTACCAGTCCCTGGCTGGGTGTACTCTGTTATTCCAGAAGAAGTGTAAATACAACAGAATATAGATAATGGCATTCAAAATGAAGAGAAGGTAGCTTAAGTAGTGCTTATACAAAAAACCACTGAAATCAAAGAAAAAAAAACCCCAAGGAATACACTAGCCTGCAATTTATCCTAATCTGTGAACGGGATTCTACATTTCCCATCTTCTTTGCTAAGAAAGCTATGCAAGGTGTCTCGGGTCTGCAGTGAGAAACCCTAACAGTAGTGTTACTGTTCAGTAATGAGAAGACAACAGCCTGCTTCCTTGCCGGTGATGAAAACAGAACCAATCATACAGTTTTGTTGTGGAAAAGGCTTGCCTGAGACAAACAAGGAATATGCCCCATTACACAGCAGGTTTAGTAGGGGCTGAAACACTGCTGAGCAAACACTTCTTTCCGGGTCTAGCAACATGAAAAAATTCGCTGGCAGATTGTGCACTAAATAGAAGAAACATAACGAACTTGAACATGTGTTGAATCCAAGCAAACTACCTCTATTTTCCTTGTAGGCACTAGCAATTTTTTGTTTCAAATGTTGTTACGCCTCGCACAATTTGAATATTAAGTTTACATGTCGTTTATACTGGTTCCCGTTTATGGTGACTCATACTTGCGGGCGGGTTAGGACTCTGTGTAGGACGTTACCTGCCATCCCGCTGTCTATGGGGCAGCTGGAAGGCTACAAACCTCCCAGGGAAAGTTAGAGCAGTCTCACAGACGTCTTGAGTCCTTTCCATATTTCTTCTTGCCTCCTAAAGTTCCCCAAAAGAATATAATAGCTCTCAAACATCAGCTTGGCTCCCTTTCCCCTACCCTAGCAGAGATTAGAAATAAGTCTAATATAATGGTTTTGCATAAGCCAGGATGTCTCTTATGCCATATCTCCATGGGTTATTTTGGATTTCAAGAACAGCTCTGAGAGCTGTGTGTAACACAGAAAAGGGCCCACTGCACTGTAACTAACTATGTGGTTCTGTGTTTGAGTTCTTCAAAATGTTTCTCACCTTACAGGTTCATTATAACATACTATGTGGTTTTCACTTGTACATTGAAGGCATAACAGGATTGGCTTTCTTGGAAACAGGGCAGGCTGTCCTTTCCATCCTCCGGCAACAATGCCTTGCAAGGTGTGGGGGAGATCTGGAAAAGGCCCAGAAGACCCTTTCCTCAGGTGAATGAAATGTTAGCTCACAACCAAGAGCAGCAATTGGCAACCTCTGCAGCCATCCTCAGACTGATGCTTTGCTGGCATTAGAAGCAAAATAAAGCCTAATAATTTGGAGTTCCCATTTTTACCCCATATGATTTCCTTCTAATATTCAGAATTATACTGTCCACACAACTTTCCATGTCTGTCCTTATCTAATATTCTTTAAACATCTTGAACAATTTCAATCAAATCTGACAAAGGGGCATATGTTCTCAAAATTTATGAAAATAGATGTCTAGGCTGGGGGGGGGAGGGAAATTGCACTAATGTCTCCAATGGGGAGGGGGCCAGACTAAAGTGTAAAGGTCTATCACTCAAGAGTGAGATCCCTAGTGCTGTTGCTTTAGGGATAACAAGTAAGGTACGTGGATGCACAGGTGTATAGCAGGAGTTTCGCTGTGCAAGAAGGAGCGGCTCATCTCTGAAAATCTGCTTAGTTGCTCAGCCGGGGCACACAGAGCCGTTGGACACCACTAGCTCCTGATCGGTGGTTCTGCTGCCTGGAGAGCCACTTTTTTTTGSTTGGTTGGTTGAATTAGGGTTCTCATTCACAAGAAACAAGGACCATCCACATGCATATGCGGATACAATCTGGCAGGACTATTCATTTTTCTATTACCTATCCAGCAGACTAGTTGTTTTAGGTAAATTTGCAGAACATTTCCCAGTTAATTTTGACAGGTTTTGTAATATGCATGACAAGAGACCAGACCAGAGCAAAAGATAAAAAGGGAAGTAAAGTATATTTGGTCATAACAGATGATGCTTCCATTTGAAAGAATTTTTCCTACCTGAATTACCATGACCCTGGCTTCCAAGAATAATATGCCATAATTTTGCACTGAAAAGTTAATTTTACAGAGTTAAAAGGGCAAACATATCACCTATTATTATATTATTTCTTCTTTGCATATTTTTACATCTCCTATAAATTAACATAACATTTCTTTGCATATGAAATATATCGTAAGGCTGTGTTTAAAGATTTTTCCAACTATTTGTGAAATTTATCACTTAAAAATACTACAATAGGCAGAATCACACTGCTCTGATAAACAGTATTACTTGTTTAGTTTTGTCTCCAGTGGTGATTTGTCATTTTGGAACATCCCATTTTTAGTTCAACAGCTATTGAAAACTTACATAACTCGTCTAATAATCCTTTGAGCTCTTGTTTGGCCAACAAATGAGACTTGTTACAGAGTATTTCTGTAACTTTATATTACTACCTAGAAGCTGAAAAGACAAAAAAGTAGTTCTTTTGGATATTTGAAAAGATATAAAACATGTTGAGAAACAGGCTCTATTTTCTGTGGTCAGCTTCTCCTCTATCTAACACAACATCTTTCAAGAAAACCTTAAAAAAATCAATTTAAAGTATTTTAATTTATACAGACCCCAATTCACCATTTTGATAAGTGTATTATTAATGCTATAGATTACATCAGAAGAGATTTGGCAGTTGCTTCCTATTTAAAATCAGTATATTTTCCATGGAATGAGATTTTTTTTCCCCTTCCTATTTATAATTACACATACACATACAGAAGGTTCCCTTGTTTCAATAACATGTGCAATTTCCAGTGGTAGTGATGGTGCATGTGTGTGCATAATGAAGGGAAAAAGGCAAATTATGGCAGGCTTTAAAGGTTTTATTGTCTTTGATATACACACGCTGCTCCTATTGAGGTAGCTAATGGAGGCTTTGCAGGAATATCTACAGTAGAACAGACCCTGCAGCTGTTAACCTGAAATTATTCTCATTTATCATTTGAAGAAAGGAAAAAGAGACCTATTATGTTTCTCATGGTAAAAATACTATAAAAGGTTTTACTGTGTATATGTAAGCAATCATTACCTATTTCCACCTACCACTGCTCTCACTGAGAACATTTTAACACTTTTCTTCAGGAGCTCTTTCCAGTTCAGGGGTGGGTACTGGAAGATCAGTCCAGAGACAGAACTGCCTCCCCCAAGATTTTCCTGCTGCCTTTGAGCCCGTTACAGGGAATTTTAGTGTCTGCATCTATCACAGACAGAGAAAAACAGAAATCAGTGATTCCCGTTGTGTCCTTGTGTGTATGAAGTTGAGAGGGAGATGGGCTGTGCTGSAGAAATGGGCTGAAAGTAGAACCATGGCAAGAGAGGAGTGACTTCTGGTCAAAGAAATCAAATATCCGTGCTATACAGGCCTGTCAGATCTGAAACCTGAGAGGGAATATCCAAAGCTGTCTTTTCGTGATCTGTTAATGTGACTGGGTATGGCACATTTAAGGAACTGTATAGAAATACGGATATACTGATACCTCATACCTTGTCACAGTCCTCTTGAGCAATCGTCACCTTTCAGGTGGTAAGTTCAAAAGCAATGCATGTTTTTCATCAAGGCCCTGGCTCCTAAGTGACACAGATGGGTGAAGGGCATGAGGTATATCAAGGCTGTTATTCTGAAGAAGCAACATGAAGGGCAGCAGGCATTTTCTGTACTATCTACCTCAGTCATCCCTATTAAGAGCTTTAGCAAGATAAGTACTACCCGTGCAGCCTTACAATCTAAAAACAATTTAAGTAATTAGGGAAGAATTTTCCTAGATAACTGATTTGATTATCATAAGATGTACTTTAATATACTTTAATAAAGCCAATATCTCCATGTGCTGCTGAAGCTTGCTGAGTTGGACAGTAGGATGCCAGCTGAAAGCATCTGCCTGGTGGGCAATGACCAATTCATTCAGGAGGAAGAGTCCATCAGACTCATTATCTTTTCCACCTCCATCCAATGCACATGAAGAGGATAAGCAGGGATAGAAGAACACCAGCGCATGCCTACAAGCCACTGCCTCCAAGGTTTGCATGAGACCCTCAAAACTGATGTCTGTTTCCCGCCATTGACAACCTGTCCCTACCGATGAACCTGTTCCCAGGTTTGTTAGCAAAATGGGCAGGGAAGTCTTCAAACAATATGAAAACATAGGCTTGTGCTCCATCTCTAAAATAGAACATAAAAAGTATATTCTCTGGTACAAACGTATTTGTTTTATAAACCTATCCACCCACACCCAGAGCAAATGCAGAACCTGCCTGAGAATTAATATCTTGTGTTTGTAATCAGACATTATTTTCTTCTGCATAAACCACAAACAAGTGTTAACTGGAAAGCCTTAATGAAACATAATGATTTGGTTGAGGGGAGAAGTCAGCGGGGGCCAGGCACGCAGCCCCAGCACACAGGTCTAACGGTTCCCAGCGCTTGTTCGGTTTTGTTCCTCTTGCTTTTATCCTCTTCTCTTCCATTTCTCCCAGCAGCAAAAAGATGTATAAAGTCAACATGCCACGCTACATCCGGAGAGGATGAATGTGTGAAATTCCCAGGCTCTGTGCAGAGTCACCGGTGTTGACCACTCTTCCCCTTCTGCACAACTGCAGTCTGAAGCAGCTGCTGGCTGGGACTTGTGCATGGTTATAGAACTGGGCAGTCAGAAAACTGCTTTTCTTGACTTGCTGTAAGTGGTGGCACAATGCTCGAGCCTCTAAATGAAGTCATAACAAAATATCTTTTGTTGATGCATCTGTTTCAGGATGCCCATCCCATCAAAAAATTTTTACCACTGTTTTAAGTGAGAGGTTTAAAAATTGTTTTAAAGAGAGAGATTAAAACTTGTTTTAAAACTGGAGACTCAATAATATATCTATATTTTTTAAATTAAACACATATTTGCAAGAGCTGATAGAGTGAAAACTAAGGAATACGCTTTGTTTGCAGGACTAAGAACAGGCAGTTTTGGGAAAATTATGTTCTATATTGCATTTAGCTTAACTCAAACTAAATGATCATCAAGGCAAGATTACGGATAGCTAGCTTGTATTCTTTAACCCAGATATATCTCGCTTCAAGCTCTGAAGAATGTTAAAAACACATTAAGTAGAAAATTACTAAGATGGCTAATTAAGTCTTATCGAAGAGCACATCTGCAAGTATACATGCACTGGCAGCTCTTCCATCATAAGTTGCTCCTATTACAAAAAATAGAAACCAGTCCATGTGGGGAAAATCAGGCAGTTACTTCAAGAAAATATTTATGCATTATTAAAGGACTGATTTTTCAAATACCTGACGTTAATTTAATGAAGATGGAAATCATGCTTATATTCACCCATCTGTTTGATGAAGGCTTTGCTGAATATTTCAGGAAGGAGAAATTGGCTTCTTTCAACACCATTAGAGAGACTTAGACAAAAGCAGGTGCTACAGAAAATTATTTTAGTGGATTACTATCCTCCATTTCCCCCTTAGATTCAAATAATATAGGATGAAAGAAATGCAGCTTTCAGTTCACCTCATGAAATGCCTATACCACAAAAAGGGTTCATTTGTCCTTTGAGCTGGAGCTTGAAATCCAGGTTCCTCTCCTTCCCTGCATTTCTGGATGAGCTTTAACAAATCACTTGAACTCTTCTGTCTATACCAACCAAAACCCTGGGGTTAATGGACACCTACAAAAGCATTACAGACCAGGAAGAGTTGTGTCATATACATAACAAAAGATTCTGAGTTCTCTGTTGTTGTTGTTATTATTACTATTATTATTATTATTATCATCTGCAGCTTTTCTATGGAATTAGCTAGGACAAGGAGCAGCCCCAGTCTTATGGGAGAGACTGCGTAGCTGTAACCACTGCTGTTCACACCACGTGTCCGCAGCATGTGTGTGTTCCCTGCAGTCAACGCCGAGGTCAGATCCTCTGTCTCACGTTCAACATGGGAACCTCACCTTTCACACAGGGGTGAGAGCTGCAAGGATTAACTTGCACTCTTTCATACAGGCCATTGCTCCGAACGATACAGCCAGGATTTGCAAAACCTTTCAAGGCGTATTTAAAAGGGGAATTATCTGCATTTAGCTAGCTGGAAAGTACCACTCACTGGAATTCCTCCAAGAATTCTTTTTACAAAGTAAAATATTTGGAAAGTACATTTGCAATCAATTTAAAGGAAAGGCACATTTTATATTAAAACCCTCATACTCCGGTTAAAACACTCACTTTGACTATTATTTTCTAAAATGGAGTGTTACAAGATCCAAGCACAATATACTGTGGCTCACAGAGCAGAGTTAATAAACAGGATAAAGTTTCACCAATGCAAGTTGAGATTCTGCTTCTCTTTGATTATTCCCCTTTTCATCCTGACCCATGCCACTACGAAGTAAAAAGGGCATGCATCACAGTAAATTTTGAAGATGAAAGTTAGGGTCATAGTTATGAAAAACAGAAACTGAGACTGATTTTCCCCAAAGCAGGTCTAGATTCCTAAAAAAAGGGAAATGGCTTCCAAAGCTGCTTATCAGACTAGTATTGGAGAACTACTGGGCACGTAATCTTTCAGAAATTTCTGACTTTCTAGGGGGGGTTAATGCCTATCAAAACCTCACAAGTCATTTAGGAGGACACATCCCATGGAAAAACTAGTGAAAAACTCCTCCCCTAAATCATGTAATTACTTTAAAAATGTACCACTCTTTAGACTTCTTGGCCGAGATCAACTCGGTGGCAGGTTTCGGTGAAAAAGCACCGGCTAATGGAGATACCTGACCCAAGTATCTCTTTCAGTGACGCTTCTTGTGCAGGGCTGACGGTTTCAAATGAAGCCTTAACTCTACCCCTTATGACAGAAGGCAGAAACTGTTACTGCTGGAGTTATAAATCCAGAAAAGTCTTTAAATATTTTTAAAAGCAAGTAAAATGAATCTGATTGTTTATTTTAACCTTTCTTGTTTTACATATGCTGTATTGGATCTATGTGAAACATAAGAGAAGAAAATAAACCATGCCAGGCTTTGGCAGTGCTAAGCCTAGTGTGTTATGGTTTTCTAAAGTTAAGTGTGCTATATTAAATGTGCTAAGTAAAGGGAAGATATAACATTGTTATTGTAGAGGGCAGTTTGATTCCTTGAAATGGCAAAGTGTAGATGAAAATAATAAGACCTCCTTACATTACATCTCACTTACATCTTGGAGAATCTTAATGCACTTTAAAAATTACACTTAAGAGGATGACCTCACCCAGCACTGGTACATGCTGCTCCAACGGGTGCCAACACAGCCCTTATTAACTGCAGCACTGTGTTTGTAAAGAGTGGAGTAAGAAATAACATATCCAGTTGAAAATGCAGCGGGAATTTAGGCAAAGGCGCTGGGGAATCCAGCCAGAACACAGGGACTAACACCCAAACTCTTGCAAAACGTGCTTGTGGGGTCTTTTAATGACCACAAGCAGTTGTAGCAGAACAGTAGTTGTACATTGAGCACAGCCAGAAACACAGCACCATCCAGTTATTAGTTGAGTCATGACTCAAAAAACTAGCCTGTTCCCGGGGTATCCATTGGCAGAAAACACTGGGTTTGGAGTCAGAGTTGCACAGCCAGCCCCCGAGCTTTTACCTTGTGTACAGAGAATATTTCAGTCTGCTTAATCTCCATACACCTTCAGCTACTGATGGACTTGCAAGACTGCCAGCAAGACTAAAAATTAGCTCCAGTGTCTGTGGCAAGGTACCAGACATATTTTACATAGCATGGGCTTAAGTCTTCCAGACTTAGTGGTGACTGAGGTATGTCTAGGTGAGTGGCACACCTAACAGCCAGGGTATCTTCCCTTCTGGCTTGTTTGGCTTCCAAACTTGTGGCTGAGACAGACACTACCTGCTAGAGCCCAGCACTCCTCAAGACAAGTCCATCTGCAGAAAAAAACTCTGCTGTTTGCCACCAGCTGCACCAAAGTCAATGCATTTTTCAAAAGAGCTTTCCAAAGTGAAATATTAAAAAGTATGAAAAGTACAATTTGGCTTGGCAGCACCCAGTACCATCCTGCAGTGCCACAAAGCCTGCAGTGTCCTGGTCCAGCATGTATGATCCCTCATATTAATTCCCTGCTTTGTTCTTTTATTGGCTATACCAGAACATTCACATTGAAATCCATGCAGAGGGGTGGGAAATCATTGGTGACGTGCTAGAGGAGAGCCAGACACCTTGGGTCTGCTTGTTCCTCTCTCGATGCCTGTATGTACTTTGCCAGCCTTCTTTGGAAAGATATGCTTGCTCTTGGTAAAGTCAGCAGGGTGAATACGTATAGCCCTTTCCTGGAACAAGCACAGTCAGTCCTGGGAAGACCTAGAAAAAGTAGTAGCTGCTTGTCCTGCCTTTTCTAGTATATCTTGCTCAATTCCTTCTAAAAATATCTAGCATGAGCTCTTTTATCATGAGAATTGCCAGTAAGGGGTGTGGTCCCATTTAGAGGTAAGGAATAGAAAAAACTCGGGTAGAGATATGAAGGAAAAAGGAGGTTAACTTGTAAGTTCCATAGAGCTAAACAATCAAACCTGATCATGGGTTTTCTACAGAGATAAATGGGAGCAAGAAAGCTTGGTAGAAAGACCCTACATGTGGAGGACACACAGAGAGGACAGCTGTGCATTATTTTGAGGTACATCGAGCTATGAACACTTGGAGGTCTCATGTGAGCAGATCTCATTTTGTCCAGAGGATGAACCTCTTCTTTCCATGTCGCCATGCTCTGACAGAGAGCTTTCCCTTGGGAGACTGGGYGGAAGACGAGTTCGTTTTGTGGCCTGAGCCTGCAGCCCCCTCCCACTGAACACCTAAAATTTCCTAATCACTGAAGCTGGTGGTTCCAGGTAGACCCTCAGCTTAGATTCCTGCAACCAAGAAATAAGGCCCCAAAAGTTTTGCCTGTATGGTAGGGCTGCTGTGGGGCTGGGGGTTAATCCCGCCTGAAGGCAGACCCCCAGATGAAACTGTCTCTAGCGTTCCCACAGCCACAGCTTTCAGCAGCCATCGCGGTGGTGCTGGGCCAKGCCGCAGGCAGCACTTACTGCCGAAGGGCACTGAAGCCCAGCCAGAAGCAGCCAGACCTCCATGCACAGGCAGGCCCCAGGCCAGCCGCGGAAGCCCCAGCTAACAGCAGTACACGGCTCCCCAAGCCCAAGGCAAGCAGAAGTCAGCTTTTGGTGCATGTAATGTGATCCAGACCCTACCTCGTCTAGGACAAGGAACAAGCAGAGGCAGAGCCTCAAAGAACCAAGCTGGCTTCAAGCCTGGAGAGATGAAAGCGCCTGCCAGGAACCCAGCAAATCCTGTGCTCCCAAAACATCCACCATACTCCTCAGCCTTAGATTCCCGTAATGAGAATAAATACAGCGATGCATATTAAAACAACCTGCAGATTAGATTGTGATAAAATTTATATGAACTCTGCACCATTAGTGTTACCAGGTATACCGGCAGGGTTTGAGAAGACATGTGATAAAACCTCAAGTTGTGAAGAACCTGAAAGTAAACTCAAATAACTTCTGTGTTGTCAGTACTGGCAGATGCAGTAGATGGTATCAGGAACTTTGTAGCAGTCTTTATGATCACCTTGATTATTAAAACCAATGGAGTTGCACTAAGGATCAGCCAGGACAGTTTTGTTCCTAAAAACAGCGTAAGTGGCTTCCAGGCTAGAGGAATTGGAGAAATGAAAATCTGAGCTCGAGTTTGGTCTTTAACACTTTAAGTCTCTGTGGTGTCTCACTCACCACATTTCTTGCACCCTCACACAATAAGATGTGAAACTCCAGAAGTCACTGTAGTCAGATGAGATTGTAAATGAAAATAGCATACATGCATATTGTAGATGTGTATATATTCCCACACGTCTACCTCTGAAACTCCATATTGATATCCAAGCTCTTCATCAATGAAGAAATTGTTAATGATACCTTCTTTCTCCCTCTCTGGCATTAACAATGTTTTCCTCAGATAACATACAGAAAAGTACACATTGCCTTGAAAATGGCAAAGCCCCCAAGATGTCAAAGCCTCCAATCCCCCAGAATATTAGTGAGCACTGAGGACAAACAGAACCTGCAGGACATGCTTAGTGATTAACCTAAGAGCAAAAAGCCACTGCATAAACCTGAACACAAACCCCAGCTTGTATTCAGGGACCCTGCCAGCCCAGGCTGACGCTCACATTTGCAGTGAGCGCTGAACCCAAGCTAAGTCTGAGCTGGTTCAGGGTTCACTGCGAATGTCTCACACAGCCACATAAACGACCCAATACAGGCAGAACCTTGGATTCAGTTTAAAAAGTCTGCGGAGCTCCAAGAAAAGCAATTTATGCTTTGCCAACTGTCTTAAATGGAACTAACAATTATCGAGGTTTGAAATTGTTTTATTTCCCTTAAACATAGAATTAGTGCAGCAATGGAGATTCAAATACCCTAACAGCACAGCAGTTAAGAACAACAGCTATGAAATACTCACTGGAATTTAAATCATCAGCTAAGAAAACCAGGTTTGTAACGTGTTGCCTTTTTATAAAGTCAGAATATTCCGTAGTGTCTTGATGTTTTAAGGAAAATTTTGGATACATTTCATCTTCCTTTTACAAATGCCCCCAGTCAGCAGAAATGTATGACTGTTTACTTTTTAATGTTTTTTGGTTATTTTGTCAAACTGTCAAAACAATTACCTCATTGGAAGCCACGTCTTGGCATGGAGACAGTAGAATGAAGAGTGATTCTCTTCTGTGGACAACAAAGGGAGCCGTTCAAGCTGGCTACCCTTGGAGAGCAGCTTGCTCCAAGATAATGTGGGAGATAAATGATTGCACTGACTCTTTTTCATGTTACAAAACAGGTCGATGCTTGTGAAGGGATCAACCTGCTTTTTTGAATTAGACACAACAGAAGCAAGACAGTAACTTCTGGGAATAATAGCGAACTGGGAAAACACATTTCTGCAAGGTTTTGATTTCCTCCCACTGGTGTCCTTGAAACAGAGAAAAGCAAATCTTAACACCCATGACAAAATACATGATTTTATAAGAGGCACGTGCTACCTTGGAGTGCATGAGGTACAAGTCCAAGCTCATTTCAGTGTGAACAAGGCAACAGACTGATTTGATGAAGAGTGCCCTTGAGCATGTACCCCCCTTTTATACCATTACTGTGGGATCTTTTTTTTTTCCCCCCAATCTTGTTAAAGTATTGTACAAGGGGCTCATAGGTGAATTAAGCCTTTGCTGAAATTTAAAAGGTTGCAAACTCTCTTTTCCTCTCCTTACAGGAGGAAGTAAAGCAATTGCTCTACCACACTTGATTGCTGCAAAACTATCAGACTGATAAAATGTCAAGGTTATGCAAGAATAATGCACAGGGCCTGATTCTGCAGGCCAGAGGCACAGCAACTGTCCCAACCTCCATCCATACTGTGTGTAATCCAAGCATGAGCACTGGCATTAGCCCAGTACAGCCTCCTGACTCACCGCAGTTATGCCCAAATTAGGATGCAGGCAGATGTATGTCTCAGCTGGGAGATGGCAAACACCGGAGTGATGTCTTGGTTTAATTGATAGATCTCTGACAGACAAGATCCCTGACAGCTGCTTAAGGCTTCTGCTAAATTCTGCTCCAAGCTATAGTCAAGCAGGCAGGTGTAAAGTCACACACAGTTTAAGTTAACCTGTTAGACATTGAGCTGGAATGGAGAAGCGCCCATAAAATCAGCACTAGTCTCTGCCTGAACGTGATCTCTAATAGCACAGCTGCAACCAGTGTCTGCCTGTGCAAGCACTTTTTCACCACCCCTCTCCCCTCTTGGGGTTAAGCTGTCCTATCACTCTCCTGCTGGTGGGGAAGATGTAGCAGAAGTAGAGGTAGGTGCTGGTCTCTACCGATACCTTTACTAGTAGTTGCTTTCCTGGCCACATCTGTTTGAATGCTTTTCTTCCCGTGAAGCAGTTCAAAGACATGTACACCAGGATGATAGCTAATGGGACATGAGATTACAAGATATGAGCTATAGGCCTACATAAATACTTCGTCTAAGCTTGGATTGCAGTTAGGTGTCACCGAATACCTGTGTTGAGCTACATCAGATGGAAAACATCTTTTAAAAGTCTTATTTAAGTGGACTTCAGTATTTGCTTTGAGGGAAGTGGTTCTTCAGGGTATTTACAGAAGGCCAAATCCTGTCACAGAGCCATTCGCCTCTTGGTACAAACGTCACCAAGGTTATGCTTTAAGGAAATGCAACCGTAAAGAGGAAAGCTTGAACAGTATGACTCAGCAACATTAAAGTGGCCCCATGAAAGAAGAGCTTGCAAACCATAATTAACGGACTGGAAATTATTTTGAAACAACATTAGATGAAGCAGATTTTTTTTAGATGTATTTTACATGATTGCATGGTAGTAACTCAAGTGTGCCCAACAAAGGTCAACAAAAACTTTTCCACTGACCTCCAAGAGGCAGCATCTGAYGGCAAATAGACCAGGAGTCCCAAAGAAACACCTACTGGAAACATTTCATGCATACGTTTTTGAACTTCCCAACCACAGTTGTTCATGATCCATATTCAGTACAAGTGTTTCATCTTTGGAAGTGCCAGGCCCTGAGGAAGTGTGCTGATCCCTCACAGGATCTACTGAGCGGCGCTCCTGGCACCTTAGGTTGGAAATGTTGGTTTTAATCATTTACATACATGCATAAATAGCCTTCATCACAGCAAATGTCTGCTCATCTGTACACAAATACAGGTGAATTAGACAAACTACATAAAGAGATCACGTAACAGAAAGGTGAGTAGTCATTTTTTCCGGTGGTTAAAAGGCCTCAATTCTGTCTGTCCTTAGTAAAGCCATCTTTCTAGGTTTTTTTAGCAAGTTTCCAGAAAAAGCAACATTAATGTTCTTTGTTTCATATTGGCTTGTTCCATATTCTTTTTACAGAATGAAATTAATGTGGACTTTGCCTTAGAAAACTGCATTACTAGCACTGTTTACCAATAAACTTTATTATTGAAGTGCCTTTAGAAAAGAGAGAATGCCAGGCAGGCTTATCCGTCACTTTTAATGTTTGTCTTGGATTTCTCATATCCTAAAGCCAAGCATTCTGGGATGTTGGAGATAAACACCTATCAAAGTCAACACCATCAAAAGCACCTATAAATCTAAGAGTTGAGTTCAGCCCTTGAAAAGGTAAATCATTGCCATTCTTTCATCTCCCTTGAGATACTCAGCAAAAAAAAAAAAAAACACTTCAGAAGATCAGTGAAGAGTCTCCCAATGAGTGCTGCATCCCCTCGTGACCAAGGGCTGCTCTGGGTGTGGACAGCAGTAGTGACCTGGTGCTCAGAGAAAAAATACACGGCAAGGGCACCGTCACGGTTCACAGTATCCGGAAGGACCTTTACCAGCTACAGCTGACGTCTCTATTACAGTCACCATCTGGGAAGGTTTTCAAAGTGCTTTCCAACTCAGGAAAAGCTTGGGCAGACTCAGGTTTGAGGGTCCTTATGAATTGTTGTGTCTCCCACTATCAGCCCGCAGGATCTTGATCACCACCTTGTCCACAGGACACAAAAAAGCATGTGGCTCAGCACAGGCCAGTGTGTTCAAACACAAGAGCTCAGCACCAAGCAGAAATAACCTGGATCTCAAAGCAGTATATGTGTATCAAACCCACATTTTACCAAGCTTAGCCGAGTTATACAATTCTGAGGTTTTTAAAGTCTTCCTGAGTTTGGATATGTGCAGTAGCTAGTGAACAAAGACCTGTTCTTACGGTAGATGTTAAGATACTACTAAAATATAAATACAGACAGGGGAGAGAGACACCTGAGTAAGTCTCTTCCAGAAATTAAACATTAAATTTCTTCTTTTTCTTTTCCAAGTGATCCAAAGACCAACAGTAAAACCGTTTGCAATTACTGAAGATAAAATAAAAACCTTCTTTGCAAGCAGGAGCTATTACAAATTGTATGAAAATTAATCTTTATCTGCAAAAAGATGTATTTCTACAGTTCTCACAGTACTTTTTTCTAGTTCAAAGACAAAGCATGTGTTTGTAAATATGGCATTTCAGTTGCGTGTGTTGCTAGAAAGTAAATCAGCCTGAAGAGATGACACTGAAACAGCTGCCAGTCCTGCTAGGATACACAGTGACCATAATGTGCTGTGATTGGACCAAATGCAAGATACAATAGATAATTTTTAACCTAAAGTACAGAACTGTCCAATTAGGAACATCCCTTAAATCAGGCATCAGCAATTATTCTGAATGTTATAGAACATCAGTCTTTCCGACCAGAAATGTAAATACTATCCTCTAATTGGGGCGGGAAGCAATTTTTGTTAATGCTATCTTACTTAAATGCAGCATCTGGCAAGGAAGTTATTCACATAGCCTGAATTTCACAGCAAAATATTTCTGTCAATAATTCTTTGTGCCTTCTTCAGCTACAGAACTGTTCTTCCCTATCATGCCACATACCATCAGTTTTTTCCTTCCTGTCTCTGTATACTGTACACTAGATATTTTTGGCTATGTAATTAGACGATTTTGTCATTTTGCTCTGCCTTTTTTTCTTTACATACAGACACTAATTGGATTCAGAACCCAGCAAAGATCCTCAAGAACCTAGGGTCATTTGGTAAAAAAATCACCCTTTAGAGTTTCAGCTCTCTTTTATATCCTCTTTATTATCCAAATTCCCTTCATGTTTTATATAGTAAATTACTATAGATTAGGGCAATTGCTGTTTCATATTAAACCTAGCCTGTCAGAGAAGTGAAATCTTCCTAAAAGATTTCCTGAAGATGGATTAAAGGCCTCTCTAAAAGACACAGGCTCTCAGCTTGTGTTATTACTGTATCTCACACCCTTAGATCATCATCTAGATGGTCAGGATAGCTGGTCAATTTTTAGACGGGAAGTCGTGACGTGAAGGGAAATTGGGTTAGCGATTCAGTAGGAGGCACTCTAAACTCTGAAGCAGCATTGATCTAGTGCCCTGGTAATGTATTGCTAAAAGGAAGTGTGCTGTTGGAAAGTTTGACTGTTGGCTGGGGTGGAAAACCTCATGACCACTTCTGGTGATTAATGGAAATGGAATGGAAAAATTAAAGATCTTATTCCACTTTTCACAAGAGCAGGGCTGTTAAGCTGAGTCTTGTGGCCAAATTCCAGGTAGCTACATTCAGCCTACCTAAATACTCCTAAAAGTTATATTTGAATATACTGTATTATTCTTAACTTCCTACCCTCCACTGGTATGTAGCATTTCTACATGCAGCTGAACAACAGCTTCGTTGTACCTTTGAGCAGCACTGTGACTACATGGGGTGAAGAGTTTTTGGTGTATTTAAAGTGCTCTGAGATTCTTGACGGTGAAAGACTATACACATAGGGTATTTTATTCTTAGTTTTAACTGACATGGTGAAGCTTGCCCACACTTAGCTAAAATTAAACACACGGTATTATTTGCACGTAGTTTTCTCCCCCTTTCCTGAATGTAACAGGGAAAAAATATTCTCCACCTAGCCTACTTTTATGATTTTCATCTTTATGAAAGAATAGAGGTGTTTTTTAAAAATTAGTCCAGTGAATTAAACTGTTGTAAATATAGTAGCAATATCCTACCTAGGAATATATTTCTGAACTCTCTATATATCTACTTTTAGGTTTTATATATCCAAGACGAAGAATGTAGTGGTATTCTTGGACATACGTTTTCAGTCTCTCATTCAGTGTAGCTAACGGTAGAACTTCCTTTGTTTAACTTCCACAAAACACAGAGGACAGTACTTTGAACAATGACCCAAAGAAATGAGTTCATAGTCAAACATGTCCAGGAGGCAATATAAGCTGCTGGTCTTTAAACTAAATTTGAGCCAAAGAAATCTATATTTTGACCCAATTCTAAATTTTGCCATACCTCACCTATTCTATGTTATAATCCAATATGGGGGAAACTCGACGTACACATAATTTCTGATTCTCGATTTATTTCCAGAGCTCAGAGTAGTCTTGGAATCAGCGTTATGTTTTTGAGATAACTTCATTTCAAAGCATGCAGAAACTAAGCAGTGGTTGGAAAGGTTAAAAAATAGGACTAAATGTATTGATTAGTTGTTGGGAACATATGATTTGTCTGTCTGAGCCTCCCACAGCTTTCAGCCTCCACCTCTCTCTTGGCTCCCACAAATTTTTGGCCTCCCACACCTTTTGGAAGTCCAACTCTGCCCGAGCCTCCCACACCTTTTTGGCCTCCCACACCTTTTTGGCTTCCTCCTCTGTTTGGGCCTCCCATACCTTTTTGGCCTTCACCTTTGTCTGGGCCTCCCACACCTTTTGACCTCCACCTCTGTCAGGGGCTCCCATACCTTTTGGGCCTCCCACATCTTTTGGGCCTCCACCTCTGGGCCTCCCACAACTTTTCAGCCTCCACCTCTGTTTGGACCTCCCACACCTTTTTGGCCTCCACCTCTGTCTGGGCCTCCCACACCTTTCTGGCCTCCCACATCTTTTTAACCTCTACCTCTGTCAGGGCCTCCCACACCTATTTGGCTCCCCACACCTTTTGTGCCTCCCACACCTTATGGGCCTCACACACTTTCTTGGCATTCACCTCTGTCTGGGCCTCCCACATCTTTTGGCCTCCACCTCTGTCTCAGCCTCCCAAACCTTTTGGGCTTCCCACCTCTGTCTTGGCCTCCCTGTTAATTCTTTTCATCAGAGACGCTGGAATGCCTTTGTAATTCTACGGCTCTGAGCTCAGATGGTTTGTATCAACTCCTGAGATCCTTCTTAAATTTATAATGACACCATACTGCAGAAAATTAGCAGATCTGGCCCAAGGCTAGGCCACACTAATTCTTCTTTTGTGTTTTTTAAAAACGATAGGATTTTAACGCAGCTACTGCCACTTCTGTTTATTGGTTTTGGCAAAATCTTCTATTGAACCCTATTTGTTCCTCATTTGGAAAGGACCACATGGACATTTTGTTTCTTTGGAGAGGGCAACAAAGAGAATCAAATAAGGGTGATTAGAGGATAAAAAGAAAGTATGTTTGGAATGAGTCCACGCTTGCTTGTGTTAGGCTTGTCTCTATCTCCTACTTCTTGAGGTACTATTTGTAAAGTACCTTATCTCTCCGGGGCCTCAGGTTTTGTTATCTGACATAATGACAGCCCTGAGACCGGGCATCATTTGCACTACTAATGTATTCTTCCTGAGCACACAGAGCCACTGTGAATAGGTCCAACTAGTCCAAAATGAAGAACACGGAGAATGCTGGCCATTATCAAGACGTCAGGGATGCCAGAAGAAGTTTTAATCTGGCAGTTGTGCTCCTTTTGAAACACAACTTTGCAATACACATCAACTGAACAGAAAAACGCAGGATATGGACTAAGGAGACCGAATGTCAAACCTCTTGGGATTTCTACAACCTGCCCTTCTATGCATTACATTATTAAGTGAAATTAAACACACTGCCTTGTTACCATAAAGAAGGTAATTTTGTTGTGAAATTTAACTTGTGCTTAACCATTTTGTTAATATTTTATTACATTTCTAATATGTATATGATACCAAAATTGTATTTACTCTCCTGATCACGTTTCTTTTCATGCACAAAATATTAAGACATGCCAAGCATTTTAAAAGACTCCATTTTAATGGAGCCTAATTGTTTTGGTAAAAAATATTTGTTTGTGCCAAGTACTTTACATGTCATAGTAACCCAGTGCAATTTAAACAGTGGATGTCCAAAACCATAACCACTATTTTTTCCAGTCAAATACTGGAACATTTACTTGGATGCTGCATTTGATCTTGCTAGCTCCTTATGCTAACTTCAATATTGCCAATCAAAGCAGCTATGGGGACAACGAGTGTTTCCTACAACTATCAGTCCAGTGCACAGTATATCAATCGTTGGTTCCAGCTGCACGGTAATGCTTTCATTTACTTTAATCATTTCATTGTGTTCACATTTACCATATTTCTTCTTCTTTTTTTTTTTTCTTTTTCTTTTTTTCCCCCCACAGCAGCTCATGCTCTCTGTTTTTCATGAAACTTTTATCAGCACCCCTGGAAAATGGGAGGATACAATCACTCTAAAATTTGGTAATATAATTAATCTGTTTTTCTTGATCTTTCATGCTTTCTACATCCATGAGGTTTAGAACTGTCCTTAAAATAAAGTTAACCTCAAAATCAGGCAGGTTCAAAAGGAAGGTACCCCCAAGGTTTCTATGCTATGAAACTTTTAGTCAAATTTTTCACATTTTAATTAAACACGTTTGGTCTGATAGAAAGAATGAAAAGGGTTCTATTTGTCACAGGAAATTTTAAAAAGCTAACAAAGGGATTTTCAATGGCAGGCAGCCAGCAAGGAAACTTGATCTCGGTCACTTTTATTAAAGTAACTTTACACTTTTGACATTTGCCTTTTCCCAATAAAACTTCTTGAACACTTGCAAGGATAAGGAAGTTAATATACATAAGCACAAGGGCAGATGGGCAAAAGCCTTGCTCGTTAGTCAAATATCAACCTTGATTCAAAATAGAGAAAACCTACATTAGCTGCATCAGGCAAGTAATAAATTACAACACACTTGAAGTTCATAGGCAAAGTCTGGACTTGAAGTCCTAACTTCTGTGACACAGCCTGACAAATCAGGTCTCCCTTTACCATATGGAAACCTGACCTGCTACATAATATTATGATCACTCTAATGGCTAAGCCTGGTCAGAGATTACCTCCTAGAGTTTTATAAATTATGTAGATGTACTAAAACTGACAGGCTGTACATAAAAATTCTTTCACAAAACCTTTCTCTCCAGCAGAAACTAGGAGAACCGTGTGTATAATGACTGCAATCCAAACTTTCTCAAGTCTTTTCTGAGTTTCCTAGAAATCACATGCATGTTGCTGCATGCTGTGCTTTTCCTTTTCTGAAAACATATGTCGTGCAGTGGAACTAATTCTGGAATCCTGTATAGCTTGTGCCTAATTCTGTCCAGCTTAGCAGCAGAGCACTTTGTTTGCAGCATATAAAAGAGACAATCAGTGGAACCTTATTGAAGAAAGTATTTCAGATGGTCAGAATATGATTTCATGAAACATTTAGAGTCATGTTAGTAAAAATCTGCACAGTTTAATAGGCAATTAAAAAGTATTAAGCAGCTTTCGATTTAAAGCTGACTCCTGCTGTTTCAGATAACAAACAAGTGTTAAAATGCAAAATAATTTCAGTTACTGTTTAGAAGCTTTTAGAAATCTCACTGGCCTTTTTTTTACCTTTGGCCTCTATGTTGCCCTTCAAAGTAACTGCTGCTTACAGTATTATTCTTCAATAATAAAAAATGGTTTTATTCACAAGGTATGTATAATAAAGGAATTATAACTGAGACTCTTTGATACTATAATTATTAAGCACTGCTATCACAATAAATATAGTCATAACATTGCCAGTAACACTTGGGAGCGTAGCAGTAAATTCTGTTGCACTTTCTGGAAATGAAATGTGAAGCCATGGAAACAGAGTATAAAAGAGACGTAATTTTTTTGTTTATGAATTTTTCTAATAGCTGTTTGAAGCCCTAACGTTACAAAAGAGCTGTGATTGAAAAGATTTTAGTGTCATAGTAAGAAATAAGAAGAAAACTTAGGCCCAGGGACTACCTAGGGAAAGAAAGACCATGGTACTATGCTTGTGGCTGTCAACTGAAAGGGTGGTTTCTCAGATAAATTATGTCTCTCATTATTTGTGGATATCCACTGAAATTTTCTGCTTTTACATATGGACCTTCAAACAACCAAATGCGTTCTTTTTTCAGTTAACAGCAGTCCTGCTTTCCCTCCATCAGTTTTCACTTAACTCTCTCTGTTAGGATCATCATAATTCAAAAAAGGTCAGCCCTGGTAGCCCTCATCCGTTTTACATCCAGCCCAAGTTCAAAGTATTCCTCTATCTTCTGTCTAATGGGACTTATCTCACAAAAAGCTCTGCTACCTTGTCACTGCCCTCCCTCTGAGCAATTCAGCTGCAAATTCTCACTTCTTGCACCTTGTGATTGGCTCTTTTTCCAGTTTTTAAATATTATTTTCCCAGCTTCATTCATCCCTTGGCAGGAGGAGGAAGGTAGGAGCAATCCTTTTGGAAAACAGGGCTGCACAACACGTCAATGGGTTTGAGATCATTTCTGTGTTTTGCACCTAAAAGAGAACAYGCCACCAACGACCTTCTCAGCGTGCATCAGAAACAGAGGGGGAAAGGAAATTGCAGTTGGCAATCCTGTGAGACTGAAGACCAGTGAAATGTGGTCAAAACTTGGAAAAGCTTTTTTGTTCAACAATTTGGAAGTTGTTTTCCCTGTGCAGGACTCTAGAAAAATTCATCTTGGGGTTGGAGGGCATAAAAGGAGGAAGAGAAGAGAGAAATAATGTGCATTTATTTATTGCTTTTATTGGGTTTTTTTCTTTATTTTCCCTTTTTACCTCTAGCTATAAAGAATAAAAGTTTCATTTTTAAAATAACTAAATACTAGTAAAGGAGGTGAATATCTGATGTACATCTTTGTTGAAAACAAGGCGCTTACCGTGAAAAAGGATCTTATTTGAAAATGTTGAGAAAATCTAAAAGTTGATTTTGATGCATTTGTAGGATTACTAGAATGATGCACACAAACTTCTTCCCAGAAATATTAGAATACAGGGTCGGGTTTTTTAAATGTTAGAGAGGTGTGAAACTGAGGCTAATGACTGACTATGAATTTTTCCTATATTTGCCCCTTATTGTCACACTGGGAATTGCATATTTGTAATTGAGGGAGGAACTGGAGTCAGTGCTAGTAGTGTTAGTTAAATAATCTGTCCTGTTATTAGATTTTTAGAATCTATTACTTCTTTTTTGTGCGTGTGTGTTATATAATCCCTACTATAATGAATGTTCAACCAATAAAGGTGGAACAAGTTACTAAATACTGTTACTTTTTCCATGTCTGGATTTGTAACTTTCCACAATAAAAGAGTGAAAAATTGAGGAATATGTAGTTACACAAACCTCAAAAATGCAGAGTCGGGAAAAAAAACATGCTTTGTTCTTTGCTAAATGCTGATTGCTACGCAGTCAAAAAATGAAATCATTTTTGCGGTGGAAGGTAGCAGTCAGGAAAAAAATTATACAAAATGGCATCAGCATTAATTTCTCTCCAACCCCCAACAACATACATCGCTCAACTTTTTCTAAATGTTGTTAGGTTTATTTTCACAAATGCTGTTTTGCATGAGAGTTCATAAACTGATCGGTTGGCTGGGTTTTAGCAGAATAGATTTTCTGCTTGGTGGAGCTATTCGGAGTGGTTCTTGAATTAAGGCCTAGAGCTCCGTCAGTGTTAAAATTAGAATGTATGACAGCCTCAGAGACAGCTATATATCACAAAGGCAGCGCAGCTCTGCAGTAGACAGCCTTTGAACTCTGAGGGGGAAAAAAAACTACATGGAATGAGAGCAGATGGAAATTTGTCAAAAGCTTATAAATCACCACTCCTAATTTCTGAAGCTTCAGTATAGAAGAAACTTCTATGAACCCAGATTTGACTCCATACCAACTCCAGAGTGGATTCCCCTTGCTTCTGCTGTCCTATGCCAGTTAATACAATTGATCTAACAGGAAATCATAAGAAGTCTTTTTTTGTACAGATATTGGCATCTGACAGAAAGAGAAAGAAAAGTGTCCCGGGAACAAAAGAGCCATCTATACCATTAATCTCAAACAGTGCCTGCACGGAACCTGACAAGTTTGCATGAACAGTGGTGCTGTCAAAAATTATGTTTGAATAATGTTGTTTGATATATATAAATAATAAGTTATTACAAAGCAATGATAGGGCTCCTGTTGATAGCCATGCTGTCAGGGAGGAGCAAAAGGGAGGAGTTTATATGCCAAGGTTTCAAAAATATTACATTGTAAGTTTCTAAATATAATTGAACTGACTTCTTTCAAGAAGAGGTAAATGTAGGCAAGGGCATTCAAGGTCCTACTGCAGTCAGCAGAGAAGTCTATTTTTAAAACGTATGAAAGCATTCAGCTTGCAGTCTCACAAATACTGAGCAGCGAGAGGTCAGGTCGCTACATACAGAAGACCAAAAAATTGTAGAGAAATAGGAAGAGTCTGTCCTTGAAACTTCACAGGCAACCACAGAAACCCCAAAGATATCCTTTGATACTTCCTTTGCATCCTATGGCTGTTTCCATAAAATAAGAAAATAAATAAGAGGCTGAAAACAGAGCACGAATAGCTCTGAAGCACCATTCTTGTTAAGGCGAGTGCTGTCTAGAGCACGGCTTCGGGTTTAGCGTTAGGCAAAAGGAAATCCTGCACACCTCTTTCTTTTGGGGAAGTAACCTATAGAGGTACCTGTAGAGGTTCCTATTAGTTGGGAAGTAGAGAAACACGAGCTGCTGGACGGAGACTTTCAGGAGGGATAAATTCTCATGATCAGCTTTCCCTGGGAAACTTTGGACTCTCTGGGGCACCAGAGTTTTGTAAGATCTTTTGCTTTGACAGCCAGAAGGACAAGCAAATAGTAAGCCCATAAAGYGACTGCCACCACTTATTTGCATTCCCTTTTCCTCCTTCCTTCTCTTTCTGTGTGTTTACTGCAGGAAGGAAATGTTCAGTCCCCAGCTTTAAAATAAACTCTGGGTCACACCAGCAGTATTCTGCTTGCCCACTCTATTTGTAATGCTCTGCTTCCATTCCTGGATCGCATCTATAGCTCTCCTCACCTCTATGCCTTAATATTTCAATTATTCACTGTCATTCTGAAGCACTTATTATGTTTCTCCTACATCGTGTACAATAACAAGTCCAAGATATGGTTCATTACTATTGTTAGCAACAACTGCGTTTCTGAAAGCGTTAACTGCTCCTGGCTTCCTCTCCTGATGGTTAGCAGACTAGCAGGTCATTAACTGCTAGAAGTGACCAGTTTTTTAGGGATTAGGTTTTAACCTTTTGAATTCACACAGTCCACACAGGAGTCATTCTGATGAGCATTTTGCTTTTGTCCCTCATCACTTACTGGCCTCTCTCACCGTGTTCTAGCTTTTTGTATATCATGGTGAGGGTTTTTCTCTTTGTTCGTTTTTGGTGAAGACCTATTTGGTCAGCGGAAGCAGTGGGTGAGTAGCACAGACCAAAGGGAAGAACACGTACATGGATGTTCAGTTAATTCTTTTCATCTCAGTGTTGCCCTGTGGACATTTCTAAGCCAGATGCCAAACTTTTGGAGATGGCTTTTTTTGTGAGTTGTGGTGGAAAATAGCTTTATTTGTCTGTTTTTAGAGTCAGAGAGATAATCAGGACTTTGTTTCAACCATTGTTAAAAGTGGAAGTCACCTTTCTGGCCCCAGGTCTGGAGTGGGGGTCCCTTCCCCCAGAACCTCGGTTAGTGTGTTAGCTTCTGGGTAGGGAGGAGGCACATCTCTGCTGCCTGCCTGCTTTTCCCCGGCCAGCTGAGAGAGAAGTGGGAAAAAAGCACCCTCCTCCTGGCTCACTACTAGCTGAAAGACAGAGAGGGAGTAAAAAAGGCAGGTTAAGGATTCCTGACCCTCTCCTCCCCTTTTCATGCATATCTGAGGAGGAGGAGGAACAGCCTCCCCTTTGCTCCTCACTTGGTTCCTTCCAGACTGGGAAGACATAAAAATGCTGAGTCCAGAGAAAGTATTCTCTGCCAATCACGTCACCATTCAGCAGATCCCATCCATTATCCACCACTGCCCACCACAGCTCTTGTGATACTTGCAGGTTTCTGCAATCAAGAGATTGCCTAAATAATAACTCAGGCAATTTCCATTTATAGCTTTCATTATAAAAGTAAGCTTTGACACTAGTCACTGGCAGGAAACTCAACAATGTGAAGCATATGAAACAAGTTCAGGAAATGAGGCAAAGGAAGAGAGCCCAACATATATAATTTTTAAAAAATCTCAGAGGTTTTATATTGCTTATTATTTTTTCAGGCCTAATTCAGGATTTTTGAATGCTTGAGGGTGACAAGACTGAGATACAGCTGGGATTTTATGACACTACTGAATTGTCACATCATACGTAGTGTACTATAATCACATTTGATGACCTTTCCGTGCAATTTGCTTTCTGCTTATCACTTACAGCAATAGTGTTTAATGGTGTGGAACAGAAAGACATCAGTAAAATGGATACTGTACCTCAAAGGCAGAGGATGTCTTGTGACATTGAGCATATATGTGAGATTAACAAATTTATAAAGGTTTTAGTTAAATGTGAGCTAAAATGAGTAACATTAAGCAGAGAGATTAATTTCTAGCAGAGAAATTATGCATCTGAACCTTCCAGAAAGTTACTACAAATCTGTGGATTGATTTGGACTTTGAACATTTCCAAAATGGGACTCACCACTAAATTTACACAGAATACAGGCTCTTAAATCCAAACCTATAATCCAGTAATCAATTGATCTTGGGGGAATATGACCTCCAGAATTGCCTTCCTTTTTCAAYGCAGTTTTTGCTAGGAGGTGTTTCTGGGCATGCCCTGCACTGCGTTTTGCATTAAATTGAGACTGAACAGAATACAGAAACATTTCTTGGCCTATCTAAGCTCAAAACTGGGCACAGTTTCACTTAAAACTTTAGTGAACTTCAGTGAGCTTTCCAATAAATTTGTGATGATATTAATATTCATAACAAGACCCCATGCTTCACATGCCTTTCTGCTCAGCAGCATTTGGGATAACTGGCAGAGTGATCCCAGAGGATGCTGCATAAAACYGGTACATCACCAGAGGAACAGAAAACTAGATGCAAACCTCAACCCAGACTAGGCGCAGAAAGCTGAAAACGTACACGAGCATACCAGCTTTCCAATGGAGCCAGGTCACTTTGGACAACTTCCAGAACCACAATTTAGTCATGTCCATTACTTTTTTCCAGTCCAATACACCTAATAAATATTTTTGTGATATTAGAGTGCTTAGCAACTGCTTGTGAATTCATTTTCACCTCATGCCTCCTCCACGCTGATCCTTGATTTATTCACATACAACTCTGCTAAATGATTTGTGGAGTAACATCTCACTCTTATTGCAAGCTGATTAAGGCAGAAACCTTCACATTGCTCCATACTTGTTTTGAAGAATAGGCTGAAGGACCATTCTAAAAATATTTGCCTTTCTGATATCCAAAGACAGCTTTCCTTTGATTAGACACGCAGTCTGGCTGTATCTGCTATACAACTTTTTCTGGGTGGATGGGGGGAAACATATCACCATTGGAAGTATTTCAAATATCCTTCAGCATATTATTGATCTACACTTTTCATAATTAAAGCCAATTACCCAACACAGAGCTGGATTTTCTTCTCTGCTTAAGTGTTTCTGTTTAGTTTTCTTCCTTCTCCTCACAGAGGGAGAACTGCTTGGGGAAAGGGAAGGGGAAAATTTTCCTACAGAGCTAATCAAGACATCAGCCACCACATAATGTTCTGACATTTGGGAGTACCACATAATGGTAGTCTCAAAATACTCTTATACATCACTGTTCCTCCTGCAGCCCTTTCAAACCAACACATCACAGATGACAAAAGAAACACGCTGCAGACAGGGCTATGTTGTGTGCCAGCAAAACACCAAGGGGTCTATCGGATCCATCCTGCCGCACTTTGCCTGACAGCAGATCACAAAGTCTGTCTGCTCCTCTGCATACACTCCCCACTTCAAAAAAAAAAAAAAAAGGAATATTAATAACAAAGTCAGAGTCCATTACATATAAGCAAATTCTCTTCACAGTCTTAAAGTTTGTCTTCACAACATAAAAAAACCCACCACTGCTGCCCAGCAAGGAGATGGTCGGGAAACTCAGCTCAGCACTGAGGGGCAGCCCTGTGCTACGCTGTGTACCCGCAGCAGAAGTGTGAGGTTTAAGAAGAAGAGTGGGCAGGACTGTGGAGTCATCTGGAGATGCTGTACTGGCAATTATTGGAGAATTCATGGGACTGAAATAGATTTTAAGGGAGAAAGTACACACAGACACAGAAGAATTAAATTGCGAGGGTTTTGGTTTTTTTTTTTCCAGAACTTCTTAGATCTCAAAAAGCCCTGAATCAATGTCAAAAGGCTGCATTAGTGCCCATGACATATATAATTCTTTTCCTCTAACTAGGTCCAGCGGTGCAGTCCTTTTGTTGCCCACAACCATTTCCATGGATATAAGGTGGAGATTTACCTCCATTCAGCGAAAGTAGATGTTCAAAGCCATGCTCCAAGCCCGTATGTCCACATGCCCAAGCTCAGGCCTGAATAGTAAGAGAAATGGAGCCGTACAGCACACTGAAGTACTTAAAATGAGACTCACTCTTAAGCTGACCAAAAATTAAATCAAGAGTAGTTTGATTACAGTGTGCATTTGTACAAGAAAGAGAAAATATTTTTKGGGGAAAGAAAAATAAGAAGCGATGACAGGAGGATGAAGCCAAACAAAGGGAAAATGGCATAGAGTAACATATTTAAAACACTGAGGATAACTAACAGTTGGAGCATGTTAGTGAAAGAAGCCTTAGCCTTCAAATCAAGATCAAATAGCCTTCTCGTAGATGTTCTTTACCCAAAGATGAATTTATTGGCTTGTGGGGAAATCTTACAAATCTGTCCTGTACAGAAGGTCAGACTATACATACTAATACTTCCTTCTGGCTTTAAACATTATTGCTCAAATGCTTAAGTTCTTGTTTAAATCGTATTAATTTTAGTGGGGCTGAGGTATGGCTTTAAAGTAAACAGGCAAATGTTTTTATGAATCGGAATGGGCAGTGTCTTTACTGCACAGGAAAAAAGCTGTGAATTTTTAAAGTTAGCAAATCAGTATGACAGTAAACAGTGTGAAGTTGCGTAACTCTGAACAGTCCTACAGGTTTCTGTTTTAAAAGCCCAAAGCAGGCAACATTTTTGTCTAAGCAATTTTTTATTTGCTAGCATATTCCTTAAAAATATTATCTCTTCTCCTCTGTACCTGTATAATTTAACTGATATTTTCAAGGTATCAACCACTAGGGCTTAGCAAAGATAGAAAATTCTCAAATCAAAGCTAAGCAAGAAACCCTCAAAGAAAGCTGATTTTGGTACATGGTATAACGTAGTCTTCTCTCATCTCAAAGTTGTTTTTTCCAGTACTATAATTAAGGCATTAAGTGTGAACATCAACCTCTTGACACAGTCAGCAATTTATAGCTCTTACACTGTCCAGATTATTTTTTYTAATGATAACACCGAATTGAATGATAAGAATTTCTTTTGATTTATTTACCATTTTTCTATAGCATTTTCCAGAAAACAAGAAAGAGCTTCCTTAGGTTGAGTGGGAGACCAACATTGCACAATTATTTTTATGGCTGCAGAAGAAACTACCTAGCACTATGCATGGGATATGCTATGCAATGGAACAGTTAAAAACTAAACGTGTGATCTACAGGTTTAGGCTCTTTGCTTTAGAAATTACCTTCTAATTGCAAGACCAGCAGTTTCTGAGGCAGAGCTCCACTAGTAACCGTTTGATTTTGCCATTTTAGCAAAATTCAAGTTGAAGGGATGGATGGGAAGCTTATGGTTTTGAAAGATGCAGAGCTTCAAAACATGCAAATGAAATCTGAACATGAAAGTATTATTTGATACAAGTCCCAAAATGCTTGGACTTTGTCAATGTCTACTACCATTAGCCACTTGAATTAAACCAGGGWGAAAAAAGAAAAAAAAAAAAGTAATTTATTTTTAACKGCAAAGGCTGCCATGACAGAATGTTTCCACTACTTTTACAATGACTYGCAGACTTTATACAAAGCCTGCTGGTCACTGAGCATGCTGCTGTTGACTTCGAGGGGCTCGTATGCACACAGCTCTGAACAGCTTTGAGGAGGCAACATGACACAGAGGACTTTTTTTGCTGCCCCAGTGGTCTGGTTCCTCTCATGATGAAGTACCTCCCTTGCCCAACTGCATCAGGCCAAAACTGCTTTGAGCTGGATATACTTCCTAGCTTCTGACTGAAACAGTGGGACATAGCTCTTCATATCACATCTCGAGACCAGCCACGGGRATTTGATGAACAGGAGCTCGGTTTGCAGCAGGCAGCAACCTCAGCATATCTAAGACTTGCTGACACCTCTAAGACACCTTCAGTCTGCCACAATTCAGTGCCCTCCATGTCCCAAGAAGGGCAAGATTAATTCAAAGTCCAGTTGATCAACGTTCTTACATGTCAAGAAAAGTACTATTGTTGTAAACAGCGTGTACAAGTCAGAGGTAAGCAATCACACCTGCGTTTGGCCTACAAAGGCTTGTTTGGTTTGACAGCACATCAGTTTACAGTAGCTATCAAAAAGCAATGCTTTTGTATTGCAATTCAAGGGCCTTTTTGTTTTCTTTTATAAAAATGTTTGTAGCAAATGTAAAACCTGGTTTTCCAATAGCTGTCCCCAAGTTACAAGCTGATCTATCATCCATCATCCACGCAACAAATGACCTAGCATATTTCTGTATGTTTGTGAGAGGTAGCCAGGAGGTGTGAAGACCCAGAGATGCATCATCTTAGAGCCGTCTTATGGCTGGCTGAGGTTCTGAGCACTGCATGTACCTGCCGTCTGGTTACCCTGAATGCACGACATAGTAACCTCTGCAGATGCACAGGTCAGCTTTGTGCTGTGCACACAGCAAGTCAAGTGACTCTTGACTTCAATCTCCTTTAACACAACCAGGAAATTTCCTTTAAATTTTTGTTCCTGGGATTTTTCTTTAGGAAGAGTAGTTATTTGGGGASAGGCTTTCAAAGCAATTTGTAAGTATGTTTTGCAGGGCAGAGTTAGTGCTGTGTCTTTAAGATGGGGAGCACAGACTTTCAGTTTATTAGGAACAGGGATAGGGGACTATGACCTTGCCTCCCAGCCCCCCCCCGCCCCATTACAGTTTCAAAACCRCCCAGGATCGTCTGATTCATTAAACTTCTCTGAGATCCCCCAAGGAACATTTGCCAAGGAGACCACAGCCACAACAGCCAGGTAAGTGCACTCTACTTATAGAGTATATAGTGTCCTATACTAGTGGTTCCCTGACTGCCAGAGTGGGCTACAGCAGCTATATCTATAGTGTCTATAAATTTTGTTGCCTTCCAAATGTGGCTGGAGTAACATTGGACTGCCCAAAGTAAACAGTGAGGACCCAGGAATGGATCATACTCCTGCCCTACGATGAAGACACGAACACACATGCTTGCACCCTGTACCCGTGCTTGCAAAGGGGTCCCTTGCCATAGTCTGCCAACAGCACCTGCACTGCAGAAACCCTGCCCAGGCCAGGGGAAAGGCAGTCCTAGGTCATGGACACTCCCATCCAAGTCTCTCACCTTATCTAAAAGAGCCTGTTTAAAAAGGGATGAGAAAAGCTTTGTGTGGTAGAATTATACCCACGCAAAAGTAATAAGAGAGAGAAGAGAAGGAGACAGAAGGATATCAGCTAGTTATCTAAGGCCACACAATAAATCAATAGAAAATGCTCGACTAGGAATCCAGAGGCTGACCCAATCACTCATTGAGTCATGATCCGTTGCTTTAACTACTAGATAGGCTTCAACCCAGAACAGCATTTGTTTGTGTACAATATGCCAAGAACACATTCTTGATGTATGAAAAAAAAGGAAAATGATACAAAGCAGGTTGCCTAGTAAAATGAGATTTAACCCAATGCCCTTCATCTGTGCTTTAAGGACTCTCTCGGGAGCCACAAATCGGAGCTGTGAGATTATGTGAAGGGGAACAGCATCACAAGTATAACTCTGATGTATCATAAAAATAATAGAAAAGCCCCTTGGGAATGAAAACTTTTGACAGAATCCAATCAACCCTTTCAAATCAGGAGCTGCTGTAGCAGTGTGGCCAAGCTACCGCACACTGCCCTGTCAGTATCCTTGTGGGAATTCGAGAAGACAGGAGAACAAGCACTTTCTAAATATTTGAATGGGGAGGGAAGAAAACTTGAAGGTTAAATTCACATTTATACTCTCTTAAATTCTTTCTTTAAACTTAACTCTGCTGGGATGGCTATGTATTACTCCTGTTGAAMTTTGATTAGGAGAATAGCTAGCCCAAGCATCTGCTTTTCTGTTAAATTCTGTATGTTACAGCATTAATTCATCTGCCAGCTTTCTCTGCACTGCTTACCTCTTTCATCCACCTGTTTGACTTTACCTGACACCTAGATTATGAGCTTTCAGAGAGCTGGAGAGCATTTCTATTTTAAGCACCTCTACTGTGCCTCAGCCATGCAGCCCAGGATTTCACTAAGATTCCTCAGTGCTCCTGTAAAATTATATCATCACGGCTATCAAACTCTGCGCTTTCTTAATCTCTATGCTGCACATATATTCTGGCCCCATACATGTGAAAAGCTCTGTTGGCCAGGTTCTGCTCTCCTTTATACCAGTATATAACACAGAAACATTTAAACTCCACTTTCTGTTTTTAACTTCAGCATCAGTATTCTTGTATAACAAAATAAATAATCACATCGCTGCCACTCTAATAAAATACCTAACTCTTTTTCATATGGAAAAAAAGAAAGACGACCCAGTATATTGCTGCCTCTAGCCGAATTCAGCAAAAATGTTCTTCTCCATCTAGAGACTTGGATAATAAAATAGGTTATTTATTGGCAGTGGGTGATGTGTGGATGATTACAGTCTGGTAGGTATTTAAGGGTAAAGTCCAAAATTGCAGAACAAAAGCTGTTTTCTATTCACATTTGGCTCAAAATACCTCAAATGAAATGGACCACCCACAATCTGACACTTCAAGCTGCAGAGCACTGAATCTGCTGAGAGCCAGTTACGAAAATTGATACAGTAAGATCACGCTAAACACAAAAGGAMAAAACGACCCAAGGAGTGTATTAAAAGAATAAGTACATTGAACTAACAAGAATATGTGCACATTAGAATTGGACCTTTTGGCCAAACTTGTTCACGATGAAAGGACAAATAAAGGCCCCTGTCAATTCAAGGATAAAGTCTACTCCAGTCAGGAAGAGTACCATGAAGAAGCTTGTTTTATGATAGATCAAGGCTGGAGATAAAGCAAACAGCCCACCACTCCCACTGCCTTAATTATTAACCTAAGTGTTAAATTTGGGCATCCTGACACATTCCACTGTATTGCAGTTACAACAAAACTGTAATTCCCACCAGGATGAGATCAATCTTTAGCATACATTACTCTTTCTCCTAGTGTTCAAGGGAAGACTGCTAAACAAAAACTGCGCTGGAAGAGTATGGAGGTAAAGGAATATGTCTTCCATCACAATACAAAGTTGGTTTAGAAGAATGTGAATGCATTTTGAAAGTGTTATGAAAAAAACAAGCAACAGAGCTAAAATCCATTAGCTATCACCAGCCCAAACAAGCTAGAGTGTATTTTTCAAGGAGCAATTGATAGCAAAGCTATTGCTCCCAAAATCGTATTTTTAATTTTTACTGTGTGCGCACATGTGATTAGTCTTATTAGCTTAATCTTGCCTGCTGTTGAATGCCTTGATGTGTGCTTACCTTCAGCAAGAAAACCACTTATGAGCTTGAAGTTGAGCCTGTGCTGAGTTGTACCATTAGATTAAGACTCACCGTCAAGATTTCTACACGTGCAGCTCTAGTTTGCCTTTCAAATCTCCTCTAACCATTGTTGCCCAGAAAAAAAAAAAAAAAACCACAACAATTAAATAACTCCTCTTCACTATAAACCCAGTCCTGAAAATTGCCATACACTAGTCTTACGCACATGTGCTACAGCAAAATGAGTTTCTTATACCCCAGTTGTAGTGAGATCTATGCAGTTTTCTCCTATTTCTCTGAGAGATTTCCAGGAAGTTGCCAGGAAGCCACTGATGCGTAAACAGCTGTTGGGCATGTGCACAGCTCAGCGCATGGGACCTGACGAGAGAGTTCCTGGATGTTCCAGATTTACCGTGCATGAACTATAGAGCGCATATATGCTAATGCACTTGGCACGTCCAGATTTCCAGATGTCCAGCAACCCTGTCAGAGCAGTAGGGCTACTAGATGCCTGAGTATCTTCGATGAATGCGGAAAACCCACACTGAAAGAAAAATGTCTAAGCAAAAAGGAGGGCTTGCTAAGAGAATTATGGACCTGCAGTTGCTCTCAGTCTATTTACCATATAAATCCTCCATAAATATTGAGTAGTATCTTTCATCATACTAGAGTGCAACCATGGAGTCGTTTATTGACCCTTCACGGTCATTAAAAATCATTCATTCGTCTTATCAAAATGAAAAAAGGGTAGGAAAAAGAAAGCGTTCAAGCCTCCTAGCTTGAGATACCAAAGTCATTCGCTTTTTATTCTCTGTGGATGTGTACGCATTTGGCTGTGTTTTCCTGCTACAGACCCTTTTCCAATACTTTCACAGTCTTTTGCTGTTCTTTATTAAAAGCATTGCATCACTATGTCCTGCTTGATTTTTCCTCTAATGTTCATTTTTGTAAACAGAAACACAAAATTAAGCCAACAGTTGCAAGTAGACATCACCTTCAGTCACATGAAACCTGTCCTAAAATTTAGCCATCTGGACAATTCCCATGAACTGTTGGTTTTATGATCCTGAAATAGTTGGAGTCTATATACTGCTCTGAGTCCTTTAGCAACACAGCCCAGAAGGAAACCTTATCTAGCCCTTCTTCTTGGGAGGGACCCACCAGCCTAACTGGTTGGTGCCTGTCATATCTGTTAATCCTTTCCCCCGACTCCAGCTATTGGGATGCTTCTTTTGAACAGAACAGACTTTGTATGGGAGTGTAAAATACTTTTGCACTTTATGTGTCAACACAAAAGATACACAACAAACAAAGATAATGGGCCCTACATGCACTTCCTGAATGCTTTAGACTTTTACATGTGACATTTGGGGTACTCCACAATCCTCCTCCAACTCAAGTATTTTCTTTCTATCTTTCTGCCATAGAGCAATATGCTTAGCCTGGAGTTAAACTAGACCCTATACTCATCATCTCCCATGTGTATATGAGGGTACATATAAAGCACATACGAGTCACCAGCCTTTTCCCACCCCAAATGTCCATCACATGGATGTTTTTAAAAACCATGGTTTGTCATCTTTGTCCCTGTTGGGCTTTCTGCTTCCCCTTAAAGAGAGAAAGATGGGAGAGAAGTGGCCTGTCTAGCAACCCACCGTAGCAATTCCTGTTGTACAACAGAGTTAAAGGTTCCCCGGTGTCCCCGGTCTGCTGGACACATCGCAAACCTTGTCAGCAAATGAAGCATTCCACATACCTTCAGCAAGTCCAGGCTTTGAACATTTTTAGCAACTACTTCCAAATATGAAGCAGAACGAATAAATTATGACAGACAGATTCCCTAAACAACCACCCCGTTCCCTATGTATTATTCTTACTCCTGTCAAGAGCTTGAGACACTCCCTTACTTACACACTGCTGATACGCAGAGAGAACACGTTGAATTCGGCATGTATGTGAAAACCGTTTCCTCAGGCAAGTGATTATGTTCTCTGTTGCTTCTCTTGAGTGGTAATGGAGTCCCTAATTGCTCTCCTGACTGATTATGCTGTTCCTGGTGTTTCATTTTCAAAGTACTTAAAGTTCAGGTAAATCACACTTACCACATGACCTCTCCTATTTTATGACTTTTTTTGCCATGGAAAGGCAAAGTCATATATGTTTCCTTTGTGCTATTTATTTTTACATTAGCTGCAGATTTCTAAGTGGAAAAGTACAAGAAATTATTATTGTGAAGCTATTATATTATTGTTAAATTAATCTTTTGTGCAAGTACTTTGCTGGTTAGTGACAATCATAAGCATGTGTTTACAATTAAGCCTGTGCTTAAAAGCTTTGTGAAAATGAAGGCCTAATGCTTGTCAGCCTTCAGACATTCATTCGACTTGCTAAAATTACTTACAGTATTCTGGTGAAATCTTGATTTCCTTCTGGGTTTCTTCTTCCTGCTCTGGAAAATGTATGTYTGTTTACAGCATCTGTTGCTATAACCTCTCTGGTAAACAACGTGGCAAAGTATTCATATACACACAAAGCCCTGGTGCTCTCTCTCAAAAGCATAGGTGTACTTTCTCGAATAACAGATACAAATCCTAGCGAGTGTTTGTTGCTTCAGATAAGATTTTGGCAGATGTACAGAGAGGCAGTTTATTCAACTGTTCTTCCTGCACAGAAAAATCCTAAGGCATTTAATAATAAATAACAAAATTTTAATAATTTTGCACAGCCCTGCAAGAGGAAATGTTATCCCAGTGCATAGTTCTAAACTTGTACTGAAAAGATGATCCTTCTCTAATAAATCCTGGGGGCTTAGAGAGCAATTTACACACAACCCTATTAAATATCTGTATAGTCTTCTTGATTTAATTTATGCTATATTTATTAAGAATTTTCCATTTGAGCTCGAACTGCATGGAGTAAATCTGGAGCATGCCATTTGGGCTAATACGGACATTACGAAGTCTCAGCCTGCCCTCTCCAGAAACGTTTGTTTCATTTCTAAAACATTGCAGACGTTCCTGTATTGAGTTCACTGGAGAGGTCTCCGCTTGTAGCGGTACATGTCACGGGGGATCTGGCTCTGGCTGCGGTCATGTATGAAATCCTTCCCCAGCCAGAGCTTTGCAGTGGACTCTGCTGTGTAGATGATGCAAGAAGGGAGAGCAGCCAGCTCCGGTGGTGCCACCGGTCTTGGGTTCATGCTGGTGGCTACCACCCAGGGGTGGGTGCTCGCCACTCCCTCTTGCACATCATTTATCAGCAGACTTGGACAATTCCACAGATTTTTGCCCAGGGGAGGACTGCCCTGAAAGCCTGATGAGGCACAGAAGTATCGCTACAGCCCCAGAGTCCAAATTTTCCTTCCTGACCGACTTCTAACACAAAGACCCCACGTAAGGATCGGATGGAGCAGGAGGAATTTGTGAAGGGGCAGGAGCAGGACGGGGCAACCGTGTGCTCCCGGCTTTGCGGTGCTGCTCCAGAGCTGAGGTTAAAGGTCTACCTACCTACAGTTTCCTGACACAGGTGAGGAGTCTGAAGGACACAGTCACCCCTCTGTGTAGAAGATAATCTCTTCGGGGCACAGCCATCCCCTGGCTATGTTTATTCAGCATCTGGCACAATGAGGCTGAGACACTAATATAAGCCCGGTAAATATAAAATAAATAAAAGCTTTAAAGTAGCAGCAGGCGTTGCTACAGGAGTTAAAATTTCCTTTTTTTTTTCAGTTGCAATTTTTCAACAACTTCTAATCATTATTGTAGTGTGGTATCTTTTATACTCAACTGAGGAATAAAACGCAATTCATGCTAGAAGACAGGGAACAAACATCAGCAAGGAGTATTGGAATATAAAAAGGTATACACTTAGGACTGGAGCTAAGTGACTAAATTCAGAGTCCAGGGATTTTTTAAATCCTAAAGAAGGACCTGGTGAAATTTATTTGGAGTTGAGCATCTAAATCTCTTTAAAAATCCCTTTGAAATTTTGAATCATTACCCCATTTTACAGCTGGGAAACCTGAGACAGTGATTTTCATATAAGGTAACGTAATTTCCCTGTTCAATCTTTGCAGCTGCTCTTAAAAATTCTTATATTTTTATTCATTATTCAAAATTACAACAATTTTTCTCACGTCTGTAGACCATGTGAAATCTCTTCTTTGTCACTATCTGAAGTGATGAAAATGACATCCACATTGCACTGTTTAATTAAACTGTTCATCTACCTTTTTTTTGGGTCCCCGATTGGAAACAGCAAAGTGACACTTTATAAATTATACATTTAGCAAAATTTAAAATTTTCAGTAATTTTTTAGTTCATGTTATTAACTGTAGTTGATCTCACCTAATCCCTGTGCTGACAACATTTGAAAAAAGAATAGAACTGTATCCTTACAGTATGTACCCTATGTACCCTAGTTATGTACCCTAACATAAACTCCAAAAAACCTACATGTCACATCAACATGGAAGCACGAGAAAATAAAGGATTTGCTGCAGAACTGTTGTGATTTCATGCAGAATTTTAATGTTACTTAGCAACAAATTTCCCTAAAAAAATATACGAGAAATAGAAAGATTAATGCTCCGTTACTTGCTTTAAAGCACATCCAAGCTGTTTCAGTCCAAACAGAAAGAGCATACCTTGGAACCTTAATGACCCATTCACTTATTTTTCTGTAAGCAATAAAAGAGCAGCACACATGCAGTGTAGGTTCTGTCACTGAGTCATCAGCAACTTTTGCTTCAGCAAAAGAGGTTTGACTACCGTTCATACAGAAGCTAGAGAGTAGCCGCTGGCTAATATGAAGAAATTCTCTGAACTTCTTTGACATGGATTCGTAGTGGGGTTTTAGTGATACACAACACAAAAGCTGACGTTTTCATGTACATTTGGTACATATGGCATTCATTTATTCTGAGACGATCCATTTCCTTATCATTACAAGAAACAATAAAAGTGCAGCCAAAGACAAAATGACAGGGAACTTGGTACTCTCAAATGAACAGGTACCATATGTGTATCATATACACCAAACTGAATTTAGTTCTGAAACACAACTCATTTTTTCATAAACCCACATTCCAGCTGTGTATAAATTTTTGCTTCTACACAACATTTCTATTCTTGGCATCGCTGTACTACTGAAATTAAAGGGTAAAAGCACAGTAGGAGCCTGTTTTTCAATGTGTTATCAAATTTCTCAAATCTAACATGTACGCAGCAGTACCCCATCTACTCTTACACTAACATTAGTGCTGTACAGGCCGTGACCAAAGGTCTGATCCTGTTCCTCTTTATTCACGTGAAGTAGTATATTTTCCAGTGGCTCTACAACAAGAAGTTAACTATGCATCCAAATTTTATCTAACAAGTCCAATGTTTTTAAAAGAACAGGTTCTTGATATATAGGCAGTCTGGTGAGGTCTACAGATTCACTGAAGCATAAAGCCTTTGCTTGGACCAACTTCAAATGTGAACCTCAGCCCAGAAGTACATGGAAGGGCTCAAACCCAGCATGGTGACCAACCTTCCTCTAATCAGATCGGGTTCAGTTTATCGCACGGTGTGCCAAAACCRCACTGCCGATCCAAGATCAAAGGTGTAGATTCAGAAGTACATTTGTGCCTCCGTATTTCGAAGACCCCAAGGTCTTTGTTCACAGCCCAGCAGCAATTTCTACAGTTGTTTTGTACAATTTTTAACTTGTGCTGTTGTGAACTTGTTACAGAAGAAACATGTTCCTTTCAGGAAAAAGGAAAGTTTCAAAACCAGAATGGCACCGCAAACATGTCGTGTCACGTTAGCTACAACACAAATGCCTCTCGGTACCAGTATAGCCTAAGTTTGTTTTTCCTCTGGCTCCATTTTGATTACTTTCTCCGTAACCTGTGGGTATCATCGATATCTATCCTGTTTAAACTTGACTACAATGTCATTCTTTCTATCCCTTAGTCAGAACAAAGRGTAAATAAGTAGAAGTTTCCTACTTGTTATTTTGAAAGAAAGAAAGAATATCTCTGCAGAGAGTAATAAAAATATCAATAAAAGGCAGGGTGACGTTTCTGCAGCAACAAGTTTTCCATCCCACTGAATAGTCAGGCATCAGGACTTGCGCTTCTTTAAATATAAAAACTGTCTAACTTTCAGCAGCCAAACTCAAAGTTAGTATGTAAAGTGACCCRTAAGATTTCTCCAGCCAGTGGGTAGCACCCTTTCAGAGCAATGTTTTTCCTTGCCAAAACAACATAGCTCAACTGAGTCCTGAGTAGGACTCACAGGATATAAAAAGCTAGAAATTAAAAAACCTTGGGTGTTCAGGGGTAAGTCACAGCATGGTTTAAGTGCACAGACACCGCTTGGCTCCGCACCCGCTGCAGAGAGTGGAAGCCTCGCTGTTGACTTGGTGCAGGATCAGATCCTGGAGGGAAGGATGTCCTGGTTCCACCCTTGTGTCTGCAGCAGCTGGCTGAACACAGAGGGGACACAAGCCACATCCTTTGCAGGCTGGCAGAGCTCCGGTCCCCAGGGGACCAGACCCTCCTTCCTCAGACTAGGAGCATGTCTGGAAATCACCATACATGTCCAAGCATCTCTTTCCTCCCCCAGTGATGCTCTCCCTAACCTGCCTACTAAGTCGTGATATTTGCAACTGCTAGGACTATGGCAATTTATCACCAAGGCTAACCAGAGGTATGCACAAATATTAAGGGCTTAACATGCACAGAGGTGGTTCTGTAATAGCATTTCATTCCTACTTTTCCATCTCTACTGGAAGGTTTAAAAAGTTACAGCAGTTCAGAAATGTGTCATGAATTTAAGTTGAAATGACAGCATAGGTTACCTGGGCAAATAAGACAAATGACTGCGATTTTTTATAGGAGAATCTGCAAGATTTCTGAATTAATTGACAGCATAGTAAGACCAGGTCAAAAAAACTGAAGAGAAAGAAGTTTCAATTAAATCATTTTTAATGAGGTGCTGCAGTGATTCAGCTATATGTAAAGACCACAGAGTTTATCAAGGACCTATAGCACAGCTGGATAGCAAAGTTACAGGGAAATGCAGGGTCTCAATTACATATCCCAGTAGACACTCGCTGTCTAGAGATACTATTCTGATCTCAAAACCATGCTTTTTATATATATAATTTATTTGTTTTCATAATACAGCATTTTCATTTCAGGAGATTTTCTCCCAAACTGGAGTAAAACAAGGGTTGAAATATCAGTCTGTTTTATTCTCAGCTCTGCCCCAAAGAGYGGTCAGTACTGTTGAAAATCTTTCCACTTCCTTAAGCGTTGGTCTAATACCCAACAGCAGATAAATACTAAGAAATAAGAAGCTCCAACTAAGGCGAACCCAGTCTTTAATTACCAATTAACTGTCTACCAAATTATATCACAGTCAAAGTCATGGTTTTCCCCTTTAATTTCTGCTTTATTTAATGGCCTCTTTTTAGGATGTAAGAAACAAAAGTGTCATGCAGACAAAGCCAGAACTTCTATTTAAATGAGCTAAGAATGTTTATACAAACCATGCACACTCAAACAAATGTGTAGCACATCTATAATATGCTCATTGTTCCTAAACATAGGATTTGTCATTGTACTTTGACAGATCAGATTGTTCTCTTTTTTAATGCTCCACTTAATCTATTCACACTTTCTATTCCTAAATAATTCTAGTGTCAGTTTTTGTGATGCTGTAATTTAAAGGCCATGTTATAATTGTTCCAACGAGGGCATGCTGAAAAGAGAAAGAAGTAGCAGAGATGTAGAGGAAATCCCTCTCTAATGCCCGGGCAGAAGCAGCCAGGATACGACAGTCTGCAACCCTCAGCGGGTCGGGGAGAGGCATCCAGGAGGCTGGCGGGGCTGACCTCCGGAGGGGTTACCGGTGAAAGGACTGGGACCCTGGCCAAGCCAGCCTTTGCCATCCAACAGAGCTTGCTCCCATTTGAAGTGATTTTCTGTTCTAGTAACTCACTGAACTCTGATTTGATTTTCTGTTTCAATAAGGGACCTATGAGTAAAGCAGTCTTCCGACTGGCAAATAAATTGATCGGTGAATAGTGGCAGACAAAAAAATGCTCATTTATCTTTACCCTAAAAGAAAAATGGGATTTTAATGACCTGTGCTTGCTTTCCTCAAATTTTCCTGGTTTCTGGTTGGAAGATTCCATTATGAATTAAACAGATTTTAGGTTTTGCTTGTTTGTTTGCTTTTTTAGCTGACATCTCCGCTTAAAGCCAAACAACTTCCTTTTCATTTTTTTCTTTTTTTTTTTTTTTTTTTTTTTTTTTTTTTTTTTTTTTTATTTGAATTATTTCTTTTAAGTTTTGCCTAATTATTGTTCCTCTTTTGTCCACATTTCTTTCAGGGGGAGAAAAATTACTTTTTCTCAACTCTCTCTTTGAAACTTTGATTTAAATGCAAACATGAGCGACCCACCGTGACCAGCAGAACCATACCACTGCAAATCTAAGGTGGCTAAAAAAATTCTAGAGGACAACCCCCGTTCCCACCCATTCATTTGGTGTTTATTTTCTGTAATAGTAAATGTTTAAACTAGATTGGCAAAAAGGAAAGATTACTGATATTCAACAAACCAATGTAGATACAGAACATCTAAAGCAACACTGTAACTGAGAATCTTGATAAGCCACATTCATTAATCTTCACTGACAGCACAAAACTTCATATCTCAGCAAGGAGATAATATTATTATGGAAAGCAGAGAGACCAGAAATACCAAAAAAATTCTATATAAAATTTCTAAAATATGCAAAGAATTTCCTCAAGAAAAGTTTCAGACAAGCATTTATCACTTCAAGAAATTATCATGCAGACAATATTATATCTTTAAGGGACTAGAGGAAAGCTACTTGGTCATGGCATGCGTCCTTTTTTCAGTACAAGATAATTTCCCAGCAATATCTTCTCCTAGGAATGATTTACATGAATTACACGGTATTCTGCTCTCACAATGAGGGCACATCTACAGATCATTTGCATGAGAAAGTTAATTCCTAATAAAGTAGGTGTGACGTTACAGCACAGCAGCTGTCCCAGATGGACAACTCAGGGTGTGAGTCCCCATGGGGCATCCAGCCTACGCTCGTCATCAAAGTTCCTTTCAGTGAATCAAGAATGACTGATAATTGCAGAGGACAACTCCCAATACCTCTTTTACACCAAGTTTAGGAGGGAATGAGTTGCCTCCTGGAGACACTTATAGCTCCTGAATGCACAGGTGGCACCCAACTTTTAGGCAATCAGACCTGGGTGAGATGGAAAACCCAGCAGTGCTGGTCCATGCAGGTTTATTCCGTGAGAGCTCTGTGAGGACTTCAGGTAGTGCCCTGCTGAGACAGGACAAGAAGAGCTTAGACACCAGCATTTTCTTCGGTATTTTGCTTCTTACACCACTTTCTGTGCAGATCAACTCGTCCTGTAAGAATTTCCTACGGTGCTGTAAAACTACTTTTCTGCAGTCACATTTGTCCTTTTGTTCCAGGGGCTCACTTGGCACAAAGCACCAGTTCCTCTGCCCATCTGATTAGATCGAATTACATGCTTTTACTACTCCTACAAGCTAATGCAGCAGACCTACAATTAAGTGTGGGATGGTTTAGGGTCTAAATGGAACTAATGTCTGGCCCTGGCAAATGCCCCAGGTTGTTTTGGTTTGGTTTTTTTTTTTTTTTCTTTAAATTGATATTTTTTTAGGCTGTTTTCCAAAAGTTAAGCCCCTGAAACAAGTCAGAACAGTGAACCCACTCACCCTATTCACAATTATTGTTGCTCCCAAGCCATTTTTAGTATCTCTGACAAATTACTCGCCATACAATATTGCCCTTGTAAGGGAAGAATGGACTGGAAGGAGCAACGTGATGTCATTCAACCTTGTATAATATCAGGATTTAGAGGAAATACATTTGTTAGTGTGACCATGGGCATAGGCTAAACACTGCAGCCTTATTYTTCTCCACCTTGAGAACAGAATACAAGAAAATATTACATGGGAAGAAAAAAACCCAAAAAACCCAACCAATCCTAGAAGCCCCTCCTTCCCTGGCAGGAAAGCGAGAAATACCAGAGGTGTTAGAAGCCCTCTGGCACCGCAATTCCTGAAATTATGACAGAGCCTTCGAATTTGTTCTGGCTAGTTAGTCTGAAAACTTCCTAGAGGGAAACAGATAAATGGATAACAACATGATTATTGCCCACAGGCCCCATATGGAAAAGGAGTGTAATTTCAGTGCATTGATATGATTATATTTAATTTGTTTGCTATGGGTTGCAGCATGCCGTGTGCTGAGGAGGACAATCAGATAACCTGAAGGGTGCTCATGGAATTCAGAGCTTTTGGCACCAGCGGTGAAATAAGATTAATGGCAATGTTCTCCACTTTGCCTTGAAGCAGGTTTGCATATTGTTTCACTAGATATTGTTGTTCCTAACATCATTATTAAAAAAAAAAAAAAAAAAAAAAAATTGAGGATCCAGAAACCTGGCAATATGAGGAACTGAGGTCTCAATTGCATACATCTTCCTCAGCGATACCTGAATTTTATTAACTGAGCACTCTGTGTATTTTCTTCAGTTCAGCTTTTAATGGAGCAAGAGAAAAACCTTCTATAACCTGTTCTGAGAGCTTCAAATTTAGAAACAATTTACCCATCCATTGAACCTTCCAGGCAAACGAACAGCTGAATTTTCTCATTTGGAATAAGTTCCCAAATAACCTGATTCACACTGCGTTCACTTCCCTTTCCCTTGCTCCCTTTGTTCAGAGCTTTATACGCCACACTTAATAACTAGCTTGAAAGATCTACCCAAATCAAGGTACTTTTTAAAATTTGTGGTACTGGGAAGTTTGATTTTTCCAAAAACATCGTATTTTAATTCCTGCTGCTATCCATTTAAACACCTCTATCTCCTGTGTAATAATAAAATAAATATGTGTCATTTCTTGTACACAGTATGAAAGTGCCTACAAATACTGTTCAATTAAATAACAATTGATTGTTGAAACCATGAAGAGTTAATATAAGCCCTTGTCTCTCTCTCTCTCTTTGCCCTGGAGACCTGTCAGTATGTAATTATTTTCCACACCGATGAGTTTAAACTGTTGGATCTTTTCCAGCTATGTTCAACCTTCAGATTACATTCTCCTACTTAGTCATTTGTGACAGACAGAGCCCCTTGGGTAACCAGCCAGCCCAGTCTTTTCCAGTCTTGCTTTTTGGGAACTCCACCCTCGGTAAGATCTGTACCCCTGAGCTATACCACTCAACAGGAAAACATTTTTTATTGTGTAATGCGCCTTCTTGCGCATTGCAAAGGACTTGAAGCTTTCTTAAGGGCTGATCTTGTCCCACGTCTCTCAGACACAGCACACAGAAACCAGCAACAAACTTTCCCTCAACTTCCAATATTGAGACACGAAGGCCTGGGGTTTTTTTCCCTTTTCTTGCAAACTTTTATAGTGGAATAAGCTCAAGTACCCACAAGGAATTGAGGTTATTTTTATTAAATGTGTCATTTCTCTGGACATGTAGGATACGCTCAGAGTAAGGGAAAACAATTGTGGTCTGGTATAAGCTTATTTTTTTAAGCTAAAATGGGATATTAGTCTTTATTTACTTTTCATTCATTCATTCATGGCGTATATGATGTTTCACTTCCATTTCCAGACCATACAACTTTAGATATAAAAATGTGGTGGTCTGATGGAAGACATTGGAAATGAAATGTGGTTGGATTTTCCAGAAAAAAAATTACCATGGCATTTCCCACTGGTTCTGATTGTGCGCAAGGCAGGCTGGATCTCTGAGAGACCTTCACTATTTGAATGCAGAATTCTTTTTTCTCTTCTCTTTGAAGGGATTATTTTTTAACTATGTGCCATTGAAGGCATATAAGACATAAGCAATTCAGCATTAATTCAGGGTACTCTCTTTCCTTTTGCTAGTAAAATTTGGATGCCTACAATCTTATTCCTATATATTTTTTGTAGTCCTATACTCTTTAGGCCTCTCCTGCAAGCCATTGTCAGCGAGGGGAAAAAGAATGACAAACTTCGTGTCTGACTACTTGACTATTTTGTCGGTTTTGTAGAGATTTTCTGAATCATATCTTCGTGGAATGCATTGCTCAGAGCAAGTTTACCTTTACATTTTCTACAAACTCTATTCAGATTTTCACAAAATTCAGAGAACATACAGTTCTGTGCACGTCAAAATTAACATTACATGGCCAAAATTATTCAGCCTTCTCCTTCACCCCATAGAGCATATCACTCATTCTTCGGGGAAAGCAACGCTGTTATCTCTGTCCAAATAAATGATCACTAGAAAAATAAACCTGAACTGTAAACAGATTGTTGGACAGAGGTGTACATGCGGGACCCGAAAGCCATCTGTTGAAGTCTGGTCTTTTTTGTTTGATTTCTCCTAGTCTATTAATACACAGTTGATTGCAATAGCAGAATAATTCCAAAATTCTTTAGAGATAGGCTGTTTATCTGAAGAAATCATCTTGCCTAGAGGCTACTGAAACAGCCAATTTGGGTTCCTTTTTATTTTTCTTTTAACAATATAATGATGATGTAGGTATATTTTAATATAGTTTTTAATATACTGTTAGCTCACCATGATACTGTTAGCTCACCATCAAAATACTAGACTGTTAGACAAATGAGCAAAAAAAAAAAAATTAGGGAAAACACTAATTAGGAAAATAATAAGGTTTGGTGTGTTGGAACCATTGCAGAAAACAAAACAGGAGGAACAAGGACAACGTCACCTGCAACAGAAAGTCACTTCTGATACCAGAGACGTGCTGCTATCCCTAAGGAGTCACACTGTACAGTGCTGACGTGTCTTAGTGCCCTATCAGTCTGTCGGTGTCACCACTGTCTGGTCTTGGCCAATATTTTGCTGCCGCTTCTCTCTCTTCCTGATGAATACCAAAACTCTTAAAAGAGGGAGGAAGAAGTTCAAAGGTTCAAAGCCCAACCACAACTTCAGGTGACCGACCAGAGTAAGGGGAGTGCTGACCCATGGGGAGGGCAGGCTGCTGCGAGGGCAGAGGYGAGGGGAGCAGCATCACTGTATCACTCTGCTCCGACTGCCCGGCACAAAGGGGTCCCTGCTACAGAGGGAGAAGCGAGAAGGAAGGAAGGGGATCGCCATAACAGATAATTTGGGGCAAATAAGTTGAATGCAAATTGAAAAGAAAGACATAGAGTTTCCCCTCCCCTAGGCTGGGTGAAATATGGAAGATCTGAAGTAAAGTTATCTTCTCTGTTTTGATTTATAAAGCAGACAGAGGATTCCAGATAACTGCGTTGTTTTATACAGCTGGTGATGTCGTATGTCAATGGTAATTGTCAAAAGAGGTTTAGTTTTATCCATTTTTCCGGTATGTTTTCTTTCCTTGACACAGTGGTGTTGGTGATGTGATTTGGTTCCTTTCAAATCTTTCTGGATTTCAAATCCTCTGGCTCAGAAAGAGATCCTCTATGAATACCAGAATTTATCCAGACTCTTGCACACCTACATCTGCCACAAAAAATATAGCTGATCTTGTTCTTCATTTATCATTATACTTGATTATCCTTACAAGAAAAGACACAATGTACATTCAAAGAGAGACAGTTTGAGACATTATCATTTGTTTTGTTTTGTTTTCTTTGGCACCAGTGTGTCTGTGTTTAGTGGGATGTCCTCCTGCCAAATCGGGGATGTTTGGAGCRGTAACATTAACATCACAGGAGACAGAGCAGAATATATTGGTAAGAATAATCATATGACATTTTTGTACATCGTATAAATTTTAAAAAGTAGTAGTAAAGAACGAGAGAGGTTTGCAGAGCTGCTGAAAAAAAAATTCACTACTAAAATGAGTGCAATCAACTGAAAATTTTGTGATGGCCTAGGAAGAAGCATACAGGCTGGCTGCTGTGTCTGCCATCAATGCCATGTAAGCAAGCAATTTATCTTAACAGCCTCACTGACAAAAACATTGTCATTTATTTACTCCTAAGGAAACAGACAATTTAGGAATAAGTTCCACCATTTATCTGAGCAACAGTAATCTGGTTGGTCAGAAATTTTCTAGGAAATATGTGTATATATGTTTTTTGCCAAATTAACATTTTGTCTCTTGACATGCAGATTATTTCAGTTTTTTTTTTTTTTCAATTTCTTATTAACATAACTGGATTATTTCTTTCTGGGTAAATTCAACCAAAATCAAAACATTTCACTTTGTTAACTGCATGGTAATTTTTTTTCAAGACAGCTCATTAGCAAACTGTATCTGCCATGCTGCTTCATGGAACATGCAGTTTAGGTGATTTATGGCCTCTCTCTATAAGGAGATCCTGTCTTGGGTAGACCATGATACACTGGCAGAGCCATATGATGGAGCAGATGAGTCATATTATTACCTCATTGAAGCCGTGGTCTAGCTCACAGGGACTTCTTGCATGAGGTACTCTAACATCTACTGTGTTGGGAATACTGGTTCTTCRTAGACCATCACCAGAGATTATTTGGGGGCTGGGGGGAATTTATTCCTATGTCCCCTGCTAATGAACTTTGTTGTTTTCCAGGTGGTCCCTTYCCTCCGTTCCAGAGCAGTCTACATAGCAGAGTTTCACTAAACCCTTAGTAAGGGGAAATCTGGCAGCCCAGATAATCCCCCAGCTTCCTATATAAAAACTGCGGCAGCATTCATCAAACCATTTATGATCCATCCCATGTTCACCAATGCATTTCCATAAAGAGTGTCCAAGCCTATTTTCTTAGGCTTTATAGTGCCATTGTCCAAGATTAATAAAATTAACACCAAAATTAATAAATAAACGTTTATGTCTGAGCAGTGAAAAGTAATTTAAAAGTCTCTGAATTTTAGAAAGCTATTCAGTTGTGGTAGTCAAAGGTGTTATTCGGTAAAGAGCATGGATGGGACATTCACAAACATAGGAAATAACACAAATAAACAGGTTCACCTTATATTTCCTGGCTGTCGCCAAAAGGCTGACTTCCTTGCATAGTACCTTTTGGTTTCTCCTTTCTGCTTTTTTCCCCGATTACAATGTGGGGGTAATTATTATCGCTTTACTTTGTGAGAGAAGAATGCCTTGAAAGAGCTAATGTCTCCATCCCTGAAATATTTTTACACACATATCTCCACGTATAATTCCATATAATCCAGACCCTAAATTTTACTATTATTCATGCAATCAGAGGTATGTTGGCTGGAAGGGACTGATGAAGGTCTTCAGTCCAGTTTTCCCACTTGAAGCAGAGCTGTCACCAGCACTAGCTCAGGTTGTAGGTGGCTACCCTGAATGACTCCAGACTGCACGAGCAACCAGGGCTCAGAGGATTAAGACGTACTTACATGCATACTAACACGAGACCTGCCTGCTCACTTTCCTTTTCCTTTTCGAACAGGTGGTGCTTTCCTCATGCTGTCCCTTTAAAAGCAATTTGGTGCCAAATATCAGTAAAAGGATGCTGGCAACACTTTTTAATAAAAGGCAAATCCCACTTACCACTTTTGATATTCATTTTAGTAACATTAATCACGATGAATTCATTCAGCATGTCGCATGACTGCTGTGTGTAATTTCTTAGGAATTCCGTTTTCATTTAACATTAATTAAAGAGCACTTATTATAGTGTTACCAAAATTAATTCCCGGTCTGCAGCCCTGTCTGCCAAGTTTCAACCTTCAGCAAATTATTATGGGTGAGTTATAGACCCTGGGAAAATGAGGTCTATAATGGAATATTAACTATAGTGATGCATTCATCACTATATTACAGCAAGGGCAATGTTCAGGGAGATGGTGATCTTCCAAAATAATGCACTCCATGATCCTGCTTCTATCTAGCCCTTTAAGACAGTTATTGGAGCCCACAGAAATTACAGATAGTTAGCAAGCTTGTTTAATCCAATATGGTTCATGAGACACTCTATCCTTCTTGCTTAGAGTCTGTTTGATTATGATACACTGATCAGACTCAGGATATTACCTCTTTGGCAATTCAGCTTCCYGCTGCTGAAGCTGCACAGACACTGTGGCAATATTTTTGATACAGCCCAGCAGAGCTAAGTGTCGTTCATTAAAAGAAGATTTATTCACATGCATCTGTCCTGAATCTGTCATATTCTCCCTAAAGGGACTCAGGCATTTAATATGTCTTTTTTTTTTTTTTTCTTTTTTTTTTTCATCTATGACATTCACCATGGAGTATATAATCTTAGTTTTCCCATATTTTCAGCACCAAAATAGGAGTTTTGTGTATCTTAAAGGATTTTGCTATATCCTGTTTTTGCAAAAACCCTAGCGAGACCATGAATTATATAACAGACCTTCCAGGAGGAGAGAAGTTTGGGCATTACTTTTCTTTTTGTTTTATGCAAGTTCACACACCATTAGTTGGTCACTTGTTTGGCATCTTTCCTATAAAATTCCAAAGAGCTCCAAAGCCTTTCTGCTGAGAAAATAAAAAAAATCAAGGCAAACAGGGTGATTTTTGCCCAAATTGGGATAGCTTTTTTTCTTTTTTTTAAACGTACAAGGGACCAGCATGAGAAGACTCTGTGTGCTTTTCTTTCCAGTCACTTATTTAATATTTGTCTTCGGGAAAGTTGTTCCCCAAAGTGGCACCTACAGAATTTCATTCCCTGAAACAGTGCTGAACTTTTCAGTTATTTAAAACCCAAGGAGACCTAAGGTATGTCTACAATGACAAGTGACAGAGAAGAGGCTTGTGCTGCCCATGGGTCAGATGGACCCATTATAACCCAGTTGAGAAGGTGTATGGCTGGGAGCAAGGCATCTGCCTTGCTTCTAGTCCAGAACTGCCTCATGTCCCAAGGGCTCTGGGCAAAGTCAGAGGAGCTCTGCTTGTCTGGACACAACTGAGAAGGCAGATCCCATGGTTCCCATCAATAAACTCATATCGCTACCTACATATCTGCTCCAAGACATGAGAAAAAAAAACAAAACAAAACAAAAAAAAACCACAAAATCACAACAAACCTTGACTTTTGTCTCACGTATCAGCTTCCTGGGATTCAAAACTGGATGAGGCTCCATCTATTGCATTGATGATGGATCCTAACAACACCGGAGGAACACCTACCATTCAGCTACTGACCGACAGACTCAATGAGCAGCTGGCTTCAGATCCTTTCTTTGCCTGAGAGTATTTGATCCTKCACCTTCTCCAACCCAGGACCCTGGTGCCCTGCCCAGAGGGGAGACCAAGGATGTAGGGAGCCCAGGCTCCTAACTTGATGTTATATCTTTCAGGAAGTTATCATTACAGTATTGCAATGCCAAACCTAAGCCAGTCTTTTGGTCCTAAACCTTAGGGTTTCAACATTCAAGACCCTTATTCATTTTATTTTTWTATATATATATATCTATATATATATCTCTCACACAATTAGACTCATCTACGAAACCAYAGCTCTGTGTTTACTTGGTAAAAAGGATGGTCTTGAGGCTATAGTGGCAGACTGGTATAACCTTTGGTTTATAACTACATGAAAAAGCACCTTTCCCAAGCACTGAGCTATCTTTCCAAACTTCAGAAATAATTCACCCCACACAACTCTGCAAAGCTTCTAATGGAAGCTTCCCTGGGATCATGGGCACTCTTCTGCTGCCCAAGGCCTCAAAGCCACCCAGGCAGGGAACAGCAATATTACATCAGTAGCTACTCCTGCATGATCACAGTTAGAGATTTGAAATTTATGAAGATTAGCCTGGCCGTGTCTGCAGAGCTGGAGCGAGGGGTGTCCATGCCGGGAAGACATCTCCCTTTTTAGCACCACTGCCCTGGGTGTTTCAATGTTTACACTCAAAAGAAGATGACTTGGCTCTGACACAGATGTGAGCCCTCTCCTCCTCACTTATACAGCTCACAGGGGAGAAAGGAGGGAGGAGAAGGCACCCCTCCACATCCAGGGTGAAGGAAATCCAGGTATGCACCCCACATGCAGCACGAGACCACCCCGAGCACCGATCCAGCAAGGGCCAGCCACCGTCTTTGGGGCTACGACACAAGGTTTATTCCAAGGGAKTGACAGCAATATACCTAATGTGAAACAGCAGTCTCCACTGATGAGATTTTGGCAGATCTTGTTCACTCCAGTACTTCTCCCAAGCATCCCTCAGAGTACCTGAGCTGCTCTTCCCACTGCTTGCCTCCTGTATATCACACACAGGCACACTTCTTGTACTGAGCCAGGAACTTACGCTTGGCAAAAGCACGATCTCCTGAAAGTAACGTCATCCTGAAAACAACCTATTGTCTAAAAATGATTCCTTGAAAACTTTCAGCAACAGCTTACAAAGAAACAAAAGCTCTTAACCGCTATAAGAGAAGTGGCTACCCTTGTGACATGAACTGCTCAAAACTACAAGCTCTACTTGCATGCAACGGTATACATAAAAAAGGTTAAGGGTTGAGACTGTGATTATCAGAMTGAATGTACTAAAAACTGGTGTGACCTTAGTCAGAAATTAATGATTAACTACTAAACTATTAGCTCCTTGATACACATTTGCTTTTTCCACTTAAAAAAATTGAAGAGAAAGTTTAAGCAAGACACAAAGAAATAGCTCCTCAGGTAAAAACCCAGCTTCTTTCAAACCTTAATGCTGCTAAGTGTTGATTCACATGGGTGCTACCACTCAATATTGTGCGAGAAAAACATACATTAAGGGATTTTTGTCTTTTCTTGCAAGGTGACATCCATCACATTCAAGCAGCAACTTGCAACAGTTTGCTCTATAATACATTTTGTGGGTAAGCGCTGCAGGTGAAGTTCAAAGCACACATCAGCGGGTTCTGGGTCATACACAGGCACACATCTGAGAGAAGGGAGAGGTCTCACTGACATTTTCAGGTAAGAGTTTCTTATGTACTTTTCACAGACTTCCTCTAAACCCTGCCAAAATTTGCCAACACATGCCTTTAGTATGAATAAAAGACTCAACTAAGAAAATGTATCTATCACTAGCAGGAAATGTGCTACTACCTGGTGACTCATTCAAATAACATTTTCAGCAAGAATGTGAGTTTCACCTAATTGATGACAATAATTCTGTGAACATATTTCACTCCACTATTCAATTTTAGTCCACTTTAGGCTTCTGAGTAGTTGGACAAGCACCTAATAAAGGTTATTACTAATCACCCCTTCTAAACAGATGACTGGTTGTTTGCAGTATCACAAAAAAAGTAAGGTTGCTGAAACAATGAAGAATAAAGTAAATTGCTCTGATAGAGTCATAGAATCATTTAGGTTGGAAAAGACCTTTAAGATCATCAAGTCCAACCGTTAACCTAACACTACCAAGTCCACCACTAAACCATGTCCCTAAGCACCACATCYRCACGTCTTTTAAATACCTCCAGGGATGGAGACTCAACCACTTCCCTGGGCAGCCTGTTCCAGTGCTTCACAACCCTTTCGGTGAAGAAATTTTTCCTAATATCCAATCTAAAACTCCCCTGTTGCAACTTGAGGTCATTTCCTCTTGTCCTATCGCTAGTTACTTGGGAGAAGAGACCAACACCCACCTGGCTACAGCCTCCTTTCAGGTAGTTGTAGAGGGCGATAAGGTCTCCCCTCAGCCTCCTCTTCTCCAGG
>JAYKAV010002552.1:556516-632663 GCA_035582835.1 Phoebastria nigripes | reverse complement strand
CAAGCCGTGAGCAGCCAGTTTCTCCAGTAGAATGCTGTGGGAAATGGTATCAAAAGCTTTACTGAAGTCTAGGTAGACAACATCCACAGCCTTTCCCTCATCCATTAAGCGGGTCACCTTGTCATAGAAGGAGATCAGGTTAGTCAATTAGGACCTGCCTTTCATAAACCCATGCTGACTGGGCCTGATCACCTGATTGTCCTGTATGTGCCGTGTGATGGCACTCAGGATGATCTGCTCCATAACCTTCCCCAGCACCGAGGTCAGGCTGACAGGCCTGTAGTTCCCCGGATCCTCCTTCTGGCCCTTCTTGTAGATGGGTGTCACATTTGCTAACTTCCAGTCAACTGGGACCTCCCCGGTTAGCCAAGACTGCTGATAAATGATGGAAAGTGCCTCGGTGAGCACTTCCGCCAGCTCCCTCAGTACCCTTGGGTGGATCCCATCCGGCCCCGTAGACTTGTGTGTGTCTAAGTGGTGTAGCAGTCGCTAACCATTTCCCCTTGGATTATGGGGGCTTCATTCTGCTCACCGTCCCTGTCTTCCAGCTCAGGGGGCTCGGTACCCAGAGAACAACTGGTCTTACTAGTAAAGACTGGGGCACAGGAGGCATTAAGTACCTCAGCCTTTTCCTCATCCTTTGTCACTATGTTTCCCCCCACATCCAATAAAGGATGGAGATTCTCCTTAGCCCTCCTTTTGTTGAACAAATGTAGAAACATTTTTTATTGTCTTTTATGGCAGTAGCCAGATTAAGTTCTAGCTGGGCTTTGRCCCTTCTMATTTTCTCCCTGCATAACCTCACGACATCCTTGTAGTCCTCCTGAGTGGCCTGCCCCTTCTTCCAAAGGTCATAAACTCTCCTTTTTTTCCTGAGTTCCAGCCAAAGCTCTCTGTTCAGCCAGGCYRGTCTTCTTCCCCGCTGGCTCCTCTTCTGGCACATGGGGACRGCCTGCTCCTGCACCTCTAAGATTTCCTCCTTGAAGAATGTCCAGCCTTCCTGGACTCCTTTGCCCTTCAGGACTGCCTCCCAAGGGACTCTGTCAACCAGTCTCCTAAACAGGCCAAAGTCTGCCCTCCGGAAGTCCAAGGTGGCAGTTCTGCTGACCCCCCTCCTTACTTCTCCAAGAAGCGAAAACTCTATCATTTCATGATCTCTATGCCCAAGACGGCCTCCAACCATCACATCACCCACAAGTCCTTCTTTATTTGCAAACAACAGGTCCAGCGGGGCACCTTCCCTAGTTGGCTCACTCACCAACCRTGTCAGGAAATTATCTTCCACACACTCCAGGAACCTCCTGGACTGTTTCCTCTCTGCTGTATTGTATTTCCAGCAGATATCTGGTAAGTTGAAGTCCCCCACGAGACCATGATGTCTCATRGTACTAAAACAAATATATTAACAAAGAGGCAAAGGGTCACAAAAAAACAAACAAACAAACAAAMAAATCTATGGGGAAATAAGCAAGAGAGAAACCATCCATCTTACCTCTGATGCATGCAGTATTTTCCRATCTCATCGTGAACTCCTTTAATTTTATTATTTGCATGGTAAAGAAAAAAATCAAAGACCAGAGTGGTATTATGCAAAACTTCAAACCTGACCCCAAGAGCTGTGGTCAAACAGGCAAAGGGCCTAGATTTCACTTAGGATTACGCAGAGTGCCTGGAGTTTCCTACCACCTCTGTAGCTTACAGTTAGTGAATAAGCAGCACTAAGTTCAAGTGGCATTACTCTTACTAAAGTCAAACTCAGTCCTGCAGACTGCTTGCACAAAGTGAAAAATATTTCATCAGACTTTTTTTTTTTTTTTTTTTTTTACTTTGTTGGGAAGGAGGCTAGGTTATCATCAGCCACTGCAGCAAAAGGCAAGCAAGTAGATGTGCCTGCACTGATATATTTTCCACACTAACTTTTGCCTGGTCATAAAACTGCATTTTAAAAGATTGTTTTGGGTTAGTTTCCCAGGCTTTGGAAAGAGAAAGGAGACTTGGCTTAGCAGGTCATTCCATCCACACCCAGCTAATTCTGCAGATGATTTTGATCTCCTACAAGAATATTACTAAAGAAATATCACTACAGCTTCTGATTTTCCTCCCTTTTCCCAGCTCCCTAGTGAAATGAGGCTTAATCTCAGTTCTGAGAGTCAATAGTGCCTTTTGATCTGTACTTCAGTAGGCTTTACTCAAATCCAATGGGCCTCACACCGAAGCTGTGCAGAGTCTTTCTTTACAAGGCTTTTAGTGACCATCTAAGTTTCACCCAGTCCTTCTAGAGTTGCTACTGCAGGGAATGCAACACTGAAGCATGTGAGTAGATTGAATTTGTAATACATTCATCTCGGATGGTGTCTGCACGCCCCTTAAGACATGGGTCAGTTTTTCCTTTTCAGAAACATCCTTCATTTGAAGAAAGGATATAAGGACATGTTAACTATGCATTTAAGTCTTTGTTGCATATAGGTCTCCATAAAATCTCACAGTCGAAACAGTTCTGTTTTTAAGACAAGTGCCAGAACAGTTGACGCTTATAACATTTAAGACCTAGCTACTAAAATGTCATATTACCTTGAGGTTGCAACTTAGTAAAAGCAATTGCCCCGTTGCTCAATTTTATGTGAAATATTCAGAAATAATTATCTGTAATTACTTGGGAACACTGTCATTTTATAGGGTTTTAGACCCTTGAATACTTCAATGAACCYAGTAGGTGTATCAGGCAACAGCTGTTTAACAGGTTAAACTCCCATTTAACTCACCAAAAAAAGGAAAAACAAACGAATAAACTGACAATTGGTTGTAAATCACACCCACCCAGATGCTACTGTGAAGAACAGTAAATATAGCTCTCTTTATTCTTTAAAGCTGCGAGCTTTTCCACAGGAGCTGAAGAAAATTTAGTGTCTAATGAACACTGAATTTCCATTTCCCTGACATTTCACTATAAGCATTAACTTGTKGTGGAGACATTTCTTAATTTCCTTTGAAAATCCTGGTTCCTGAGTCTACAGAGTCARAAGTCCCCCCTTTTGGCTGAAGATCAGAGCAGTTTAAAGCAGCATATCTCCCCTGGGTTGCCTAAAAGACACACTCTTGGTTAGTTCAGATTTGGTGCCAAACCAAAACCTCCCGAGCTGGGTTCTCCGGTCTGTGTAAGCTCTTCAGAGCCCAGGCTCCTTCCTCCCCAGGGAGCTGGCAAGGACTGGTTGAACTGGGAAAAGGATGCCAGTGCATTGTTAGAAATGAGTCAAAATTGCCAATGAGGTGACAAAACAGGAGTACTGAAGGGTTGGGAGGCGCAAAACAATTCTTTTTTTTTTTTTTCTCCCCATACTTCAGAACTGCTTTTGCAATTATGTGTCTAAGCTTCAACTTGCAGATAGAGTCCTTCAGTTTTGCAAGCTCTGACTGATGTCTACTGACCTGTCCACTTTACAATTACGCAGGAGCTGCTATAAATTCCAGAGATATAGAAACCTTTTCTTTCTTCTCATACCCTCAGACGTAACTACTGTTGAATGCATGAAGGAAGGACCTKGTAGGTAATGGGCTTTCCAAAATAGAGCTGGACAAATCCATGAGATGCAGATTTGGTCAGACAGAACATTTTTATGAAGAAAGTTGGTTTTCACAAAACTTCTATTATGAAGTTTTCTTTGGTCTGAGGTGGATTTTCCAGTCCAAACTCAGGAGAAAGAATCCACTCTAAAAAAGCCTCATTAGAATAATGTTCCTCTCTGAACATACCTATAGATCTAAATTCCATTCCAATCCATCTTTGGAAAAAATGTGAAGATTACAGAAGAGTTATCTACCTCCCATTTAGGATTTTGGCATCTATTGTTCTCCACATATTGGAGGTGGCTCTGCAACAAGGTTACTTTACCCAACAGACATCCTAAGGCATCGTTCTTCCATCTGGTATCAAAAGAAAAGAAGGAAAACCTCTGGGAAAGTGCATTGAATTGGCTCGATTCAGTATCACGGAGGACTGGGAGGCTCTGACTTACAACCTCTCCCTTCAGCCGTGAGGAATGGGAACTATTTTCTTGCATGGAGTCAAGCCTAAGTGAATAAGAAGATGTAATATTTGGAAAGTTGCTCTGACTGGTGTAGTTGGCAGCACAGTGGTAGTTTTCCAAAGGTAAACATTGCTATCGTTTAACCAATTGTTAAGAAATTTGTTGTGGTAAAACTGTTTATCTTCAACAAAAGTTCTACAGCTATTTCTGTTTCTCAGCATTCCCAAAAATAACTTTTTTTCAGAATTCCAATTGCATATATACAAACACTTTTCTTCTGTCTGCCTTGGCATTCACTGTAAGGTTTTATAGTTCCCACATCTTCCCATGTGGCCCTCAATAAAACACATTTTGTGTGTTACGAAGGRGAAGAGATGACTTGGGAATTGTGGTTGTTTGAGAATTGTCTGTCTCAGCCCTACCACACTATTTGGTGACACAGCACTGGGCACTGACACATCACCAATTTCACCCCTCCATCATTTGTTAGCTTGGTTTTCATTTCCCTTTAAAATACTGAGTTTGTTGCAGTAAGAGATGAAAATGAGGAACTTTCTTCCATAACAATTTTTTTTAAAAAGTCCGAGTATTGTGAAGTGTCACTCAGCTGAAATTCTGCTAAGATATCCAAAATGACTACTTTTCCTTGCGTTAATCTTTCAAAAGGGTGTTCAGCATCTATCAAAATTCCTTCTATAAACAGGATTAACTTTTTTTATTTTTTAATTTTTTTTACCATTTCAGGTAATGATACTTGACTTGCTCCGTAACATGCAGGGAAGTCTGGTGAATGTTACGGTTGTTTGGCAGAGAGGAAGTGACTGCATCATTAACACTATCCAGAAGTGAGTGGTGATAAACCCTGGCACRGCAACAAAAAGAATAGCCAGGCAGAGTGACACGAGAACTTGTGGAGTACATTCTGCAGTTGAAGGCAGAAACCCACATGAACTCAAAACATAACCAGTTCAAATAAACCTTGTCCCTTGCAAGCTATAAACAGAGTAAGTTCAAGAGTGAATGTATTGGGTATGGCATGGAAGTGAAGTGAGATAAGACATTTTCTTCTACTACTTCTTTTAATAAAAAGTTAAGTACATTTCAGCTTTACTGTAAGTATGTTTCACAACATAATTATAACTGTAATCAGTTCAGAGAAGTCCAATTGTAGCTACCATCTTGAATTTATCTTTCAAGAATTTCCTGCTGTTATTATCTTACAGCTCTGGCAGTTTAATTGAGACTGAATGGCAGCTCACTCTGTTAACAAAGTACAATATCAGACTTACAGTTTGGAAAGAAACAAAAGTGCACCAGATATTTCCTTGAATTCTGATGTGCTGCTCATGTTTTAACTTTAAGCTCCATAAACTACATGACTTTCTACATGGTGTTCACGCTCCTATATGCTGCTTATGCTGAATTATTGCTGTCATTCCCCTTTTAGCATGAAATATGAACCAGTTAATGGATTTACCTTATTTCCATTCAAGATAGAAACTCAGAAAGGACTGAAAGAAAAAAATTCTACCTATAAGTGATGAAATATCAAATAAAGTATTTGTATCTAAGAATGTGTTCATAAATTAAGCCATTTTTGAGCTTTCCGTAAGGAAGTATTAAGTTCCAATAGATACTGACCTGCTTTATGCATGAATTCCATCCATCCTAATCTATCCATCTATTCCATTCTGGACTAATAGCTCGCATCCCATCACATCTAAAATAAACTTTTGCTAATGAGTTCAAGGGAATCGGAATATTTGCTTTGGCATCCTGGATATTTATATTTCACAGACTTAGCCCATTCTGACATAATCATCAGCAGGAGAACACATTAACCTTTCCTCAGTGTTCCTAACTCAGCAAGTTTGATAGCCAAGCCCCAAGTCAGGTAGTCCAGATAATTATTTAGGAAAACAAGAATCAAAGTCTTGAGAGAATAATATGAGATTCTAACCTATGCAGAGAAAGGTTAAATACAGATAATATTTGAACTAGAAATGCACTGGCCTAGGTTGAATTCTTTCTTCTATCTCAATAGTTATCGTATTTGTTTGTCCAAGCAATGGCTGATTAAGTTCTCATGCCAGCRCATTAAAACATAAAATCAGAATGGGAAAGACTAACTTAATTGATGGCAAATATATGACTCAGGCACTGATGGTACCAATAATGCAGAAGAGTTTGTATGTCAGCTTACAGTATATGCCTACTTCATATTTTGGAAGCTCAAATACAGCTTTCTAGCAGCTGTTGATGGCTGGAAGAAAGAATGAGTTAAGTGAAAAGCCTTAATCTTTTAGAGTTAAATTATCAGAAACATCTGACTGACTTAGGTGGCTCAGCTCCTCAGAAGTATCCTAACTCCCAATGAATTGGATCTTGGGTCTCCTTAGGTCTATAGGCATGTAACACGGTAGTGCAATCCACCTATCAAGTGCTTAAATGAAGGCTTATTAAGCATCTCATTAAGGGTACTAAAACTTACCAGCAGTGCAGTCTTAGTACAGCTATACCCTTTTCCGTTCTTTTGCAAGTTCACCTGGGGACAGCTCAAAGTTATCTGCACCTCATTGCCCTGGGATCTGTGGACATCCTCTTGGGCGTCCATGATTTACTAAAGCACCCAGACACCTGCCATGCTTATGTATTTTTGTAAATCCCACCCTTTGCATTCAGCATCTTTTCATTATGTAACTACACATACCACTTTTCTTCAGTTCTTTGTTGTTTATTTTCTTTCCCTGTGTGAAATCAGTGAGAAGTGTCTAGGCATGCCTAAGAAAGATGCAAGAGGTTTTGGTTTGGAGAGATAGGGTATTTGGGGGTTTGATTGCTTTTGAGTCTAGACTGGGGTCCCACACAGAACTATGCACACAACTGATTTTTTGAGTTATTGAAAAGAAAAAAAAAACCAACAACAACAACCAGTCCACCATGATGCTTTTCTAATTAATCAAAAGCATAAGAAGAAAATTGTTTGTGGTCGAATGCAAAGATTCATTTCACCTCAGATGAAACATGAACTTAGGTTTCAAGTGGAATTTCATGTTTTTCATTTTGGACACATGTAATATTAAAACTGGTTAAAGTACAAGTGTGCAAAGTTTAGTAATGGCTGAAATTAATATTTCCAAAGCAATCAAGTCTCTAGTACTCAATGGTATTTTAGCACTTTACTCCAACTGGATCTCAAAAATCTGTTGCAGAACTTGGCATTACTGGTTTCCAAACTAGCGCTGTCTGTGTTCAGATGAAGAATTTCTAGTCATATAAATAATTCTGATGACGCTGCTAAGCAGAAGAAATCTTTAAGGTCCTTCTGTCATTGCAGGGACATAACTTGAAATATGATCTTAATAATCAGTCTTTTCTTTCTCTCTGTTTTACAAGCTAAAGATGACCATGCCCACCCCACCGGTCAGCTAATCCTGTGTACTCACATTCAGTTCTGAAAAAGTTAAATGGACGGTGTGTTCATGCTCAGCAATGACCCAGCTGATAAAAGCATAGGTTATCATAGTGAGTTGGAGTATATGTGGAATATATGTATAGAGGTATCTAGTCACAGACAAATGGGTGGCAACAGTGTTTTGACCTCTTTGCTGGCTCATGAACCACTAATACTCAGGAACACAGAAGCACCTGTGAAACTGTATAATAAGAGCCAGGAAAAATTCTTGCTCACAGGAGCCAATATMACTGCCAAGCCCAGCCGGGTACCTCATCCCACAGACTGACGTATTCAAGATACATCTCTCAAGTCCCCCCAGTCAGCGAGACATAGTCCAAGCCTCACAATGAAATAAACACAGACACTCAAAYGTGGCTGCATCTCTCTTGCCAGGGCCATGGACATGTCAACTATCCCTCATGAGTCAAAAGCAGCTGGCAGATCTACATGGATCGGTGCAACACCTCTTCTCCATCCATCGCAAAGAGTACTTCACTAACCYGATTACTAAGGGCTCTGTGCTATAACACAGCCCTGAAAACAAATTGCCTGGTGTTAAAGAGATCTAATTCTCTAAGTGTTACCGGAGTTGCTCGATACAGCTTTAACCTTTGCCATAAAAAGTAGATTCACTGTGGGTTTATAATTGTAGTGTGTGTCAACCCGAATATCTTTTTTTCTTGAACAAGCATCTGACAGCTTTGTTGTTCCAGGTAGTCTGCTGCTCTCGCTGAYCAACTCTCAAATGATCCCAATGTACTCTTGCTGTACAGCTACCCAGAAGAGTCATGAGCTCATAGGCTGCTGTTAACGACTGTGGCTGTACCCTCTGCACATCTAGACTGCAGTAGAGGGATATTTATTGTGGTGAGAGCACATATTCAAGACAACTTTCGGCTAACTAGTTTCTCTCCCGAATACTGCTATTGGCCTAACCATTGCAGCATAGGACTCACCAAGGACATGCTCAATCCTCACAAGAAATTCAACAAATATTTGAGCTTTAGCTGGTGCCACACTCTATTTTGACTATATTCCTAGAAGCAATCTCACCAGCTTCTTTAAAACTAACTCAAATGTGCCCGACAGTCAAGTGAAAATTCTCTTCCTGATTATGGCTCTTTTCCAGAAAAAAATCTGAAAGCTCAGTCCATAACTTAGCATGGCAGTCAGCTGCCTAAATGTAAGCACCCCGTGCTATTTAAGATGTTCCAGAACATCTAAGACACCTTCATAGGAATTATAAATAAGACATAAGACCTCTGGGAGACAAGTCTCTTTAGGGTATTCTGGCTTTGAGCTGTATCTCAGAGGGCAGAATACATCTATGTTAAGCAACTGAGTCTCCACTCAATCTACAGAATACCAAGATGGAAATATTTCCTAAAATTTTTATTTTTTAATCGCTATTTGTCAAATAACCTTTATAAACATCAAGGACAGCATCACTGGATCTAATACCACCTTTGGTAGCTCCTGATGAAGTATTTCTCTTTTGTGGCACCTCCTTTCTCTTTTTGTCTTGTTTCAACTTCTCAAAGACTTTACAAAAGGAATACCTGTCACACATGGAAATACTATATTTGTGTCTCTTTGAAATCTCTTCTTCTTTGTACAGTCCTCATCCAGGGTTTRTCTCAAATTGGAAAAGTATTTCACACTCAAATCTCTGTTGTACCTTTAAATAGATATAAAATAACAAGTATATAAAGCATCAAGACAGCTCCCTTAGATCATCAAAAGAAATTATTCCACAAAGAAGCCAGCATTAATCTAAACTGAGATAGGGTCTTCAGCTATTCCTTCTTTACTTTTGTGTGAATTAGTCTTGGGGATTTTTTTTACATTGCTGGTTTTCATTGGGGGTTTTCTGCAGCTATTTTCAGCAGTTGGTTGTCAAAACTTTTTCTGGAAAGCATTGCCGATATAAACAATCTAYTGATCTAATCTTGTAGTAGCCCTGTGTTTAATTAAACTTATAGTGTGTCTTCACATTAAGGAATTTTTTTAGCCCTTGAAACCTACATGTAAAGCCAAACTCTTGGTTTGTTGGAAATGCTTTTTTGGGAAAAAGGAGATGATTCAAAATGCCATATTTCAAAGAGTTGCCACACAAGTAAATACAAAGCTTACCTCCTCTGGGAAATGCCATAAAATGGATTTAAAAGATGAACAAAATCCCAGTGTTTATTCAGTCTAATGGATAAAAAGGACAAACTCACTGACTTATCACAATGGTCAATTGTACAAGAAGCTGAAACAGGTCATTTCTGACAGCCAGTGAAAAATAACATTTGTGCCCATAAAAAAAAAAAAAAAACAAAAAAACCCTCATGTTGTATTTCATATGGAAAAGCCAATAGAAGTCCCCAGCCAAGCGTTTTTATCACTAAACTATGTTGATTTATACTTTGTTTGAAGTTCTCAAAATGAAACTTTCAGTCTCTCACTCGCTAAAAATAAACTTGCCGTAGCTGGTTAGGAGGCAGCTGACACAGGCAAAGTGTGAGCATTCAGCCCTCATGAGAAGAACAATCGAGGGATTACTCTTTTGTTCCGCAGAAAGCAAGCATGACTTCTATATATTTAAGATTCAAGTCTGCAAATTCTTACTAATAAATAGTCCAGYTGAAGCTGATTTGTGAAATGGATTTGCAGAACCTGCCCGTTTTCTGAGAAAACTCAACATTATTAATGGAAAAATGCACACTCTCTACATAYATTTCAGTTCATATATCTCTGGTTACCTATTAACAGTTTAAGCACTGATAGATGCTGTGCATCCCTTATAATAAAACATTCCCCATAAACATTTCTTCTTTAGATTGAAATTGTAAGTTTTGAGAAAGCTCAATAAAGCATGGCTTCATTGCATAGTTCACTTGGGTTATTACTTCACTGTCATTCATATACAGACACCTCCTGCCTGTGGGGAAGGGCAGAACTTGCCAATTAAACCAGATGATCTATCCCCTATTAACCAAAATAATGTTTTAACTGGTAATCTCTTAGCAGGATGGCTGCAGGCTTCATTATTTGACTGTTGCTAGTCAGCCAATGCCTTTCCACCTTTCTCACCTACGCTTGTCTCAAAGGACAGGCAAGATCCATCACGACTTATGGGAAGCACAAATAGGGGCTGCCATATCCATGTATCCATGCATGAGGAATACAGCATGGGGTGTGAAGTCTGACTGCAGCCTGAACAGGAGAGAATACTAAATATCCCTTTTCCCCACCCTCCTTTTTTTTTTTTTTTTTCCTTTTTTTTAAAGAAATTAGGCAAAACTCTGTCAGGAATGGTTTGCAGCAGCTGACTGCTTTGGGACCAGGTGACCTCTCCAGATTTCCACTTACCCTATTAAGATTCTAAGACTTTTCACACCGGAAAATCTGTTACTTATATAGGTAGGTACAGCATTGCTAATTCAAATATGATTTATATAGTTGGTATTGAACTCAGACTAGGCCAACAAACACTCTCAGACCTGGATGTTAGTTCCTGAGCTACCCATAAAGACATACCCTAACCTCTGTGCAGAAAGGCATTCAAGATAAACTAATGACCTGCAGGACAGAAGACCCGGATTCGTTCAGACCAAAAGGGAGGGAAGTGGTTCAGAGGACTCTTCGTAAGAGAAGAGACTAAGTGCCTCCTTCCCACCTCATCCCTCCTTTCTTATATCAGAATGATCACACTTGAATAACTACATGGACTTGACTCTGGAAGGTACAGGCAGTCTGTTCTACATCAAAACCAAGTCATCATTATGCCTCGTAACTATAACTATCCTTCCCCTCCCAAAAATTAGCTCTTTTCATATTTCTTTTCCTATCATTAACTTTTTTCTTTTTTTAACTTAGATCTTATCACAAACATAAAAATATGGAAAACGAATTCTTAATCTTGCAGACACTGTTCACTAATTTCTTTGGATTTACTCTAGCTTCATAGTAGTTATACAGAGGTCAGTCCTGTGGGGTTGCATGATTGCCAGCTCTGATATATAATAGATATATTCTTTGCAGTCAGATACATATTTTGTAGCCACTAATGCATTAAGGGAAAATTTCCTTTTTATCCTATTAATAAACAGGTTAGTTCATGATTTTCTGTGCTTTAACCAATTATCTTAGGACAGTATTTCTTAACCCAAAAGCTATAAGGAGTTGGAAGATAAAAGTGGAAAAGTTGCAATCTATTGGATCCCCCCATGTACACAGGTCCTGAAATTCCTCGTTGTCCTCACCATTTCTGCACACAGCTTCATAATCTTTGAAAGAAACCCAAGGGGCTATTTCACTCAGAATTTCACACAGCAGACTACAAGAAGGAAAGAAGATAGAGACATCAGAATTAAAGACTGAATGTTTAAGGGATTCTGTTCAGCAGCTGGGCTTATTTTAAGCCTTAGTACGGACATCGTTAAACCTATTAAAAAAAAAAAAAAAAAATCGACAACTGCTGAAAGTTCTTTAAGTCTCAGAACTGGGATAAACGACATTTATGCTGCATTGCAAACTGCTTCAGAAAAGGTGGAAGTTGTCTTGCTTTGAATGTATTCTAAATTAAAAAACATAAGGAAAATATTGTGCTTGYGTTCTGTAGAACAAAGTACATGTTGTAGGGTATATTCCTCAATAACTCGAACTTTAAAAGGTATGGCATTTCAAGCCTTAAAATAACACAGCTACACTCTTGCAGAGGTTATACCACATGGGGGTGTTCATTTCCCTTTGTCTTAGTTGCATAAACTCAAAATCAACCCTATACAGTAAATGATGTCTGCCCTATTGTCTTATATAAACACTCTTTTGTTTTTCTTCAGTGAAAAGCTGTGTTTAAAGAAAGCTCTGTACGAATTCCAATAAAGAAACTAGTGTAAGAAAACTGGATTCATAAAATGAATTAGAACAGCTCTACTGTTACATCGACTGGTGCTGGAAAGCCAGCAAAGTCAGATAATATTTTATTTGGAGCTGAAATGAACTGTTGTGAACTCTGACAAACCAGCACTTCAAAGCATTCTGAACATACTGCCACTAGCACAAGCAAATTTGTCGTGACTAAGAGCCTGACTCTGACCCTATTTACACCATTTTTACTCTGTTGACTTCAGCTGGATGGAAGATCAGAATTAAGTCATTCACGGCTATCTCTGTTCTCTGTGATCTACAGAAACATAAAAAAATAAGGTAATCATACTTGATACACCTATTCTACTCCCAACAAAAAGCAGCTCAGAAAAACCTCAGACAGAATTCTGCACAACATTTGGGATACTTCATGGGTGGTCCATGCAGGAATCAAGAGAACTGATGAAAAGCAAGATGTCAGATTTGGTGATACTGCTGAATCTTTAGAAATTCATACATTCTGGGAATGGGATACAGCCCACATTGTYACATTATTTTTATTGAACCTTAGAAATACGTCAATGTGGCTAAATTAAAATATAAACCACAGTAAAAGTATTTTAAGACTTTAAGAAAAGATACATATTTTTACAACCTCAAGCCTATTATGGATTTCATGGAGACTAGYGTGTAGCAACTTGACATTATTATGATGATAATTTATTAATGATTTGTATATTTTAATACCCCTCTGGTTCTCCTGAGACAACATCAAGACTTATCTGTGCTATGCATTTCACAGACATAAAGAATGGACTTTTTTGTCCTCATAAATCAACAGAATAATGCAATTGCTGAATGCACATAAAAGCAGAACACAAGAGGATTGTTATACAGCAGGGTATAAATTGTATCGCTAGTTATCCCTAAATGTTCCCTTTTTGGATCTTTACAGGTTTTTTAATCTACCTATAGATGTCCTCAGACATGGAAGACAGTTGAGAACTTGTTAAATTCCTTGATCGCATACAAGTGAGTTAGTAGTAAATATAGCATAGCCACCAAGAAGAATTCAAAGGGCTTTGAATCTTTAGATCTGATGTGTAATTCAGTTGACACATGGCACGTGAAACTTAACATAGAGTAATGCAAATTGGTTACAGAAATGCAGTTCAGAAGTAAAAAGTGAAAGGGGAAAAAAAACACAGAGAGGCTTAATAACACTGGACACCCAATAAAACAATCATAGAAACTGGCCCACTGCCAGTACAGTACAAATACACATGTCCGTGAAGCTGATGGAACAAAAATCGCACCAACGCCCCACAGGGGAGCAGTTTTAATCTTAGCCATAGCTATGATGTCATCAAAAGCTATTATTTCATTCCCATTTTTTCCCCAAAAAAATGAGCACAGCCAAGACAAATTGCACAATGAGACTGCTTTCTCTACACTAACATATGCCAATTACGTGGTGGCTGGAACACAGCTTTAGGTGAAAACACGATGCAATTTTCAGGAATTTATCAACATTGTGGACCTTTCAACAGTATCGCCCATTATAGTTTCGGGGTGACCTATCAAGGCTAGAGGGACCATCTTTGCGGTGTATTATCACAGAGGACTACCACAAAGCCTGTGTACCATTTATATATTTTGTTGTATTTGCTCTAGCCAGTGTCACCTCTCCAGCCCACAAACTGGCAGGATTAGAGAAATATGTGAAAATCTGTCTCTGCAAATAGTAAATTGCTGGAGTTATTCATTTGTTTAAAATACCTTTTTTAAATGTCCCTTGAGGTTTTTTTTTACTTTTTTTAATCACTTCCGAGTCCCTTCAAATTCCACCAGATACTGTGTCTCTAATGGGATTTCATTAAATACTATTGCCTCACTGCCATTTTTTTAACTTTCTTAGACAAAACACTTTTTCATTTCTTCTTGTCCCACTATCTCTAAACATTCAGAAACACAGATTGCGATGCCAAAACCAGAAAAGAATCTTACATTTGTACAGGCAGGACGAGATAAGCACTTAACCCTGCCCCTTTGCAATTAGAGCTTTGCAATATGACGTTGCCTTGATAGTTTAAAAGTTCCTTTCATTGACCACTGTAATGTACTTCTGCAAATCTCTTGATGAATCCCAGGTTAGTTGAACTGTTCAATTATAGCTTTATCCTAATCCTACTAGCTAAACATTAATGCTAGCAACCTCCCACATCCTAATCCTGTCCCACTTGACACTGACCCACACTCAGTCTCAAATTATGTGTGTGTTAGCATAAAGCCATGCAAACAACATATTAATCAGGAATGCAACAAGAAAGCGAAAGATATATAACAGAGCAGTGGTGAGCATTTCAGCAAAAAGACGCTACTCTCTGGCACATACAGGTTTAAATACATCTAAAAAAATAACATAAATACATACACAAATGTGTTGAATTGTTACAAATCTTGTAACTAAGCCACTAGAAGGTGTCTTGTGCATGATTTAAAACAAGAGGGAAATTCAGTCTGAGGTCAGATTGAAACTATTAGAATTAGATACAGACTTAGAAAATGGAAAGACTTTTATGTGTGATAGACTCCTATCCTCTATAATTCACTGCAGATTGGGAAAATGATTCCTTCAGATCTGCTGTTGACAGCTTAATATTCCCAATGATAATGTTGTCAGGTGATAACACAGAGCCGGCCTATACGCTTTGATCTGGATGGAAAGTTTGCATTGACTGCAACATTTGGAGAGAGATTCTGTATGGAAAAAAATCTCAACTAAACTGAAACATTACCTGAAGAGCATTTGATTGCGGTCAAGATAGAAGTGCATCAACTTCAAAAAGGTCCAAGTTGCCTTCCCTGAACAAATCCTGAACAATGACCGAAATTCTCTCTCCAAAAATATTACTGAGGCAGCCAAAGGCACACAAGAACGATCCTAAAGAACCTCGTATTCAGTTTTTAAAGTGAGTGCTATTGTCAAATGTATTCTCTCAAATTTCGGGAACATGAATATATGGCTTGTACAAACTCTTGGTTTAAATGTCTCTCCACATCTTTCCTCAGCTAACCACAAGACCAACGAAATTCCTTTAGGTTTCTACATCCATACAGCTAAATATGCTTTCAATTATTTCCCTGGCATGGTTAAAGAAGAATTTTGATAGCGTAAGGCCTTTATGTCAGGATAGTAAAACTGTGTCTTTTAGAATGATATTGATACTGTTCTGAGTGTCTGATACAGTAATTGCAATAGCGAAAGGCTGGATTGTCCCTGTGGGTACTTAACGAGAAGGGAGGAGCTGAGCAGCATTCCCCACCATACGCAGAGATTAAGGACAATTCTTCCCTGTCCATAGGCAAATGGTACAAAAGGAGACAGAGAAAAGTAAAGTGATGCAGGGGCATGATTTTTCTCGTCAACTACATATCAACCTTTGGAGAAGGTAAGAGCGCAGGTGTGGGGAAACCTGCAGCATGGTTGGTAGGGAAGATGATACAATTTCTCCATCTTCCAGGGATTTCTAAATTTTAGTAGGATTCCAAATAGGAACGGCCAAGTTTTGCACTGAACTCAAGACCAGCCCATTTGCATGTTCAGAAGTTCTTTTGCCACAAAGAAAAGCCTTAAAGTCTTTCAGTCCAGTGAAACTCATTTAATCTGAAACAGCAGCCAGAAGTGTTGGCTAACAGAAAAGTAAGAAACAAAGATGGAGTGTTTCTTGTCTCCTTCCAGCAGTCAATGGTTGATGCAGTTTCTGTGTTGGAGACCGCTACCAAACCTCATGTTTAATAGACACCAATGCACGTGTCTGGGGATACATAGTGTTTTTAAAATTCTGGATGCTTTTGGCTTCCCAATATCCTGTGTATGTATGAAGTTTCTTGTCATGTTTGTTGTAAACCTGTAGCAATTGACTTAAGTACCCCTAACTTCTCTTAGTGCAAAATACAGTGAATAATCAGTGAAGAATACTAGTCATCTCCTCTGCACCACATGCAGATCTACAAATGGATCATATCCCAGTTTTATGCTTCATATGAATATATGCCATAATTCATCTGTCATATCCCCGTTTTCCACGTCATGTTTCTATTTCCAGTGTAAGGTGCATTCTGACAGCTTGTTCAGAAAATTATAACCTTGTCACTACAACACACCTAAATATCACATGCTGAAACTGAGGGATTTGAGGTGGTAAGCAGTGTGGCACTAATGGTTAAAAACCACCAACACAAACTGGAAATTGGATTTGAAAAATAACCCAACTGTTTTGGAGATTACTATGCATTAGAACTCCAGGATTAATTTGAAAATTGCTTTCAGGTATTATGTTTACTAAAATTGCTTTCCTACCTTGACTGAATTGCAGAGTTATTATCACCTACCACACATAACAGATAAGCTGTAGCATTTGTAACTTGAGTATTATTCATATCATAAGGGTTTCATTAAGAGCTTCCATGTGATACTCCGATGTTTATATGTGCACACACGTGCCCATTGGTCTGTGTGCGCGTCATCAAATTACTTTCCTTTTAATTGCAAAATTAAGGTTGGCTTTGTGCTTAATACACACATTCTGGAGCTATCGCTACTGTGGGGATAAAGAACAGCATAAGAATAAGAGTAACTAGATCTCCTGAAATTCAAAGTACTGCTGTCAGTGACTGTTAAATRCGCTTAGAGTGGTCAATTAATTGGRAAAAAAGCAAGCAGTCCCTTTAAAAAAAATAAATTGAGTGCATCACCTAAGCATAATAAACCTAATAAACCATTTAATAACATAGGAACTTGAACTTCTGCAAGGAGAAAGACGACTGCAGCCATTTCAGTTATCAGGACCTGCTTTTGGCAGTGTAACAGAAGTGACAGATCTTGGATGCATTTCTCATTAGGCTGTGTATTTTTAATTTTAACCCTAATAATACACAAAGCTGATGTTTTGAATTGGAAATCTGGAGTTGAAAAAAAACATATTGTCAAAGAACTGAAGCTTCATTCCTCCAACTAGAAGGGGCAAAGTCTTGGCGCAGCTGAAATCATGGTGTAATTTTTGCAGAGAGTAGGGTGGCACCAGGACCTTCTCCTCGTTGACCTCACTGGATTCATCTCTAGGGCAGTTTCAGAACTGAACTAGCCTAGTTTTATATACTCTTCTTATATATAATGTTTTAAAGTTTCTGACTTGGACATACCTTCTCAGGCAGCAGGATTCTCTCTGAGAGTGCAGAATACCAACAACAAGAGCAGGAAAAAGTGCAAGCTGTCAACAAGTCTCTGTGGACACCATGTTTGAAAGAGGCGTTCAATCCCCCTCAGATTGCCACTAAAACTGCTGCTTATATCTAGCTGTTTTGCCTGGACTTATACTTGCTTTTATTTCTCTTGTCACCTATACAGGGGTTTTAGGTTTTGGAAACTACTATATTTTGTCCGATTTGACCCGACAATGGCCTAAAGGTGGTTGACTACATATTATTATCRGCCCGTTGGGGAGTACTGTATAAAAGGCTACAAAGATAGAGCTATCAAGTCCACACRAACTTGGCTAAAACATGTTTCTTTCGTGTAGAGATGATAAAAAGCCTGTGGAGTAAGGGTAGGTCATGCATCACCAAAAAGAACACATGAAAGTTGTCCCTTGCACAGCTCTCCCCTTTGGCAGTCCATTATTTATCGTAAATACACCTTATGCCACTACCTATGTCACTACCACTAGCCTGTTTGTGTTAATAAAAAACAGACTGACAAAATACTGTTCTCATATTCATGAAGAAAACATCCACTGATTTCAGAGTTGTCCAAGGCTACTAAAACGCTGTGTTTGGTTTAAATATTTACATATGCACATGCTATGCTGCTCCAGGTTTTCTAGAAACCTTTTAAAGGAATTTTTCCACGTGGTCTTCTCTTAAGTTTTCTGGTGTACAATGAACTTTTCCAAAGTCATACTAAAATCCCATCTAACTCACCAAATAAGATGGTATCTATGCCTTCTGAGCACTAGGAAAYGTCACACTCTGTTACTGGGTGCTAGAAGTGCAGTAAAAAAGAAATCAAGCAATAAACCACTCTACCCAGTGAGGAAAAAAAAAAATTCCTGCCTTCCCCCACCCCCCTTTACTAGTCTTGTTTTATCTTATGGATTCTATATTGCTAAAAAAAACACAGAGAAGGTATGTGTTTCCATTTGTGCAGGTATATAACACATATATATATATGTTAAATGAATGATAAAAATGGTGGAAGATTTACTACTTTACATTGTTCCAATCAGTATATTTAAATACCTGTATTTATTTAGTATTGTTTATTAATTTGTTTATTCTTCTTACTTCTGTAGTTCTATTCACATTAGCATTAGTGAGTGAGCCACCGAGTGGCTACTGTTACTCAATATGCTTTAAAACTGCAGTATCTGTAATCCCACACTTAAAAAATACATGAATACACACATGCTATGTATGTATGCCCACATCTCATGCACGTAATACTCATGCACTCTTATAGATTAAATATGAAAACATAACATATTTCTGAAGATCTTTCYAATTTCAAGCAAGCTGGACTACTTCCTAGTTCACCTGGGTAAGAATGAGAAACCTGGGGAGAAAAATTATTATTCCCAAATCAATTTTGCAATCTCTTCCATAATCTGACAACTCTTCCTGTCACTCTCTCATTTTTTCTTTAAACTTTCAAACCTATGGTTTGCCTTCTTTCCCTCAAAACTTATCCACAGGGTTTTGGAAATGTTTTTATTCCTGGCAGGGCTGCCAATATCTGGTGGCAACTTCTGCATGGGCAGAAGTTCCCTGCAGAGAAATGGCAATGTTTCTCTTTTCCCAGAATATTTTGTACCCTTACTGTTCCGCTCAGTGTGTGGTTCCTGGCCAGAAGAGCGTTTTGTCTTATGTGTCATATGCTTGAGCCCTCCCGTCTTCCTGCTTATAATCATAAGATTACTGTTAACAATAATAATGTCAACATTCTGAATTTACAAAACAAAAGGCACAGAGATTAAATCCTTTAATTAATCCACTGGAGGGATAATCCAGACATTGCTACCAGAGATACCGATTTTTACTGGGGGGGGGGGAAAAAACAAACCCACAACTTTGTTGAAATTGATTTCCAGAATATTGCAAATTACTAAAAACTGAGTGTCAACGAAAAGCTACAGTGCTCTTCAGCAGAYGTATCGGGGCATTCAGAAGCATCAGCTGCTCAGAGCAACCCCAAAGCCACTTTATCGGCTCAGGTCACGCTGTTCTGTCCTGATGTAGGGAGATGGACTGTATCACCACAAAAAATAAACGGCAGCAGTCACAGATACGATAAGCACCCTCCCAAATGCAGAAGGAGAAGGCATGTTATCCGAGATGACTCAAGCACCGGGGTTATTTCACAGTACGATCCCACAGTGCTCTCTGCGGCTATGGACGTGGTAGTACGGTGCAGGACCAGCTGATGCTCCTGCTCAGGTGAGGCTGCTCAGTGTTTCCTTAGAAGGCACAAACCAGCTTTCTCTATAGCGGACAGAAGTCTTTCTCCTGTCCTTTAATGATGGCTGAACTGGGTCTTTTTTCACACAGCTCGATGACTTGCTATGAGTAAGAACATTACATCTTCTTTTAAGAGTATTTAGTCACTGTTGACTTTTCCAGTACTGGTGCCAGCATTTCTCATCTTGTTGGAAAAAAACCCACAGTGAAGACCCTGGCAGTGCTAGAATGGAGGTTTCATGGTTGTAGAAATCCTGAAACTATCGTGTATTCTTCTAACACATGTGTTCAGGAGTGTTAACACACTGACTTCACCCGCAAGTAGTGCAGCATTTTACAAAGTTCCACTTCCCTGCCCTCAAGAGCTTTCTGTCTTAAATGACAAAAAACAAAAGAAGTAAAAAGAATGGAGCAGAACTGAAAAATATTTTTAAAAAGGACTCTGGTCCTTTCTTTCATCATTTTGGTCAGTGATTGTAAACAACTTTTATTGTGACAGTAAATTAACAAGTATGTCTATGAAAGAGCACTGAAGAACTATATATAATAATCTAATTTAGCACCTACATTGTTTTACTTTTCAGTACTTAAGTCTTTTCTCTGACCTTCAACAAATGTTGAAAATGCTTTATGGTCTCATACAGGAGCCAGTCCAACTTTCATTAGCTCCAGTGGGAGGTGGTTCAGACCCAAAGTTTTATCCTGTGAAACAAATGGAATCACTTCCCAGAAAGATGGCAGCCGCCAGCCTTTGATTCAGGAAGACTAATTGCAGAATTAAATATGAATATAAGTATGTTTAAAATCATAGCTCAATAAGGCTGGGGAGAACTTCTCACCCTGTAACCGTAGTGTATTACTACACTGAAAAAGCTTTTATTCTTATTCTGTCAATAAATGTTAACACTAGCCCTGATCCTACTAATATTAAGAGAAACATCTTGCTAAATGAAACGTATGGAAATACTCGAGACCTGGCATTTCTTCATTAAAATAAGTACCTTTAGGAGTGTCTGTATTAAAATAATGAATGTATTATTGCTACTGACGTACCAGGAATAACATTTCTGCTTAGAGAGCAATGTCGATAAGTTTGAACAGAAATGATCCAAAAGCTATGAAGACATTCCTAGGTCAGCAACGGAAAGTACAGCACCTACAAATCTCAGTTCCTGAGAGGAGGCAGCAATTCAGACTGGGGAGAACTGAGAAAGAATAAATACAAATGCTGCAGTGGACCAGGCAGGGGTCTCGGGGTGTTTTTTTGCTCTCCAGCTCAGAACAGTAGGATTTAAAAGCATTTTTCCATTAAAAAAAAAAAAATACACAAAATGACAACAGTGAGACCCAGCTTTCAAGTCTACATATAAACATCAGTGCTTGGTTTTGAAACTTGTGGTCCTTAAAACCTTATATTTTATTTTCAAACCCTGCCAGCGTACCCCCTGCCAAGAAGTTACATTTTTTCCCCTCTTTAAATAAGCAGCTAGGCTAATGGCATGATGAACAAATTTCATTTCTTTCTGTTCATTTTTTTCCATCTTTAATACAGCCTCCAGCGGGCCAGATGGCACCAATGCAATTGCTAGTAAGTCAATACATCTGGCTGCATTCCTGAAATGACAAATCTGATGGATAGAGCCCCAGCTCCTATACAAAGCCTCTTTTCAGAACGCTCTCCCTGGTACTTGTCTGCTTTAAGCAAAACCTAATGTGTGAAAACAAAATAAAATTGAGCTCTTTCACCACCCCGCGCTAACGTTTCATTTGCAGTGTTTTTATTAACGCTGCTCTCTCGCTGCCCTGCTTCTGTACCTCAACCCCAATCTGCCGAGCGCTCTCTTTTTGGCACAAGACGGGCTCTGTTCGAAGACCTCCCTCCTCTGGAGCTGCTAACAGTTCAAAGCAGGTTACAATAAACACTTTGGGCTTTTCTCATTAAAAGCAGCAAGATTGTTTAGGAAATTGTCCTCAAAAAGAGAATAATCTGAGAAAAGCAGAAATGAAGCAATTGCTTCTTTCAACCTCAGGAGTCTCTCATCGGGTAAATTAGGAGTTAGAAAGACGCGTGATCTCTCGCCATCATCAGAGCAGCAATCTGTCAGCGAGGCGCTGCGCTAATACTGATGCTGCAATGCCATCCATATAAGGTGCGAGGGACTCTACAGCCTTGCACAGTATCCCTGGATTATTTACAAATCCACAAATAAATATCTGGAGGCGGTTGGTCGGACCAACAGAAGGGTGTGTAGCAGAAAACGACGGACCACAGCACGTCAGGTGTTAACCATCTCTTAGACAACATTAGTCTTTGTCTTTTTTTTTTTTTTAATATATAATTTGGGAAAGGAACTAGCAGATAAAATGCAAAAGCACAAAAAGTTGCCACTCCACCAAACAAGAACTGCTCTACTCCCATAGCTCTTTTGCAAAATAAAGCACCACATGAGGTGTGGTGCTCCTAATTTGTGTTGTGCCATGCACTGACAGACTCATGACAAAGAAGTTGTTATTTCTGTGTTAGCTGAAGTCACTGCCATGATAAATATCAAACAACTGACAGTTTTGAGTCACAAAACCCAAGTTACTAAAACAAGAAGCGGTTGCAACTCCGTTTCAGTCCATGAAACTTTTACCCTTAAAAATTAGTACTTTGCCTCCGGAGTAAACCTGCTGAAGTCATTGAGATAGCTCAGAGTAACAAAGGTATAAAGACATCAAAATATAAAATCAAGAAGCTAATATTTATAAACACTAATCACAGTAATTAGCAACTAGTGAGAAACGTGCTATGTCCAAGTGGGTTAAAGCTGAAATTGTTCCATCCCAAATACAAGTCATGCTTATGAGTCTCAGCAACCCCATCACGAGCGTTTCTGTCTGCAACCTGAGCTGAATACAGTCTCGACCCAGAAAGTTAAGAGTGCAACAGACACAAATTTCTGATTTATTTGGTACAGTCTTTGGGCATAGGAACAAAAATGACGACAGTGAAGCTTTTTCCAACCTTTCTACTACGCACCCAGGCTACGATTCCTTCAGAACTAGATTTTCTTCTTAAAGGGGCAAAACAATTCAGGTTGAACATTTCAGACACACCTACTGCAGCTCAGTGCTCATCTCTAGAGAAATAGCATTGGGTGTTCAGGGGCAGATCCTCTTTAAATTGACCTGCCCTATTCTTCTTCAAGGCTTGCAGGATTCGTTCTGACTATAACCCACTTGGACAAATAAGTTACTTGCATAAGGGCTTTTTGCATAGTTCAGTAATATCAAAGTTAAACCTCTGTTTAAGTTGATTTCATTATGTTAACTTCCTTTTATGAATAATAAAAATGAAAATGATTAAAGCCACAGCTAGCATTCAGGGTCAAGGATGCACAATACAGATACAGCACCCATCCGTCCGATTCCCTGTCCACAGACTGGTAACGTGTATCACAGCATCTTTGGTCTGTTTCTCATATGTGATTGGGGAAGATGGGAGAGGATTTTTTTTTTTTTTTTTAATCTCTTACCAGATAATGTGGCTAGTCCTAATAGTTAGATTCATATTTTTTACATTTTTTTAGCGGGCAGTGAAAATAAAATCCTTGGCCTTATCAGTAATTTATGTGTAAACAATTTGAGGATTATTTTAAAAACAGTAGGGTAGAAAAATACTTCAAAGGCCTCAAATATCAGCAACCAACCATTAAAAAAAAACATTTGTCTTTACCATATAAGCTGGAATGTAAAAATCTACACACAAAGATACACATGTAAACACCCAGCCAATGGGTTGTTAAAGGATATCACTAAATTTTGTGATATAAAACCAGAAGTCTTCACAGACATATTTCACAGCATCGTTTCCAGTAGTGAAGGTTTTCAGAGCCTCGTGTGTGCATCTTTTCAGGCTCCATCCCCGAATCTGATCTGAAAAGGTTCATGCTTGGGTAACACCTCCATATCCTTGCACTGAGCTTTTAGCTCTTAAGTAGGACTAGGTAAAAGAAATTATCAGGAACTTCTGCTGCTTCTGAAATATCTAATGTGGTGCAATCAATAACAAAGTCATGCCTGCATAACCATCCCATCTTCTGAGGAATGAACATATGTGTGCCTATACAATATAATACTGAGCTACTATTATTTCAAATATCACCAAGCATCAGAGAGATCTATATGATTATTCTCTAAATATTTTAGCCTAAAAGTTTAAAATGAAAAAACAGTGATCATTATGAGGAGAGTGTTTAGAAGAAGAGAATTTAGAATAAGAGAGCATCCCATCAAGTATAAAGGGCTCTAGAAATGGAAGAATGAATCCAGAGCGTGAAAGGGCTTTATTCTCCATGGCTTTGCATCATACTTCTCTCACTGTCTCACTGTGGTTCTCATTTCTTAATCATTATTTCACCTTGCAATCTACTGTAGCCATTAATTTTTTTGACTTTTAGATTCCTTTAATCTCCCCAGGTTGCTTCTCTAGTTGTCCTTTGAGAAGAAGATATTATATGTGGATAAATATTTTCTATTTCTCCATTCATTCTTATCAAATGACACATTTTAAATTGCCTCGTTCTTCCATGCAATTTTTGCCTACCGAGGTAATTGCTTCATGGACTTAAATCATGTAATATTAGAACACTCTAAAATAGCACTAATGATCTGTAAAGCTAAAAATAGAGAACATTTTTGAAAGAGCTTTCATTTATGGAGAATACAAATTATTCTAATTTGGAAATATATTTAAGTAAATTTGGATACGTTGTACAGTCAGTAATTTTTCACCACTTTCTTTTTGAACCGACTAGCCACATTCCACTTTGATCTTCTGAAATCAAAACTTCACTGGCCTTGTCACCCTGCTTAACTTACTTAGTGAAAAAGCACTGAGAAATTGCTCTGTTTTTGAATATTTATCTGTTGAGTCATGTATTGATGCTTAAAGCATAATGATTGAGAGGGACTCTCAACAGATTAAGTCACCTTTCAGGATTTGGCACAGACCGGGGAGAAAAGGGTAGCACAACTAGCTGTGTTTTGAAAGAGGTTGGGGGGGGGGGGGGGGATCAAAGCAACCACCTTGAATGTGTTAATAGAAAGATGAGCATGAAAATCCATGCTTTATAGGCACTTAAATCCCATTAGAGCTTTTTTATTTTTTAAATCTGCCCTTAGATATTAAGGTGATAGGAACTGTGGAAAACAGATGGTATCCAGCCCCAGGGGTTCTAATTACTAGAAAATTAGCATAGCTAAAAATGACATAATCCAGGTGAGCAGCTATTGTACGTTTGAGCATTATTCAAAATAATAAACAACATATTGAAAAGGACTGTCTTCTGATTAAGTAACTAGACAGAGACTCTGGAGATCATTACTGCTTTTCCCAGATTTGATACAGGCACCTTGTATCACTGGGCTACCGAGAGCGGTGCAGCCCCAGTCTCAGCCAGAACCTCTAGCCGTGACTGTAACGTTACTGTTAATAGAAGAGAAATCAGTCCCAGCTATATTAGCAATGTAAACGCATCTGAACTTTGCCTAGTTGTATTAGGATCTGATGCCAGTGTGGAGAAAACCAGTAATCCCACTGTAATCTATTCCTAAGAAATTTAATTAAGTAGTTTGGTGTGGGCGCTGTTACTTCATGATTAGCATATCACAGGGATTCAACATCATTAGCAAAGTTAATGACTGTTTATCTCGTACCACAAGATCATCTACCAGCTCCGAGAGCTTCGCTTCTCTCATTTTCTAGTCTGAATTGAGTTAGGCAGGTGTGAGAGAGGCTGTGTGATTGGGAAGATCGCTCCTTAGAAAAAATTTGTAACTGTGCTCAATAAGCAGACGCACAGACGTAACTGATATAGTTTTTATCTAAAGTCTGACCCACAAGGTTTTATTCAATAGAAGAAATGTTGCTGGAATCACAGTTTGGGTCTTTGCCTGCTTGGGTTGATTTTCTTAAAGCACTGGCTCCTAGATACTTTTATCCCTGGATTTCAGCAAATAGCACATGGCAGATGATAACCAGTTTTGACTCACGCAGGCTGACATTTTGAGGGCTTCTGAGGTCTTTGTGCAGCAAAATGTAGTGAGTATGAGAGTGCTATCTCTTGCTCTCGCTGCACCTCCTTGGGTGCAGAGTAAGTGTCCTGGATTCAGACGTTCTCCTTCATGAAAAGTGCTTCTTGGCACCCGATACCCTGGTGTATCTGCGTAATAGATCCTGTGTTATCAGTACTGCTCAGCATAAAGGAGTCCATTGTTTTGGGTGTAAAAGAAGTTAATATATATTAAATCATTCACCAGAGAAGGCGGTTCTGAGGAAAAAAAAAAGTGTAGCATATATGAACGTAATAACCAAGTATGTGTCCCACTATTTTGGGTTTCATTTCAAGAGAAAACAGAAAACTGGAGATCATATCTAGGCAAGAGCAACCTGCAGCCATTATAAATAAAGGTGCTTTTCAAGGTCTATTAAGCACTAATCATACCTTAGATTAAGGGGCGAAGGGGGAACCACAGGTCTAAGATTGTTTAAAGGGTATATTTCATACTATTAAGAAATTTAAGACAGAGACAGGTCAGGCTAAGTTCTGTTTAAAAGATACTCATCTCAAGCATTAGTCTCAGGATACCGGACGTCTTTCTTATAACAGCGCAYACAGGAAAGAGCGAGGAGAAAGAATTTCGGGAGAAGAAAGAGGAATACAGTCCTGACTCGGGCCTAGTTTCCTCCATTTCCCCGCAGAAACACAGTTTAAGAGTCAATTCTAATAGTATTCTCACAAATTTGCAAGTTGCTCATCTAAAACACATATTTACGATCTATTTATCCTCCCCTAATTTGTCAGTTGACTTGTATCAAGGTGCACTATATAACACCCTTCTGGGCAAGTTCTGCTGGTCTGCAGGAGCGTTTTTCTTACGCTGCTTCAGCATTTACATAGCTCATCCAGGCAGCGACACCCTGCACGGGTAGCTGCACCCCTGCCTGCATACGTTACCGTGATCCGCTCCCAAGGCGTGCTCTGATATCAGATAAATCACTGCATTGTTGAACAGAAGCGTTGCCTCCTACGGAAAATAGTCTCTCCAACTACAGTACACAGTTTGCAGTAATAACAATTTGAAAGATTGTACAGTGATGAATTTCTTTGATCAAATGTTGTTGATCGAGATAAGCAATAAATATTTTAGCCTTAGCCTAATGGAGAGGACCTAATGATTTAGCGTAAAAGGCTGGCAGCCTTTTTGGAGCAACAGGTAGGTTATCCAAGAGCTACCAGTCACCCAAGCCAACTGGCACCCTTCTCCCTTCCAACCTCAACACAAAGCAATCACTCACTCAGTGACCCGATTTGGATAAAGGCCCACGCCACCTCTCCTGGCAAAGCGTTCAAGGGCCTCATCCAAACCCCAGTCAGACCCATAGGTCTCTCCCCAACTCCAACCCTGTCTGACCAGGCTTGGCTGCTGCACCCCTTACCAAACCCCCCGTTCTCTGCAAGGACCTAACCAACACGCACCAGTGCCGAGACCATTCCAGATCTCTGCTCCGTTGGCTGGGTGAAATCATCTCAAAACAAGGTCAGAGAGGAAAATGTCACCTTTGAAATGGAAGGAGGTTTCTGTAGCACSTTATCGCGTAATGTAAACAACAATGACACTAGAGACAGCAAAACTTTGCAGCTGTATTATAAACTTTCTTCCATCCCCCCTGCCTAGGAATAAGTCATCCAAACAAGCCCTGGCAGTTTTGACTGCTCAAGAAACTTTATGGCTGAGATCCGCACAGATGATTTACTGCTRGGTCCCCTTTTTCCCCTCAAGCTTGCACTAAACTAGAAATTCACAATTGTTTAATGGAGGACAGCATAGTCGCCTTTTCTTTTTTTTTTTTTTTTTTGCTCAGCAATAACACACTTGTTTTAATGAGCCAACCGTCTAGGTATGAGAACACACAATTGCCGAGGGAGAGAAGATAAAACAAAACACCCTGCTGCATCCCTGACGTTGTCATGATGGATGCTGTTCTAACAAAGCACGTAGCTGATACTCAGAGCTGCTTATAAGCTTTAGGCCAGCTAGTTTCTGCTTCTGAAACAGCCTGAAAAATGAAGCCAAAACCAGGCCCTGATGCACTAAGGTACTTCAGAAGATATGTAATTTCAAGTGCATTGCCTTCATGGGTCAGAAATTTAATTATGGAAATATTACAAGACTCTCTCTTATTTAATAATTCACTCTATGAAAATAGTACAGGAAAAATAATTGTTTCTTTATTGACTTAAGTAGAAGACATCATCAAAGGAAATGCAACCACCACTTTTAGAGGAACAGGTGTAAAGATAAATTAAATCTATGTGAATCTGGTCTCACAACCCAAAACCTTTTAAACCTAATGATAGACTTACAAGCATTGGGATGTTCCTGAAGTCAATCTACGCGCAGTCCTTCATCTGAACAAGTCATCCCACAACCTACATCTCTCATGGTTTACTCCTCAGGCTCTTTGCCAATACAAACACCTGATTCCCTGAGCAGGGCACCAGCAATGACTGGAGCTGTGCTCTCTCCGAGGTCACGGTCACCACGGGAGGGGGATGGACTCAGGACATCCCAACTTGTCCCTCCCCAGCCTTGGATTTGCCAAGCAGGTTGGGAGAACCTCAACTCTCTCTCCTGCGCAGCTTGGGCTTCTCCTGCAGCAGGTCCCGAAGCTTTTGCCCCAGAAGGGTGCTCTGAGTGCCCGCTGCTCAGCGCAGACCAGACTCCTTTCTCTTCTCCAACTGCTAGGACTGCCCCAGCTGCAAGCATGTGAGGCTGTTTATCAAATCTGCATTTTGCAGTGGCTGCAAATACAGGGCTAGTTCGACTGTCATTGACATCTCAAGGTAATCCAGTAACTGAAGAATATTTGCTTAAGATACGCGTTTGCTGTCTGTTGGATTGTTTTGAAGTGTCACATTTTTTCATGATATTCTGCCTCCCTAGTCGATGACATATAGTGAGAATCAAAATGTTACAGGAGGTGTTTAACTACTGTTCAAACGCAAGTCTACAAGCAAACACCAGCAGGTACAGACCCTTCTGTCATACAGGCAAACTTCTGTAGTAAGCACATTTTCACAGAGACCAACAAAAGCCCGTAAGTGACTAAGGGAATGGGACCAATATTCAAACACAATCCAGTATGCCTATCGTTTCTGTTTTGCTTTCCTAGACCAATATGTTTTTTTTTTTCTACTAGCCAAAATAAGACTTAGTAAGAATGGACTTGAAAAAAATAAATCCCTTCCTACATTAAGTTAAACAAAAGAAACTCTGAAAAGTGAATGTAAATGCTGTAGCTATGGTGATGATGGAAGGACAAAAGGCAGGAGGCAACCTCTACCAACTATATCACTTAAAAATCAACGAAGGAAATTTTTCAAACCCAGAAAAACAAGAATAGCACTTTCAAACCTTGTTTTTGAAGATTTTCCAGACACTAGTCCATCGAACTTCCCGGAAGCCCTGCACTGGAACAGAGGTTCTCTAACTGAGGGTGTATGTGACATTGCACACACAGGTGTGCCCTGCAGCCTTCCTCTTCCTCCCTGCAACATTGCCATTTTTGTTGAATGCTGATTTGTGAGAGTTATGAATACTATTTTACAGCAAATTATTCTTCTGAAGGTGTATGACCAAAGGATATAGATCAAAAAACTACGATGCAAAGACTTGTCACGCCACATATTTCTAATAGTAAAATATTTTCTCTTTCTTCATTTTTTTCCTGAAGAGGTGCAGCAAGAATGTCAGAGGGAGATTTGGTCAAATAAAAGTTCCATGTCTTGCAAAATATTTTTCTGTACTAGGAGAGAAAGAAAAGAAAAAAGTACTGCTGTACCCATAGCAGACAGGACTGCAAAAAGGAAGGAGTTGGCCAATACCTACAGATCTGCTTTGGGGTTCCCCCCCCCAGCCCTTCATTTTTCACTGAATAAAATGCTTCAATTTCAGTTCAAAATATTTCAGCTTGGCTTCTGAAAACTGAAAAATGTCAGTTTTCCTTTTTCCAGTTTCAGGTTTTTCTCCTCTCTTCTGTTATTACTTTCCCTCTCCAGAAAGGATAAAGTAGTATGAGATACTAGAAATACAAGGAAGTCCATCTTTTTTATTTCTGTAAGATTTTTTAGTTAAAAAAAAAAAATTACAAATATTAAGATGGTGTAAAAGTAGGATTGAAGAGACCTGCTTTTAATGTTTAATCTCTAATATAGAGCATTTTTAAAAGTCAAGTACTTTATGTGTAGATACCTTTTAGGAAGATATAATCTCTCAAACAGCATTCACAGAACAATCAAAAAAAAGTATTCAAACTGATTATTCAATGAAGTTTTCATTCAGCTCAGAGGTCTTGGGGGAGCAACTGGTTTATTTTTCCATTCACTGTGACAAATGCTTGACTACATCATGCTTTTTGCTGTTGATACTAATAATTTATGTTTCAGATTCATATACTACTGCTTTAGAAACAACGGGGCTGACCTTTTCAGTTAAGAAGTATCAATGAAATAGTAATGCTTATTTATTTAATAGAAAAACAGCCTTGTCTCAAACTTGCTTTGCTCAAGATACCGCGAGATGTCAGCAATGGTTCACAAACTGCATTTAAAATAAAAACTCAGAATTAAAATTTAAATCTAAAGCAAGGCTTGAGTTTTATTCAGAGAAAGAAAAAAACTCCTTAAATTGTTTGTAAGACACTTCTGTTAAATCAGAGCTCTTCCAAGATCAGCTGTTAAATTGAGTTTTCAGCAGCCTCCGAATAGGACTCCAATGATATTTGCCTGTGACTCTGAACCAAAATCACAAATGACTTCTCAATTTCAGCATTCAAGATTGAATCCTTGTGAAATTTAAAGGAATTCTAMAATGAGGTCTCATATCTGGTTTCTGTATACAGTTTGGTCTTAGGTTTTTTTTTAAAAAGCAGCAGCAAGTGGACACAAAACATATGTATGATTTTATTTTGAATTCGATCATTTTTAGCATGTTTTCTTTGATACCTTGGAACTATATTCAGAACGCAGCAGAAAATGAAAAGTCATACGCCAAAACCAAGTAGAGGCTGAGACTGCAAGTATGGATAATCCCACAGGGCTTTGAAAGCAGCGAGATGTTCAGAACAGAGATTCGGCATCTTGAAAAAAGAGCAACTCTAGTAAGTAATATAGCAGTAGGCTGCTACCCTCTCATGGATGAGSCATTAGAGGGGGCATGCACATATACGTGTGAGTTTGGATCCACATCCAGATCAGGCTTTTGGCTGTGGTACCGTTGCCCATACGCAGGAGTGGCTAACGATACGCACAGTGGTGCTGTGTCTCGCACCTGCAAGATCAGAATCCTTAAACACTGTATTTAGCTCTTACCTCCCTCCCACACACCCCATATATATATATGTGTACACACTAGACCTGGACTACCTAGGTAGCCTCCCAAGCCAGCCATGTATAAAGTTAAGCCTTCTGTATTAATAGATTTAGCATTAGCTAAAATAAAATGTGGGACTTTTAAGAAAGACCTAGTATTAAAAAAAAAAAAAAAATATATATATATATATTTGCAAAGAAATCAGAATTAATTCTCCAAGGAGCCAGGGATAATGTCACTTTTGGAAATGCTATAAAGAAAGAAGAAACATTGCAGGCTGTTAGGAAAGGAAACCGTTAAAGTAAACAGGATTCTCTCATTACAAAAGTATTTGAACAATGGTTAGTTTCAGTTTAGCTGCTGAACTTTTAAAAGACTGGTTGTACTCATAACACAAGGTGTACCAGCCTTAAAAAGCCATCCATCAAGCAAGGCAAGCTCAATGTTTTTGTATTTGCTAGTTGAGCTTTCTGACTTCGGCTGCACAATTTTGAATAAGAAAGTGTCATAACTCTGGTTTTAGCCTGGATCTGCAACCTTTAAAGTTGAGTATAATTTCCTGCACCCCACCACTACCATCCCCCGCACCTTTCATAATACACACTTCACTTTTACTTGCAACTGCCTAAATACKCTGCAGCACGCATTTCTGGCTCCCAAGGAAAACATTAGGGAGTGGGTGTGCTTCCTTAAGATTGTATTGTGCTTAAAGATAAGCCAAACAGAAAACAAAGAGCACATTATAAGCAACTGGAATAGCAGCTTCTGAGGTTTCCAACACTTAAATAAGTTTAAAGTAAAGTGGATATTAATGACAAACAGCCACTTTCTTGATTAACCACCGTACCATTGCTTTTTACTGGATGAATCGGGAGAGGACAGACCTTATTGATAACGATGCATTTGGCCAAGGCTATGCTTGTGATGTTAAGCAGTGAGGTGAAAGGCAGTAATACTGTAGTGCACGTCTACTGTAGGAAATACAACCTAGGATACGGATATACAGGTAAATTTGCCTAGGTAAATGGAATACCAGGTTTGTTACTTTTCAATGCATATCAAAGCTCCACAAAGCCTTCCAAGAAGCTGGTCCATTGGAGTGGAACGTTAGGTAGGTGAGATGTGTTAGGCAGGACACGCTCTAAATGAAAATATATCATGCATTTACCTATGTTGCATAAAGTCTTCCATTATAAAGGAATCTAACAAGCTTTTCTCAAAAAAACTTCTCCCACCTCTGATGTTTGCAAAAAGCTTCTGACATTTGGCAAGCAGAGCATSTTTGAGTTAGAAAAAGATCTTTTCTTTGTCTCATCAAATTATTTTCGGTTCATGTTGATATGAAATTGTTAAAAATCTCCATTTCCTTTCTCTAGCCTGCCAAAATAGCAATTAAATGCAGAAGGTGGCTGATTAAAGTCTCAAAGCAACACAAAGTTTGGCATGATTTTAGTTTTAAGTGATAGACTCTGCAAGTTAAACCATTTGTTTTAAATTCCGTTATCTGGAACATACTACCTAAGAACAGCTTGTAACACACAGGGTAGATTAAGAGCAATGGTTTAGAAGAGAACTGTGCACCTAGGAAGACTACATTCAGATCTGGTTTTTTTTTGAAAAAGGAAGAAGAAAGTATCATAAAGAAGTTCTCAGAACCTTACTTTGAGGACGTGTAGAATAACTTGGCATCAGCTGAATACTTGCTTGTTGAGACAGCACAGAAATTAAGGGTAGTATGGCTCTATGGGGCTATTTGGCAAGGAGTAAGTGTACTAGCCCTAACAGAAAGGGTAGGGTTTTACTGCATTTTCTTTCCCCCAATATAAAAGTTTGGACAATGCTAGAATAAGGTGAAAATACCAGAACTGACCTCTGAAGAGATTCTGTCAAAGCTATCCCCAACTCAGTGTTAGCACTGCAAACGATGTAGCATTTTTCTAGTGACAGCAACAAATCAAGCGAGGATAGATGTAGGGATTTCCAGAATTACTACAAAAATACTTCCCCTGAAGCACTCATCTAGCAAGTAACACCTCCAGAGTTTTAAGGTCTCTGGATCCACATGTGAGTTAAACCTCTTCCGGGAGCTCAGAACTCATTTGTAAATTTAGATCCACACACCTCCGTAGATCAGGAGCAATAAGACCATGAACATCTCTTTGCACGAACCAGGTATAAGAAATTACACAAAAGTCATGAAAGTTATTCGTTGGCCATTGCTTTAGAAAAAATTCACATGTATTAGCAGGCACAAGATACGAAAACTCCGCAGTCATATGCTCCAGAGCAACTGTGCTGCCCTGGGTTCAAATACAATGTGGGAAAGGTTGAGAAGCAAAGCTAGCCCACAAACTGACTCTTATGTTATGTGCTATCTTAATCCAAACCAGCACAGAAACACAAATCTCCTGGTTTAGGGTGGGGTTTTTTTGTTTTGTTTTGTTTTTTAAGTAACCATTCACAAATGCAAACCACGATGAAGGACAAAGTGGGGAAGAATACAAAAGTAGTCGAATAATTTGGTTACGTACCTTACGAGAGCTCAAAGTACATTTTATATCTTGTCATTCAGGTAATTAAGCATCAGATAATCCATATAGATGCTGCTTTAGCCATATTACAGGGATAATATTGTCACAAGAATGATTGAGAACAACTGCCACAGTGTAATACACGGCTCTTTGCAGCCTGCCAATACCCAAAAGTGGAGAAAAGACCCAAAAATGCACATTTAAAATTAATGGTATAGGAAATCTAAAATGGCATGGATTTAACTGCATTAGAAGGAACAACATTTCTTATGACCTATGTTTCAAAGGTCTGCTAGACTGAGACAAAAACTGACTCTCTGAAGCAAGATATCACAGAGAATACAGGAAGGAAAGTACTAGGATTAGAAGCAAACCGTTTTTTCCTAACTCTACAAAAACTGGGTTGTGTCCAAACATTTATCACGGGCAATCTAGGAAGAACCTATCTTGCCACCAGACATCACTTCTCCTACAAAGTCAAAATCACTGACATGATAAAGGATGTTGGATTTATCATTTTTAGGAGGAAATCCTAAAGAAAATACACCTATGAAAAACTCAGCGTTTAGATTTGGTTGGGTTTTGAGCTTCTTGTGACATAACTAACTTGGCTCTTTCACGTCTGGAAGTCTTTCTAATTTCACCCTTTTAGATGACCTCCCATAATTCTAATTCTAAAAAGTGTTTGGTATTTTTTTCTTAAAGCATCAATGTTTAGAGTCATCATATGAGATCTTCAGGCTTCATTACAAAAAAAAAGGTTACTGCTCATTGTTACAAAAAGCCTTGTAAACATAAACTCTAAAGGTCCAAACCCCAGAAGTTTAATAAAAAAGATCTCAGATTTTAGCTGGCCTAGCACCTGGCTAAATATTAGAGATAGGGAAGACAGACAAGATGTTTTGTATCTTCAGGTTTAGCAATATTGAGCTGCAACTTAAGTTTTATTCTCAGAGCAGATTACATTTTATTTTCACTTCGGCACTGCACACTTTAGATCCTCATCATGCCATAATGTAGTGCCCTTCCAAAATAAATAGTGCCCTTTTAATAAGTACTCCTACTGAAAATATACATGGATAAGAATTGAAATTATTTTAAAGCAATTAAATATTTAAATCTAGTGTTCTGGTATTGTTTTGGCATTGGACTTGTATCAGTTAGAATTAGTCTGAGTTACTGAAAAATCTGGATTAGAGATAGGATGTGGAAGAAAATTCTGTTTTGCAAACAAAAGCCACACTGGGATTTGCCGCAGATTGAAACTAGCTAAGAAAAATGTCCAAAACTCCCCTTGAAAGACAGTGGAGATCTGTCTGTCACAGAAAAAGGCTGAAAACTGTTGGCCAGCTTGCTAAATGCAGCTCATCCAACTCTCACTCTGCTTACCTTTATATTTTCACGCACCACAAGCATCAGTCTGGACCCCAGAAACACTGTTCTGAGCCTTCCCAATTCCCCCCGAAGGGATAGTTAGAGCCCCATCTACTCCAGGAGATACATGGACACGTTCCAGTCAGTTCCCCTAACAAGCCTGGTCAGATTTGGCAGAGATTTTTAAAGGCATGGCATATGTGCACATCTTCCGTGGAGAAAAGGTTCTTTGTTCAAAGATTGCTGCCTCTTCTTCCTCTCTTCAATTATCTTCACACAGCTTTAACTTATGGTGTATGTGCTCTTTGCACATTTCCTCTGCTTAAAAAAAAGAACACCACCACCAAAACAAAACCCAGAAAAACCCCACACCCAACAAAACCACCACTTTTATGGCCATAAGCCAGGTCTTAAACTAATAATGAGACTTGCATTAAAAGCAGCAGTCCGGTACCTAGATTCCTAGTTTCTAGGGTCCTACGATGCATAGTATAGCCATAAGCTACATTTGGTTTGCAAAATTGTCTTRTTTCATAGGACAAAGACTGAATATTCCTTCTGTGTCTTGATACAGGGGTTTCATTTTGCTAAGTATTTATTTCACATCCCAGCGTAGCACAGAAACGGTGAAAAGTAGATACAAGGATTAAACTCACAGTATGGAAGGGGAAGTTTGAAGCCAGATCAACTCAGGAGAGACTTTCAGGAAGCATAAAGGAATGATCAAAGTATGTAACTTCCTCAAGACTTGGTTTGTTAATGTTATCATGGGTTGGTGAACATGAGGTATTAAAAACAAACAGATCCTTTAGGCACRTGAACCGATTCCAGGCAAAATGATCCAGCCTCCGCACACGGCAGGCTTCACAGCTCCACGTTGCTCCTTCTCCCACGTGGACAACTCCAGTCTATCTTTATAACCTCCTCCTTAATTGTCATTCCAAATGTTCTAAGGCTGTATGGGAGTAGGATGGTATCTCTTATTTTAACTTCCTCCACAGCAAGGATCAGGCTTTTGGACATGGAAATCAGCAAGTTTTAGACTTCAAGCGACAACATCTTTTGTTAAAAGCCACTGAGAATGGGGTGGAGATGGACAGCAGTGGCGATTTCTGTATATAAACCTGAGCAGCCTATGCCTTCTCCTCGCAGCTTCCCTCGCATGCATGCCTGCAGAAGTCCCCATCCCCAGGCTCAGCTTTTCAAAGAGTGAAAAGAAGGAAAGGAGAGACAATTACAATTGCAAATCTCCTTTGCGGAAGAATTTTAAGAATTTAGGCAAAGATTCATCAGAAACAAGCCAGAGAGTTTAATTTGCCTCATCCATTGGGAAGGGGAAGGAGAAGGGGAAGTGAAGCTCAACAGATCCTGAACTAAAAAAAAAAAAAAGGGGGGACCTGAAAGACATGGGTTTCAAAAATAGCTTGCATATGTTTCTATTTGCCTATAGTAAGTACAGACTGCAGCAGCAAGTTGAAACCCTGCTTTTTCTTTGCCCAGTTATTCAAGTGAGGCAAAAATTCTCTCTCTCCGAGGTGAATAAACTTAAACCATAAGTAAAGTCCTGCTTAAATATTGACACAGAACAGTATATTCTCTACTACCCACTGTTCTGTTAGCAATTAAAGTATTAGATAACAAGGCACATGTACACAGCTGCATGAAGAAACCTCAAATTTCTGAACAGTGTCCCAGTTTCAAGAGTCGGCATGGAGTCAAAATGACCTTTATCTTGCCAGTGCTAACAAATTTAGATTAAGTACACAGATACCAAGTTCCTTGCATGATTTATCGACTATGTAATGCTAATTTTTGTACCCATACAATTTGTACAGTCTCATTTTACTAGGTACTGTATGAAGCAACATGTCAAGCATATGACACTATTGAAGATGAATAGGGTTGTTGGGGTTTTTTTCTTGGTTTGTTTCTCCCCAGAAATAACCTGTGAATGCCCTGGTAATTGGAAAAGCACACGCTTCACCTTGCAGATCAGATTGGCAGAGGACTCAACCAGGATGTTGCAGAGAGGACAAGTTTGAGCTCTGGAGCAAGTGCACTGTTGTGAGCRGGACGGAGCTGGAGCCCACACGGGAACAAGGACCTGCCTGATGCTGCCTGCAGGCTGAGGCCTCGGTCCATGGGTAATTTTAGGAGAGAGAAAGCGAGATGACAGATGGGAACAGTAAGTTTCATTCTGTAAGTCAGAAAGGGATGAGAAGGCTGACATTTAAAACACAGGTCTGGCCTGCTTTATTTAAAGCAGTGGTAGGCACAAAGGAATAGGCATCGAGATGTAGGTACAAGTGAAACTCAGAATATTACTCTAACTTTGCGATGTTTAAACCTCTTGTTAGAAGTCCTGCCATAAGTTTGAAAACAAATGTATCTATTTCCAGATGACCACTAGTGGTACTTCAATTATATGTGTGTTTGTGCGTGTATATTTACACCTTTATATTCAATGTTCTGAAATAATTCCATTTTCATTTGTAGGTTTAGTCTGGCAATCAGGATGTAACAACATCAGTCTTCCTCCAAAAACAAACCCATTTTAAAAGGTTTCTACTTTCACACCCTCCACACATGCCCGTCATCTCTACATCACTGTTCATTGCCCGTCACTTGCACCGGTGCAGCAATTTGTGATGCTCTGCTAGAATTGCATTAGTGAAATGATAGAAGTTACAAGACTGAAAGCAAAAATGTAGGTGCAACCATTGTACGGACCTATCCTCGTAGAACGGGATTCTCAAAGAGTCCTAGCAAGGAATTAGGTGATTGCACACCACTCAATGCAAAGGGAACTGTTTGTCAGCTGAACTGATGCCTTGCTACATCATAAAAAACTGCTTGTATTTCAGAATAATTCATCTGAGCCTCTCAGCCTTAAAGTATTTGAGAATCAACATCAGGATGTAACAACGCACTGAAGCTCTGTTTCATGGGATATTACTCTTAAAGAGCAGCAACAGCAAAGCTGTAGTTAAAAGTAACATATTTAACYATACTCACAACGATAAGGAGTGGCAGTCATAAATAATGCTTACGTCCTGGTAAAAATAAGGTTCTTAAATAAGGTTCTTTCAGTAGTATTGCTAGCTTTTTTTGCATGCTGGAACATGCTGCGCCTCTGACTCATTTCTATGAAAACTCAGAATAATTATTTTTAAAATTAACCAAACACAGGTTTGTATAAAAGAAATCATTGAAGTATACAATTCCCTGAATACAGCTGTGAGGTCAGGAGGTCAGACACGTGCCCCCTCTCACTTCCCCAGCTATATATTGAAATATCATTAGCAAATTACACACTGAAAGGAACGCATAAGATGGCTTTATAATTATCAGTTGAGCATTTCACCAGAATTGTTGGCTTTAATAAGTTTGCTCAAATCCAAGCATACGACGAGAAGCTCAGAAACTTGCTTAACATGCTTGCGGGGTGTGCATACCTCTAACCTATGGAATGGGGTTTAGGCGACGGGATGACTTACTGCATGGGCTTTGCTGCCTACAGCAAAAGTGCCCAGTCCTCCAGGGAACATAAATTTGCCGTTCCTGTTTTCCTAGCCGTTTGTCACAGCAAAGAATGAATGCTCACTCCTCCCAGCRCAGTTCAAAGTCACCTGGTCTGACTGCGGTGTATTGGGGTAGCTACAATAAATTTGGAAGCATTCGTTTAATTTTCCAAACACTTAAAAATACATAGTTTGTGAGAAAGATCCACCACAAAGCAGGCACTTACAGTTTACAGTCCTATTTAACGGCAAGTTTTCCTTAACCTAGCCTGTGTTTCATAAGGCAACAGAACACAAAAAGAAAAAAAAAAAAAAAAAAGAAAATATCAGTAACCAAATGTAACATAGCACAGGATCAAAAACAGGTTTGTTCAGGACATCACTAAATTTGGATTTCTAACGAGGAATGTACCTTGCAGCCAGGGAGGGCTGAGAGAGCATTTGAAAGGGGTACCAAAAACGCAGGGTGCGTTGCAGGACCGGAGACACGCTTTGCTTCTGCCTCCCCGGGAGCCCTGAGGCTCAGGGGAGGCTTGTTCACCCTTAGCCTTCTGTCAGTACAGCAGCAATGGTTATTTCATTTAATTACAATCATCAGAGCGCTTCACAGGTAGGCAGAGAGGATCTTTTAAGGCCCTGTGTGAGCCACCTGTGCCCCATCCTGGGATACAGGACTGAAGGCTGTTTTGACCTCCCGTGAGCTCCTCACAAGGTAACGGGTCCGAAAACAACTTTTCTTCCCTCGTCACGGATGGAGAGGGACCTGCGAAGCAGCAGAGCGTTTCCATCGCCGGCCACGTACGGTGGCTGGCTGTTTCCAACGGTGGAGGCTCGGGTCTGGCTTGGACAAGTTTTCTTTGCAATGAGTAAGCAGCCGTGCTCGGCAGGCAGCGGGAGATGGCTGCCAAGGAAGGGCTGACTCCTGCTCCAGCTTGGCCAGCCCTCCGGCAGCCGCCGGCCCTGGCGCGGGGGCAGGCTCCTTAAGCACTTTGTAAAAGCACGGCCAACAAAGTTGTTTGCAGATATGTGCTACACCGGCACATCCCCAACCCTTCCTATTCCTGTGCCTCCCCCCTAGCCAGCCCTGCGCAGTAGAGGAGCTGTAACGATCACCCCAAAGAACATAATTAAAGAAAAATTCAGCTACTTTCAGGCCCAGTATAAAGCGCTCTCTGCTCATACACAAAGCTGCATGGYCGAGGCTGTAAAAAGCTGAGCTCAGCCTTTGCACTCTGTCCCAGCAGGGCTAGCCTTGAGCCAGCGCTGCGGAAAGCCATGGCAATGCAGCAGCGGGGCCAGTTCATCGCGCTGGCACAGGGAACGCTGAAATTTCCCACCCAGATGCTGTGTAAATGGGAATATGCGATACAAAGGGTTTGACTCTGCTCTCACTCTTCCCAGTGTAAATCAATAGTAATTTCATTGGAATATAATGAGCCATTAAAGTCAGGATCAGGCTGGCAGGATATACGCAACAGAAATAAAACATAAGACGACTCTTGAAATTAAATATTGGCTACCATTTATAATTGCACGACAGCTCATCTTTGGATGGCTTGTTGAGCTCTAGGCACCCTAACCTGTGAAAACAAATATTTGTGTGTATTCCTAGAAAGCAGGTCACAGCATTAGGTGTAAGCTTATAACAAAATGCAGCCATAAATTAAAAGAAGAGTGATAAAATCTGACTTAGCAAAGAAACAGGTCCAAACAATGCCCGATTAGCAGTACATTCTGAATAGCTTGCAGGATGCATGTCTGGTAACACCAACATTTACAAATTTATCCCTTAGAAATAGATCAGATGAACTGTTCTCCAAGATAATTTGCTGCCTGTGCATCATGGTTTCACAGCACGGCTTGGTGACTAAACTATAGCTATTCTGTTGCAGATACGAACTGCCACAGAAGCCACAGCAGCCAGCCATCAGTGACTCTCACAATTTAACATTCAGGTTTTTTTCAGCAGATGTTAAAGTAATAAACCGATAGGAGCTTAGAAACATAATGGTATTGCTACATAAGAAAAAAGACCACCTATATTTACACAGCTTTCTTAAGAAAATATATATTTACATAGCTTGCTTAAGTTTTCCTGAAAGAGAAAGACTTCGGAGGAGAAGGTTTTGTCACTTYACCAATACAAATACATAAAGTTATCAGACATTACGATTTTTACCATTCATATCCCAGAGAACATATTTTCCAACCTTGGGCCCCGGTAACATCTCACACTTCACAGAAATAGATGCTTTCCTGCAATGCTTCAAGGGTCCTTTCCAAAAAGGCACCACGATGCCCAGCTACTTGGTCCCCAGAACAAACCCTCGGCCAAGCACCTACTTAGAACCGACAAAGCAACATGGGATGGAGGCGTCACAGCGCTGGGCCAGCAGCCCGGTGGAAAGGGCACCCAACGCAAACAGAGACGAGCTCTGGAGAGCCAAGACAACCTTCCCGAGGACACAGAGACAGGCAGCACGCTCACGCAAGGGTCTGGGGACCAGCGGGTGCACTCACCTTGGGAGAAGGCTAGACATGGCCACAGCTTCCCAGGGCAGACGTGAGCCAGGGAGAGGGGTCCACAGCCTCACAGCTCTCTCCTCCAGGTAACCCCTCCAGCCTGGGGCTCTGCTTGCACCCCTGCCAGCGCATGCCAGAAAAGGGCAATGGCTGCCCTGCTCTTCCAGCCCACAGTCCAAAGCCATCCCACTAGTTAAAGGGAAGAAAACAAACAAACAAGACTGATCAGCTCAAGGAGTGAGCACAGGGGCCACGGCACAGAGATTGGAGTGACCCCCAGGAAATGGAGGTCCTTGCTGCTAGCAGAGGACCAACAGCCACGGGCCATGGCAGGTCATACCTCTTGCTCATTTTCCCCACAGCAACGTAGCTTCATCAGGCAGGTGGAGAAACTCCCCACACACGCTGCCATGCCCTCCTCATGGTGGGAGACGCAGGCATGCACCCACCCCAACCCACAGACTGGTCAGCCCAGCTCCCCTGTGCGCCCCAGCCCTCTGCAAGGCAGCCCCACCAGAGAGGCTCTCCTGAGCAAGGAGGCACCAGCTGCAGCGCTTGTGCAAGTACCTCATCACAGGACTCCATCCATCCACCCGCTCAGGTCACACAACTCCATCCACCTGGTCAGGGTTGCAGCCAAACCCCTCCCGAGGAGGTGCACACAACTGCAAATCTGCTGGAGCACCTCAGCCTCAAAGTACCTGCTTTGGGCATCTCACAGCCAACTTTGGGGTGTGAAATATCAAATAATTGGGGTTACCATAATGTTAGATGGAGCGTGAGATCTACTGACTGTTAGTTATCCTAGAACTACAGTAATTACTGTGACAGTTATAATAAAATATTGCAACAAAAATTTAAAATAGCTTTTATTTATTCTTTATTTTATAATTTATAAGAAAGCAGTGAAGTGCATCTTCTGAATAATAAATGAAGTAAAATAGTAGATTCCTCTGCTGCTTTCTGTCATTTCAAATTTGTTTTCAGGACAGTAGTAAAGTATCAGCAAAATACAACAGACCACAGAAAAATGAAAGACTCCCCAACACCTAAATATTCCTGATTTCACAATAGACAATACTAAAGGTACTATTAACAAGCATTCATTCTCAAAGCCACATCATTTTGCTTTTAGCAAATACTTCTGGTATTTAGGCTGCTTTGGAGCAGCATGCTGGGCAGGTGTTTCTCATTTGACTAACAGTAATTAAGGTAACAACAGCTTTAGCATGGGAAAGACATGCGCGAATGGGAGAAAAATCTAATAACGAGGTGAAATAAAGGGGTGTGGCAAGGAGTTCACAAAATTGCTTGTAACCGTGGTCTAAAGCTCATATGGGGGATATTATCATACACTACAACATGGCAACTATGATCCCTCAATATAGAGATTGCTTCTGAGGGCATTGACTCAGACTGGCACTGGGACCTGCTGACACCACCTGGAAGACATCAGTAGATTGGCAGTTGTGGGTTTCTTTTCTTCTTCTTTTTTTTCCCTATTTAGCCAGTTCCAGGAAGGGCATCAACATAATTTTGCTCACAGGATCTTTGATGCAAAAAAGACTTTACACGTAGTCCAGCATCAGTAGGTGTTGAACTGTTCCTCAAGCCCTGTGCTTTTAAAAGCTAGTTTAAAAACAACTCTAAAAACAATAATCTCACCTCCTCTGAACTATTGCACAATGTACAGCCTCCTGCTAGGTTGTGTTCCAATAGCAAAAGGTCAGAGCAGATTTTTAAATCCATTATGCTCAAGGGTATATTCAAAATCGTGGAGAAAAGGTTTGCTCATTACTTGGTATCTTCACAGCACATGAAAATCCCAAACACTAAATACATGATTTGTATTGGAAGACAGCTTTTTTTTTACGACAAAATTATTTTGTAATCAAATGGCCACAACCAGATACCATGACAATAACTTAATGACGTAGGAGCATGCARTTGGCACAAAATAAAGTACAGCACACAAACTCAGGCTGCATAAATTGATGCAACTTCCTTGGTTATTCATTTATATTCTTTTATTCATTTATACTTGCTGATGCTCTCATTTACTTCGGTAATTCAGAAACTTAATTTAAGATTTAATATGATCTCAGGAAAGAATCCATAACCCTCAAACATCCTCAGTGATAGTCAACTGATCAATGCAATGATGGCATTCCCATGAATTTCAGCAGAGTACAGCTGAGGGCTTGTGCTTAGCTCTGGGATATGTGTGATAAAATATTTTTTTTAAAATCACTCTCTTCTGAAAGGTAAACCTAATCTAGCAATTTGGGATTCTGGCTGCTCCGGAGGGATAAAGGAAGACAGATCTACCAGACCGCAATTGAGAATCTCAGCTTTTGGCCTTATGACAGTTGGCTATTCTTGAAACTCATGTTTATCTGTTGGTTTATATGCTTATTTAGGAGTTGAATGAACTCCTTGATTGCTCAAATGAATGTTCAAGGCAATAAAGTATTTGACAGATTTAACTTCCCTGAATGCAGAGACTCCATGAACAGATTCAACCTGTTTCGATGTTCTCATTATTAAAATTGCACCAGGATTTCTTATAGTTCTTTATTTCCCTTCTTTCATCGATTGTTTATAGAGCTGCTAAATGCTGAGCTAAAGCTATTTTAAAGGTTGTTTTTGTACATGGTCWGGGATGGTAAGACTGCAGTGCTCTTCTTAGTATATGAGTTCCAAAGAAGGGGGAACAAGGCCAAAGTGAATTCAGTTCAAAATCCAAATAAATATTCACGGAATATTTTGGCAAATATTCACCAGGTCTAGTCCACATCACATTTTTAATCTGTGTCCATTTCACATTGCCAAACTGATGAGACACTCCTGCTGTCTACAGTGTTGTCCAGAAAGGCATCTTCRTAAGACAGAACTTGGAAGGTGATTAAACAAACAGAAAACCCCTCCAGAATTAGTTGTCAACTGCTAAAAGTGATTTGTTTATATTTGTTATGGACCTTCTCCTCCTCAGGACAACTTTGGCTTGAGCACTGTTTGCATCAACGTGGAGGTGGGCCCGGAAAGGTAATCCAGAACTGCGGTACGTCCTGCTCACGCTGAACGTGCTCCCGTACCCAAGGAGATACCTGCTCCGTGGCCCTGTACCTGGGTCTTGCTTGACATGGGGCAGTCAAGGCACCCAAAAACCCTTTCCCGCAGGCCACCTCCACCTCATTTATGCAGAAGCCCTGATTCTGGTGTATAAGCACATGATTTACACTCAGCTTGATTTCAGTGGTAATAAAGGATGTGGATGAAGCAAGTATTCAAGTAGTTGTTGAATTAATGCCAGGGTTTTACAGCAATGCTGTAAGGGAGAGGGAACCACTCCATGTAGGAGTTTCAGAAAGAGCCCTTTAGAACGCACACAGCAGATACCTCTCCGGTTACATCTCCCAAGTTTTATTCCCACAAAATCTATTAGGAAAAAGTGAAGACTGCAGTTCTGACTGCATGAATGAGTTTCAGCCTTATCTGCAGGCACACAGTGCYCACGTGCTTAATCAGACACTTGATGGAGGAATTAAAAAAACAGCAAAAATTAGTTTTGTCTTAAATACCTGAAGCACAAAACAAGTTGCTTATGGCCACTGAAATAATACTGCTGAGAAAGACTAAGCAAAATATGTATACAGAGCATACTTTATCCTCTAATAAATGATTTACAGTATGGTCAGGGTGGAGTGGCTTAGAGTAACAGGAGATAATCGTTCCCCTTCTGCATCAAAACGTGCTTGCTCCCTCTCTCCTCATTCTCATAGCTGTGATTACCTTCGGATAATTAGATTGTTCAGTAGGAGTTAAAACAAGGACAACTCCTTCAACCTGGAAGTCTGGTTTATATCCTTAACCATTTAGTTTTGCAACTACACTCAGCTGTTAATGCCTCCAGATCTCGGTTTGCATGCTGGGTTATCAAAACAAAAAAAAACCAAACCAAAACAAAAAGCCCGTCAGTATTGTTAAGAGTGCAGTCATGGCTAAATCACTTTGGATGCCTTTTTAAACTCCCAAAGTCCTCACTGGAGTTACTGTATTGCTGCTGACAGAGAGCAGGATGCCTCATCCAGGCGCAGTGCGCTGGCTCCTTTTAGACTTCTGAGGTTGCTGACATTCTCGTTGCGTTACGCGCCAAGTTTGTATTATTACATCTGTAATTCTAAAAAATGTTTTATGCATCCAGATATCCTGCTGGTCATAAGTGTAATTTGAAAGTAAACATCCAATGAGAAGAATTTATCTAAAGGCCGCTCCAATAATTTTGCATTAATTTAGGGGGTTTTTTGCACGTATCTCTTACAGCCCCAATGTCAAAATCACATTTTTTTATAAATTCATTTTCCTCTTTATCTAAAACAAAATGTTCTACACCGATCGAATTGAAGAGCCAGCCTTTTCAGATGCAAACAGAAAGCTGCTATGCTGTGCGTGAAGATTACCTCTACCCCCAGAAGGCAATTTCTCCAGGCAATTAATTCCACCCTTATCAATTAGCTCTTGTGATGGAAGGAATTTTATCTAGTAGAAATTGGACAGAGAACTGGTCTGAAAACTTACAACATTTTGCTGACTGAACTCATAGTAGGAACACTACTGTGCACATCCAAGGTCTCAAACTATTTGAATCTTAACAACTTCTCTGACCAAGTATAAATAAAACACAACAAAAATTGTCGAGCAAGTTCATGAATGTTTGTATTAATTAGCTTAATTAGATCTCTGTTTTAGGATGAGTTAAGAGCCGGACTCAACACAGATGAAGGAGTAAGCCCCCATCCAATGAACAAGTCATCCAAAATCTTTCTTTACAGCATATTTTTCAGTAAGTCTCATTAGAGGAGCTGAGAAGATATTAATTTCTCTACTAGAGCCGGTCATTATTCAGCTATGGCAGTAATGGCAACGATGTTTTGGTAATACATCGAGCTCATCAGAACCCTTAGTAAAACTTAGAAAAAGACAGAGCATTTTTTGTGCTCTCTGGCTATCTGCAAAGCTAAGTGACAGCTGTAACAGCAGCATACGATATTGGTCAGAGAAGGCTAAACTCAAGTGGGTCCTTTTCATTGCCTGCCAAAACAGAGCAGCCTTGAAACATTCCTGTAGGAAGAGGAAGATTTAGAAGTGTCTCTCTGAATCTCGCTGTTCCAGCTGCTTCTCAGACTTACGACTTCAAACTACAATCCAGCTGCTGGTATTTTCATTCCAATTAAGTTTTGAGTGTTTTTTTAAACAAAATATTTTCATAGAGCGACTATTAAGAGATTTCATCATGAACTGATTTCAAACAACAAATGCTTACTGAATTGCAGAGACCGAGTCCGAGAGATGAAGAAACGTGTGTTTGGAGATTATAAAAATGCTAAAAGGATTTAACTTGGCAAGCAGAAGCCTGAGAGCTTTCTTTGACTCGAGGGATGCCAAAGTATTGAGGGCTGTGGTAAACAGTAATGCAGACCTCCTCTGTAAGCTGTCCATTAATAAGGGACCTGGGGGAGACATTATAAAATTAACAATTGGAAAATTTAAAACAAATCCAAAATCCAGCAGAGCGTGTGCAGTGTCCAGGCTATATGGTCAAAGCAGTAGCTGTCTTTAGCAGATCATACTGCAGAGGCACTGGAAGTGTTTTTTTGTTCTAAAATAAAATTGAGATTCATTTTTTAGGAGGTAAAGTGGCAGCCAGTAAGGCCAGGATGAAAGCTGCTGGCTCCTGCAGCCAGCAGTGTTGATGTGGGTCAGGCACATGTAACTTGGGGAGCTTTAACAAGGATGGGGATCCCTTCTGGGGGAAAAAGCAAATGTGGGAGAACACACTTTCACCCCCATCAGCTGCTTCTTCCCCTGATACTGCTGCTGTAGGTAGAGAAGCTGTGGRTGGTTGGTACTGCAACAGGGAGCAGAGAAGGTGTTCACAGAGAGGAGATGAACCTTACAAGCAACGTTCCTCTCAAGGACTTGGTTTTGGAGCTTCTCCAAAGCCTCCCAGCAGCCCTTCTGGAGACAGCAAACAGCAGGAAAACGCTTCGGGTACTGAGCACCGGCAGCAGCAAGCTGTCGGACTCGGTGGTCCAAGAATCTGATCCAGAATTGCAACCAATAAACCTCCTATCACACTAAGCTTAAGATACATCATATGCGAACGCTTACCACAAGATTCCAGAGAATCCAACATTTTTCTATTAATTACGGGAAACAGAAATTGCTGCAGCGAGGCGGCTCCTTTCCGTAACTCCCGACTGCTGCGCCCGCAGCCGTGCGAGCTGGGACGCAGCCCGCCTGCCAGCTCTGGAGCTATCTTCTGCACAGCTGGGGCATCGGGTTTCTGTGGGGTGGCTGCATGTTTAAAAGTGGTCAACGCGTTCCTTTCATGTGGAGCGTCTCTGTAACTAATTATTATCACGAAATGGCCAAGTACGTGGGGGATAAACACACAGTGATAATTTCCTAAGGACTCACGGTCCCAGCATTGAAACGCTCACAGCTGTCTAGATGTCCATGGCCATTCCACCGTCAGAAGAAGGTTACTGGTGCGTGACGCACCTTTTTCAAAACGATGTGCTAAAAGCCAAGCATCGCACCCTTCAAATATTCTTTGCCTTTCAAAGAACAGCATAAGTGGGGATTTAGAGATGGAGACAACTTCCTCACCACGTTACTCTGGCACCATAAGAAACTTAATCATGTGGCTACTGGCAAAAGACCTACTTCTAATGGCATCAAACGCACATAGATTTTGCTGAGAGAGATCCTTGTTACTTTTTTATGGTGAGTCTTGGGTACTGGCTCCACAGCAGATTCAAAACAGAAGAAGTTCAGATAAAGATGGGATTGTAATGAAAAATAAATATACGAGAATGACTACTGGCCTTTCTTGACTATCAAACACAGAATTAGGTGCCAGAAATACCAAAAGATTTATTAAGTGACCTAACACATAGATCAAGCAAAAAGACAAAGGTTGTTTTTTTTTTTAAACTTTGTTTGTTTATTGCTGCAAAAGCTGAGTCCCATCTTCCTGCCTTGTCAGAATACTGTCAGATTTTTTCCATTGGATTAAAAAGGTCTTGGGACATCCCTCCCCCAGTGTATATAGGAATATATTCTTGATCTCCTATATAAGAATCAACTCAATATGTGGACTGCATAAGGAGCACAGGCACTAATATCTGAGTATCTTTCCCTTTTCATACTATATGAGGAGCACATACTAATTTACACATGCTTCTAGTCGCAACAGATACAACAACAATATTGACACTGCATTTGTTAATGTGTGTAACGTCAAGGAGTATTAAGCATTTCTACTCAAAGGATATACAATAGATGGAAGAATAAAACCTCAAAAAGTGTTTTGGACTTGCTACATGAATATCACAGCTGCTTTGAGGAAAAAGAATTGCATTCAATAGCAAATAAATAAATAAATAAATAAATAAAATTAAGCTACTTCTGCTTGACGGTAGTTTTCTGGAAGTCAGTTGCTGGGGTACGGGTGTACCTAGAAACACTGTGGAAATCAAGAAGGCCAAAGCTAATTAAGAAAGTGTTTACAAATTCAGCATGCAACTTCGCCATGTTTGTATCGTATCTTTGCTATTAATTAATGAAGTGGGAATGTTCCCCCCCTAAAAGGAACATACCGTTCATGACTGCTGTGCCACTCAGAGTGAAAGCAGGCTTTGTGCCTGCAAACCATAAAAAATTAGTGACTTACCACTTCGTCATCTGATGCTCCTTTTACCCCTACTCCTACCCCAGGACTGAAAGCAAACCCCTAGGTTCTTGTCTTCCCCTTGGCTCTTTATTTCTTAAAAAATACTTTGAGAACTTTGGGGATGTACTTTGAGAGACTGAAAATAACCTGGGAAGACTACCATCTTTTCTTTGTTTTCACTCTATGCTTCTCAAAGCCCCAGCTCTAATGGCGTTTGAAAAGCAATATCTGGAAACTTCAGTTGAACTGATTGATTGTGTTTAATTGCATTTTGGTTTCATCAACGCAGTACCATAAATCTACTGCTTGTCAGACAGAGGGAGTTGATTAATGGAGCAACGGCTGTCTGCAGTCGAGTTACAAAGAAATCTCAACAAAATATGAAAGTCTTTGAGGATGTATGTTTTTAACTACTGATGTGGCACGTGCTCTGGGCTGCGGGTGCGAGGGCAGAAGGTGGAGGAGGCTCCAGCAAGAAAGACGACGAACGCGGCGCTACGAAAAGCAAGGGACTGCTGCCTCTTCCCTTCTCGTCTGCAACGAGTGAAACAAAGCGTATGGAAAACCACAGCAGATTTTTCCTCCGTGTTTATTACAACACCAAGAATAAAGGGAGCTCAGCGCACATACTACGTAACTGTGAAGCCAACTTACATATGTGGAAAAACAGAGATTACAAGATGCAAGTCTGGATCCAAGTGACATCCTTCATATTTAGGGTAGTCGGTATCGAAAGAGAGACCAGGCATGAAATTCTGGGGTGATTTTAAGACTTGCTGGAACCACCCTGAATGTAACTGGTTTTTCCCCATTATTAAGCCAGATGAGGATCCACAGAGTATTTGTGAACAATGAAGCAAAAAGTCAAATGAGGAGCAAGCAAAGCTCTGCCAAATACGAAGGGCGGGGGGTGGGGGTTAGAGAAGCACTTTTAACGCACAATAAAAACATTTCTCCTTCAGAATTTTTTCTGGTTAGTAACATTTTTATTGAATCTTCCAGAACCCTGTCATGATTACATCTATTATGTGACTACTGAACATTTAAATGGCATTAGCCTCATGATTTAACAACCTGTACAAGAATTCTTGTACAGATCTAGTCTATATAGACAATTAGAGGTAAATATTCTATTTTTACTGAAAAATACTAAAAAAGGGCTACTGAACATTAAAAAACAAACCAATGGATCATACTTCATTGACCAGCTGATAAATAAATATTATGTCTCCTCTGACATGAATGAAGTCTTGCATTACATCAGCTGAAGAAGTCCACCATTTGTTATAACAGCTGTCAGGGAACAAGTCTTGGAAATGTTAAATGAGAGGGAAAATATGAATTTGGAAAAATATATAGGCAAATTTTTATTACTTACAATTCCCTAGCACAAACCCTTGGGTTTTTTTTTTTCCCCAAATCTGTGACCTGAAAAATGCAAATACTTTTTTTAAAAAAGTCTTATTTAAAAGTAAATTAAATATAGTCAAGAAAACTGGTAAGAAGAGGGAGTATTCATAAAATAAAACGTTTCAGAAAAGTTGGATGCGCCAGGCAAGTTGCATGCTGGCAGTTTCATTTCAAACCCATTGGCAGCTCCACAGGAGATGAGCACACAGGCATTTGGGTTGGCGGCTTCCTGGAGCTGATGAGGAGAAAATGAACAGTTTCATAAGGAACCACTTTGAATTAAGAGCCAGTGCCAACTGCACAACGTTTCTTCTCTCACCTCTTTTCTCACAGCGTATTGCTGGCTTGTGGCAGACCATCGCTCTCCCTTCAGCTGAAGGCCTCTGCATGCATCTTCTGCACCACCAGTACAAAGGTTGCACCGAAAAGGTCCCTCATCTCCAAACTAATTTTGCACCAGCAAAAACCGCGCTCTGCGGGCTCTCTCCTATCCTCTCCAAAAACAGCTGGTTGAGCAAAGGACAAAGGCATCCTTCTGCCACGGCGCTCAGTTGCTCTCCTCAGGAAACCTCATCACAGGCCAGCTGCAGGTACGGGYGGTCAGAGTTTCCTCAGGAGCACTGGCACTAACCTTTCGTGGTGGCAAACTGGTCTCAAGTGCTCTTGGCACTTAGGACTCAACACGTAACACTTGAAATTCAGGCATGATGTAAGAAGATGCAACTCCATTTTCTCCAGTGGTGTCACACCCGCTCTTTCCAGACCTGGATGCAGCCTGCTCTTCTGAATACCCAAACCATCATTCCCACGGCAGATCCCTCACTTACTGAATTTAGCAATACAGCAGTATTCAGCTTTCAGTTTGTGCATCTCTGTGGCAACAAACTTTTGGAAAAGAAAGTACTGTATGCTGCTGAATAGCCCTAAAAAAAATTATAGCTGTGCCAGGGAAACATGTCTAGACAAAATATTGCACCTTGGCTACCTTCTCTGAGATGTCTTTAAAACAGTCCTTGGCAGTATTGATTTTTTTTTTTTCCATAAATTGTAATTCACTTTGGTTCCAGTATAATGGGCCATAGATTTCTCCAGACAGCAGTGACACCGGGGCTCTCGTTTGCTGTCCTGTTTCTCCACTTTCTCCTTGCTGCCTCAGACAATTCAAAGGCACGATGCCATAGCAGAAGAGATGAGTTGCTCCTCTGCCACAAGGAAATATTAGTCCTCCCTGGAAATCCTTTGAGGCTTTGGAAAAGTTTGCCCAGTAATACACTATTTCAGGGGAGGCAGCCTGGTCCCAGCGCACAGTGCTGGTCGGTGGAAATGGTACCAGGCTCCTCACAAACCCTCCTGAGAGATGCCGGCTCCTGGCATCACTCACAGCGGTCTGGTTGTAGGGGACAATAGCTGGTGCATCAGGAAAAAGCCTGTCAAAACATTGATAGGCCCTCTGAGCAATATAAACATCATTGATACTTAGAAGCGTATTCCTCAAGAAATTCTAGTACTTGCAAAAAAACCTGTTCATCAGCCTGAACTGGAAATAAAACATTTTAAAAGTGCAATTATTTGCAGTACTCAGGTGTCACTTTGAGTTAGTCTAACCATTCTGTTTTGATAAAATCAAAAAACTCCATTCTTTCTTTTGACTTTCTATATTATTTTCTACTATTAAATGATTGCAACATAAAATTACTTCATTTCCTTCTGACAAGATGGCTCTGATAGGGTCACGTCATTCTGATAACGTCAAAATACTTTATCTTCTGCAAGACACTCGTGCTTTAGAAACTTTTGACCAAACAGTGTTTTTCACTGCATAGGAATTCAATCTAGAAACAGAAAATGTTTGGCCAGCTGTGATAATCAAATGCAAGCCAGGACCTGACTTTTAAAATCCAAATGCCTTAATAGAGAGGGATCGCTCTCTTGTTAAATGCATCACTAAATTGAATTTACTGAACAATACATCCCACTGACAACCTCAACGTGAGCCAGTGCAGCTTTCCAGAACTCCTCTGCAGACCTGGGTTACCTTTGGCCAATAACGCAGATTTGCAAAATCACAGAAAAGTCTCAGCTGGAAGGGACCCTGGAGATCATCTTGGCCAACCTTGTGTTGAAAGCAGGGCCTTAGATTAGGTTATCCACGGCCCTGTCAAGCCAAGTCTTGAATATCTACAGCCAGGCAGATGCCACTGCTTCTCTAGGCAGCTTATCCCAGTGTTCAAGTGGTCTCACCGTGAAGAAACTGTTTCTAAAATCCAGATAGAAATACCCTGAAGCAACTGGTGCCTCTTGCCCCTTGTTCTGTCTCCATGCATCCTTGTGAAGAGAATGACTGCCTCCATCTTCYCTCCTTTAGGAGTTTTACAGAAAATCTGGTTAAGAGGAGTTTTGCATAGGTAAAAGGGKATAAAAAAGAAGATTTGCTTCACAAAGTCTATTGCATTTAAGCTGCTTGTAACATTCAGGACTCACAGCGATGAAAGCTCAGAAGTACACAGACATATTTACAGGCGCGGAAGGATTGTCTTTCCAAGCACTAATTGTTGGAGGTAACTTACGCTTCCTCACACCAAATTTATTACATTTACTGTGGAAAAATCAATGACGTATTTTTATAATAATTAGATGAAATTATGCAGATACAAAACTTCCTGATTACAGAATCGACAGATGACCTTTCAAAACCAGGTGTTGGTTGGCTTTTTTTCCCTTCTACGGCTTTTTTTTTTCCTTCTATGAATGGCAACTTTTTTTGCCTCAGTTTTTCCTTGAGTAAGCTACTTAAAAACATCCAAATGAAACTAAAGCATATGAAGGTTCCTGGAAGGTTTGCTAAAGGACTTGTCTTCTAACAGTTCTTTACCTTTCCTTAACAATAACAGTCACATACTGATTCGAGCAGCCGCTCTCTGCACATACTTGAAATTTCCTGGACTACGGAAAGTCTCCAAAACTTGCCATTCAGTATTTGCGTGACATGAGCTTTCCCATCACAGACGTGGAGGACAGGAGGAAACATTACTCCAGCTCACTTGACTGCTGGATTTTGCTCACTGTTGAGCCACAGGAGATCACGTTTGCTCCAGCTGGGGGAAGGTCAATGGCACCCATCGGTACGCTGCTCCTACCACCGATTACTTCTACCACCCAAAAGGCATGCCTCTCCACCTAGCCTGGATGGGTCTTGCTCCACCTTTCAGATCTGGAGCTTTTATAGAAGAGACCTTTATTATTAAAAAGTATTTTACTCTAACAGCAGTTTATATACCCTGATCAAGACAACTCTTAACCTTCTCTCGGGTTAATTAATTCCATTGAGATCACTGAATCTCTCACTAAAAAGATCGTCTCCAGACCTCAGGTTTTTGCAGTGCTTTTCTCAATATCCTTTCAACGAATGGACATGAAAATTACTAGATTTTCTACACAGATTTGCTCATGTTACTTCCAGAAATAAAACCATAAACTTACTCGTCTTTTGACAAATTTGAAACTCAGAACACAGTTCAGCTCGTTTTTGTGAAAGCGTAACAGAACAGATACTGAAAATATCAAACCAACAGAAAAAGTGACAGAATAGAATCTATCTTCTTATCTGATATATATAGCCCATGCTACTTGTTATATTACAGTAAAAAGTGAAACAAAAACAAAACCGGCAACGTGAACTTCTTTATGGACTTGAGCCATAATAAATTTGGTTTCTATATCCATATTTTCTCATATATTACACAGAGTTGATTTGAATCAATACTTAAACAAGAGGCAAGAAACAATTAGATGCTGCAGGAAACTGATTATACACAGAATTTAATCCTCGTGATCCACATCAATATAAATTCATTTCCTGACATAATGCTACTCTTCATTATTGCTCCTGTTATTAACAGCAACTTTATTTTTAGATGAGCTAGCAATCCAAATTCCTAACCCCTTCTTCTCATGAAAGAGCCAAAGGTAGGCAGGGCAATAAAGAATATGTCCCCTTCAGACAAATTTCAATGCTGGGTTTTATCTTCTGCTGCCTAATTTCCTCTTGCAACTCCCCATACAGGGGATGTTCTGCTGCTCCCCGGGAACGGAGTGCTTTCGCACCCTGCTCTAGAGCCAGTGTTTTCATAGAAGGAAATTAGGCAGCAGGCAATGGAGAAGGAAGTCTTCAGATAGCAGGAAAGAACAAAAGCTTAATCCAGGGATTACACCATAAAATTAGGAAAAGGCAGAATATACTTCAACCAACATTTGTGAAATTGTGGTCTATCTCCGAGGTGCTAATCTAAATCTTCGAGAGCTAAACCGAAAATGAACAAAGGAAAAGCAAACAAACTATTTAGAACAAAATCAGAGTAACCAAGTAAGYTTACATTAATTAATAGCTCCTTTCCGTCGTGTTTCTGAGTGTTTACATACTTCTATTTTTAAAAGATATCAAAGTTGTAAAGATGCTTTTAAATTCATTTCAATATGAGCAGAGCAAGATTCAAGATCTTCCAATACCCTTTAAGAGAATCTTAAAACCAGACGTGTGTYGTTAAGAATATTGTGGTTTCTGTCAGACAGTAGCTACCATTGCTGCTAATAGTAATAGATGTCGTGGGGAAAGGGAGCTGTTATTTTTTTAGTAAAGCCAGTGGGAATTTTTTCAGTCAGCTAATTCTTAGTTGGAAAACATCAGTTTTTAACAGGCAACTTTTTTAGAAAGTTTCTTGGGATTGGTACGGGATTTCTGGTCAAAGTAGAAAGAGACAAAAAGACACTAAAGAATAGTTTGGTGCCTGGAGCACTTTTACAGCATGTGGTGAAGACCAGGTTCAATAACCTTTTTCTGGCTAACCTGCAACAGTGATGTGACCATAAAGTTCCCATTTCTGTCTCAAGCACTAGCTATTTTGGTGTGTCTTCCTTCTGTTTTGAAGTTAAAAAAAACAAACAAAMAAAAAACCCAAAAAACCACCCCTTTTATACTGTTTCCATGATGACTCTATCTTTCCATCTGTTATGGTTTTTTTTAAATCTTCTACACAAATGGTCCTCCAATGTCTCTAATGTGAATGAGAAACCTCACTAATTAAAGGATACAGCCTGACTAAATAAAAATAGAAAATATTTTATGTCTACACTATGAACACTTCAAACCATTTTCCAGCCCATAGTGTCCCACCCCACAAACACCGAAGATTCTATGTATATTTACTCAAATAACCCATGTTATTCATGAGCAGACATTTTATAAGACAGAGGCAAAAGTATTATTCCTGAAAGAATTGCTTTGTAATATAGGGTCTACGATAAGGTCAAAAGGAAGCATTTCTGGATGTGTTCCATCACTTGATGTTCAGGAAACCATTTTGTATGACACAAAGGATTAGGAAAAATAAGCTGCATGACATTTATTTTGTAATTTTAACATTAATATCTGTAGAAACATTTTATTGTCAGTACAAAAGTTAACAGATTTTAATACTTCTTTCGCCCAATTTAAAAAAAAAAAACAAAAACAAAACAAAAAAAAAACACCCCCAAAAAAAACACCACCACATAAAACAGTGTAATTTGCATTCATATTGCATGGCCACATCAGTGTGAGTGTTCTGAAAGTAAAAACACAAGACTTCTGTAAAAAGATACAAACAACAGTGATATTTTAGCAGGGGCCAGTGCTATACCTACTGTTATGGAATGGATCAGAAGGAAATACTGGAGTCAGCATGAATTAATCCCTTAAAAAGATGCTGATATTCCTATGGCAAGTTGTCATTATAAACAACTTCTCTCTTTTTAACTTAAGTTACAATAGAGGGATAGTCTAAAAGGCAAAAGATCCAGGCCAGAAGATCTGGAACCTATTACCCAACTCAGGGAAGAGAATTGTAGTTAATCTGATGCATGTGCAATTCAGGGTAGAAGCTCAGCTCCTTTTAGAGCAGTACGTTCTGCTATGGTTATAGACAAATTCATGTCTTTCCTTACTTTAGGAACCCTCTTTAATATTTTCTTCTGKTTTTTTKTGTGTGTGTGGAATGATTCTGCTTTTTGGCCATGGGAAACATTGCTAAAGAGTTAAATTGTTAAAGTGACAGGTATTGAGAATAAAAGACTTTCTTATTAAAGGATTTGGTTTTGATAAGAATAATCATCTGACACTGCAGTTTTTAAACACAAATAAATCAAAAGTTTAATTCCCCAAAATTAGTTATATACTGTAAATATTTCTTTTTTTAAAGATCTGAAAACTAGTAAAGTCTGAGCAACATATCTACTAGTTCTCTGTGCTGCCTGCATAGAAATGCCATTTAAATTACAAAAACAAAACAACCCTATAAACGATTAACTGTTTTGTACATTACCAATTAGTTAATAAATTAATGATATACCATTTTCCCTGAAAGCAAAGTATTTTCCACCTTTGGATGGTGAAAATTAAGAAATTCTGTGTAAGAACAGCATTTAGCAAATAGCTGTTAAAAAAGAGACTAATTTGCTAGGTGGATTGGGACATCCATTTTTAAATCAATACAAAAAATAATTCATTGTAAATATATATAATATATATTTATACATATTTTGAATATATTTACATACATCCAGCACCTATATACTGCATTTGTGCTCTGTAAGTGTGTGCCAACATATATTTTCTCCAAATATTACAAAATAAACAAGAAAGGCAGACCCAGAGTTTGCCTCAAGTCCAACTGGTCCATTGTACAAACAAAGTCTGTTGCAGCTCACAGGAAGCCAGAAAACTGATAGTGATGGGTATCTAGACACAGCTCATAAACATTCTTCTTTGTTGGGAACATTTAAAAGTTGCAAATTATGAGACTCTTTATGTAGGTTCTGACTGCCTTCCTCCAAGTTGTTTTTGTTTCGGTTTTTTTTTTGTTGGTTTTTTTTTTTTCYTTTTTTTTTCCTTCCATATTTCATATGTACAAGCAGAAACATTAAGGTCCTGGAGAAAAGATTTTGTTTTGTATATGGTAGGTAGCTTGATGTTCTTGTTTCTTTATTCCTCTGTATGATTTCTTTTCATGTTTTAACACTTCCATTCATGTGTTGGTACTTGGGAAGACAAGGTTCATAAGGCATTGGATCGGGAGAAAAAACAGAGTCATCACCTGAAGAACACGAACTCCTCGTGTCAGGGTAACTAGGTGAATACTGTTCGAGAGGTCCACTGAGGTCCAGATACTCCTATGACAAACGAAATAAGTTGCATTTTTAGACAGTGAGTAAAACTGACAATAACACATTACCACTGCTCTGATTTGGCTTGATTATATAGTAGGTAAGAGAACAGTTTAAAAATTACACTCATTTCTGTAACGCAATTGCATTCAAAACTGCCTGTTGCTTAAATATCTCATAAAACAAGGAGCTTGAATAGAGAAAGAAAAACCAAACCAATAACACGGTACTTTTCTGAAGTCCAACATCACCAGCATTAGCCGCGTCAGTGGAAATAAACATGCCAACCACATCAAAAGAGGACTTTTCACTCGCAATGATAAAAATGAAATTTCATCCTAAATAGAACCATTTTTCTTTAGCACATGGTAATGATTTGGAGAAGGAAAGATACTTCCAACTTTATATTCCTTTGGTCAGTTTGAATATCTGTTTTATATTCTGTGATATTAAATTTGTGTTTAAACATGCAGTGGCATACGTGCAAAAAAGAACTGAAAGGAAAACAAAATTAAATTCACTAGATTTGGTTTTTTTACCCTACCTATTCGTGTGTGTGTGCATATGTGTGCGTGTGTGTGTGTGTCCCAGAGTAGCCATGACCAAAGCAGTCATTAAAAAAGGAAATAATATCTGCTGAATCCAAGTTTTGGGTTAAGGCTCTTTTGCTAGAAACAACAGTTTTGGCAGGAGAATAAAGTTATTTTTCCCCTTGAAATGTTCCTTCTCTTTCAACTTCTAAAGACAGCTGCATTCATTTAAGTGCAATCTCTTCATTTGCTAAACCACAAGTTATGATCGTACTGATGAGACAAGTCTTCCACCTCAGTCAGTATTTTATGCTGCTGTGCTTAGGTTTGGGGTAATTTAGTTCTTCGGTTAACATATTTTCTTAAGTCAGAAATTCAATCATTACCATATTATAGTTAAAAAATGGTCACCATTTTAAAAGAGGGGGGGAAATATAAGTTTTAAAATGCCGACAAATACAGTAGGCAGCAAGAGAAGGCAGTTTGGATCTGTGATTACTGCCTATCTCGCTGCTTACGTTTTTAAAAGATCCACGAGGACAATCTTGACCCTTATTTATATATTAGCAAACCAGTCCTACGTGACCAGAAACAATCAACCGCTTTCTAGACAGACAGAAGAAGAAAGTATTCCAGTATTTGAAGAAACAGGGCTCTCTCATGGGATATCAGATATAGCTCGTCATATCAAATGGCTTGATACAATTCAGTTATGAATTCAGTATTGAAGGTGGGATCCTTATCCCCTCCCCAGCCTCCTTATCCAATGTCAAGGGCCAGAGTCACATAAAGTAGTAGTTTCTAGTATCAGGCATAATAAGTTTCCAGTATTAGGATGGTACCTGGTGTTGATATAACAACACAGCCATGAGGCTGATCCTTGGCGACTTCTGCTCATGTGGATCGGGGAAACATTGCACGCTACTCTGGGATACATGGGGAAAAGGGTCTTTTGGGGAAAAAAAACCCAAACTAACCAAAAAACCAACAACCCCCCCAAAAAAACAAAAGACCAACAAAAAAACTTAACAGGTGGTGATTCAGCACAGAGAGGAGCAAAACATTACCATTTAAGCAGAAATAATTACTTGCACAAATGCCAAAGAAGATACTATTGGCTGCCCTAGCAATTTTTTGAGTTGTTGGGCAAACCAGGCTGACCCTGTATCAACAGTGTCATTTCGGGGGGAAAGGGAAAGTGCCGCTGTGGAGTGGATAAGCAGAAGTATCGTCAGACTGATGCCTGAAAGACCTGCACTTCAGGAAAACTGTGCAGATTACACAAAATCAGAGGTCTCAAAAACACAAGCTATGGAGGAAAATGGGATACAGTGGAGTTCTCAGGACATACTGAGCGAGAACATGACGCGTTTTCAGGAACATAAAATGTGCTGCAAAGACAAATAAAATAATTTGCTTTCTGTGTCCAGGGTAAATAGGACAAAAGCATTATCTTATGCTGAAAGATTAGAGATTAGGAAAAACTTTCAAGAAGTAAGGCTAATGAAACAAAGCAATAGACTGTCAAGGGGTGATGCGGAAATACCGCAGTGGAGATCTTTAAGGACAAATTACATAAACATCTGTCAGGAATGACAAACGTATAGTGGGTCCTGCCATAGGCCGATCAGATGGACTGGATGCGTTCCTGCACTTTTTCCAGCCGTTTTTCCTATGATTCTAGTCTAAAGTAATTTACATAACCCTAAAGGCCTTTTCAGGTTACCTTTGAGATCATTCCAGGTCCATGAGCAGCACAGAATTGGGAAGGCAAGATGGTTAAACACACACAAAAAAGAAAGCAATATCCTTTCCCAGGCTCAGAATTGCAGCCCAGAACCTCCCTCTTGAATTTGCAAACGTATATCCAGTCCAAGCCACCCAGCACTCCGCAGTGGCAGCCAGCCCACCTCCAACCGGTCTTGTGAAATCATACATAAATTAGGCAGGAAAAGATGCAGTCAGTACTGGATGAGGGGAAAATGGTAACGGTACGCAGAGCTGTGTTACCGACTCCGTAGGGAGCGCATATTCCTGCCTCATCTCTGAGCTATCCCTGAAGGTGCCACTGCTTAGGAGTAAACCTTACAAAACAGAATCCAGATAAATTTATAGCTGCTACTGAAGCCAAAATCTTTCTCAACCAGATCTACTGGGCAAATGATGATCATAAAAAATGGCATCTCTTTACTCAGGTTCTCCTGTCATCTCTATTGCATACAGCCTTTCCTAATGCTGCTTAATAATCTGGTTTTTTATTTCTCCGACAATTCTGAAAAAGTAGAAAGTAATGTTGAGGACCAATATAAAGCAATCAAAATCTTTTTTTTCTACMCCCCCCCCCCCCCAATAAAGAAATGCTATAATCATAGCAAATCTGAAAAATTTATTTTGAAATGGTCAAAACAAGTTGTTGCATCTTTCCTCTGTAAGGGTTTTGTTCTTTTTTTTCCTCCCATTATACATATTTATTTCTCAGAAGTGATAGGAATTTGTAAAATATTTCTGGGACACCAAGCATTTTCTCTCAAAAGAAGTTTCCACCAAAAGAATCAACATTTCCATCACTTGTGATCTTCCTCAAAGGTGCATGTGATTTAGTGATAAGAGAACTGATTCCTGTGTGAATACCCTAATCAGTGTGTTCCTCGCTAAAACTAATAATATCTCAGACCTCTGAAAGAATGCTCTTCAAATAAAACCTTTTTGCATTCATATATCCCAACCTGAAGCGGTGTTAGGCAGGACCTTTGGATAATTGGATGGCTGTTTGCATGTTCCCCGTGGGTCCTCGTTCCCTCCACAGAGGGCTATTTCAGTGAACCTAATTCACTCTCAGACATATAATCTGAAATCTACCATTGACGATTTCTCCTCTTCTGACCTAGATATCATGCCTGGGAATCAAAGTGAGTCGATAAATGAAAAACACCATGAACTCTACATCTCTCTCTCACATGAAACTCATGTTGAAACATAAACATTGCCTCTCAACCTGCCACGTGTAGTCCCTCGATACTGCCATGCTAAAAACATCAAAAGATGCAATGAGAAATAAAAACAAAGACACTTTAAAGATGTGTTTCTGTTTAGTTACATAAATCAAGGCATAATGGCAAGAAACCGAGGATTTCATAGGATACATAGTTTAGCTGCGTGTAACCTCAGAGGACAACGACAAACAGAGCAAGAAGAGAACTTGAGCAGGATTTCATAATTGAATAAATTCCATCTGTCTCCTGAACTATTTGTCCTGATCAGCAGCTTATGGAGGGAAACAATTTACCTACCTCATTAGTTGTGAGAGTGAGAATCCGATCCAAGTCTTCTACCAACTGTTTAAAAGTTGGTCTCTGTGAAGGCACAGCATGCCAGCAATCTCTCATCATCATATAGCTGTAAGAAATACACATTTTCTTGGCTTAATTAAAATCACGCGTCCTTCTCATAAACCTTTTCATACACAGTCAACGTTCTTCATCACAAGTAAAGCAGCGAGCACCCACAGCCCTACACAYGGACCACTGACCTTCCCAAAATTGCACAATACTCTCACTTCCCTCAAAGGTGCGTTTCTACTCCTGCGTCTCTCTTGCCCAGTGTCTAAATTACCTTTTTGTGGACCTGATTCTGTAGCCTTCTGTCCCAGGAATTTCCATGGTATTAAATTACACATGCTTAAATATTTTTGCATGTTAGGGATTGCGGTCTTTGTGAAGTGAAGAAATTAAAATGGAAAAAACAATTAAAAATAGTTAAGGGCTATACTGAAATACCAGAAAGGGAAAACACTCTCCCCTCATCACCAGGAGATAATGCTGTGTTAATGCAGAAGTTCCCACATGTATTTTGTTGTGTACAAAACCACCCTGATGTACCTCACGTATGATTAGTGGTATGTGTGCCATTTAGGAATTTTCATGTTAATGAGACTAAAATAAAACAAATATGGGTGTAAAAACACAGGCGAAGACTGGTTTGTAGATGATCTCTTCTTTTTTCAGTGGGATCACAGCAGGATGTGTAAAGAAGAATCCTCTGTCAAACATTTCCTGAAGACCTTTTCATACCTTTTCTTTACATATCTACACACACACACACATATCTCCACAATTTTAGAGTCAAGCAATTCTGAAAATGTTTGATTCTGCAGGGGTAGCATTAACCATGTGAATTCAGTACAGTTTGTGCCCTTCCATCCWCGGAGAGCAAATAAGGGTCCTTACAGTTCATTGGTGCAGTTGGCAGGTTTATCCATTCGGTGCCCTTCCTTAAGCAGCTTAAAAAGTTCCTCCACTGGGATTCCTGGGTAGGGCGATCCTCCTAACGTGAAGATCTCCCACATTAACACACCAAATGACCAACTACAAATCAAAGAGAAAACTGCATTAGAAGATCTGCCTTACTGCTGAAAACAGACGTGTCTGCGGCAGATGCAATGACTGCCAATCCCTCTCAGGAGATGCTTAAATCAGCATCTGCCCAACTCTGACCACCCTAAGTGGGACATCAGTCTGTGAAGTGCATCAGGTGCATGGGCAGCAATACGGACTGACCCGAGCATGTTCTCAAACACACTCTTTACCTTTGTCTGGTGTGCTCCAAGCACCCGAGTTTCCAAGGCTACTGCAAAGAACTGCATCTTCACAGCTTAATTATTTACAGAACACTCACAGCTGAGCTGGTTTGCAATTACGTGGCAGGATATTGTGGAAAAAGCAGGCTGTTCAGAACAAAAATATTTTGCATCATTCTGCTTTTCTTTTTTTTTTTTTAAATTAATTTTTGTTAGGAAATGAAGTAGGATCATTTTAAGCCAGTTTTCCTGCCTGCTTGCCACCTCCTCCAGAGCCTGCCTCATCACGCCTTGCTGGCAACCTAGGGCTCTTTGGCAGGTGGCTTTGCCAGGTGAGCAACAGCACACAGCTTGCACTGGCTCCCGAGCTTCTCTGCAGCAGCGTATTTTAGTAAACTGTTTGCACAAACTTACAATAATATTATCTTTAGCTGTCTTCAAAGCCGCCATGGGGCCAAGAGCCTCCAGGTTCCAGCACTGAAATCCTTGTGCTCCCTGGCTGCTGAGGAGCTCAGGCTGACTTTCAGTCCTGAACGAGTGGTTTACTTCACATTCACTTAAATATTTTGCCAAGATGTTATTTTAAAACAAAAGTTTGATCCACCCTTAACCTGTGTATGTATTTTCCTTTGTAAATAATATAAAGATTGCAGGAAAAGCCTCGGTAAATGCTTTTCTTAAGGAGAGAGCAGCTCGGGAAGTGCACCCAGGTTAAAGAAAGAGGAGATGCCTCTTATTTTCTCCACCCTGCCCTTTTTCTTTTTAACCCTGCACTGACATGCATAACCTTTTACACCTGTGCTGGGAAGCATCCAGCCCTTTACAGTTAACAGCTTCTCTTGGAGAAATAAAAACCATAAGATCTTCATCTGCATTGCATAAAAAATACACGTCTACTTCAAGCACAATGCACACGAGTACTGAAGATGGGCCTAGGAAACTGTAATAGGAAGCAGAATAAATCCTGAGCGGTTGCATCAGCCAGTGGCTCTGTGCACACATTAAAAGATTCTGAAGTGTCAGAGTCCAATGATTTCCTATTACATGTGAAGTATTGCTGGGAAGCAACAACACTTCTAAAAATCAAAGAATGMTTTTCTGGTATATCCAGCCTATGTTTTATTATACCTCATCTTAGCACAAATTTTTAAAAGAAGTTTTCAGGAACTTTCTTTTCTTTCTTTTCTCTCTCTCTTTTTTTTCTTTCTTTCTTTCTTTTTTTTTTTTAACCTGAAGGAAGTCCAGAGTATGTCAAAAGCCAAGCAAATTAGATAGACTCTTTGTAGCTGCACATCCGTAAATAAGTTCAAGGGGGGAAACTTCCGCACTGACAGAAGGAGGTTAGCATTTTCCACCTTTCATGTGCTTTGAAGCTGGGCAGATTAGTAACAGAGCACTGGTTAGCAGTCTACCATAAAATCCTCACTTTCTAAGGGCAAGTCCTGTTCCATCTATTAATATGTGAAACAGAATGAAAACACTTAAAGGTAAAGGACAACAGGAAAATACATTGAAAATATCCCAAACTTTAACAAATACAAACCAAAGCAACCCTCCTTCCCACCCCCCAAAACCCCATTCAAATAAGGCCACTTACACATCACTTTGATGCGTGTAAACCCTGTCAAACAGAGCTTCTGGAGCCATCCACTTTACTGGAAGCCGTCCCTGTAAGTTTGGAGGGGAAGGGAAGAAAAATTAAAATGGCAGCAATTTCCAGGATGATTTCAACACCAATTTTTTTTTTAAGAGAGTAATCAATTCTCAGAGAACAGTCTGCTAATGCAAATCAGCACATAATTTCCCTTTAAAATTTTCAGGGAAAAAATAGTAAAATGGGCTAAAGTAGGGAGACTGTCAAGAAAAATGGATATAAACATTGAAGATAAAATTAAAGGCATTGAGGGCTCCCAAAAAGTTCCCAGACTGCTTGCTAGGAGAACGAYAGGATAAGCAGATCAAAATTAAAAAGATCATTCCACTATGGCTCTTTAAAGACAAAAAACCCAATCAATAGTCCTCTGAAAAATAGGCCTGCCTGCAAAAATAAGTTGATCACTAAACCCAAGAATTTTGTTTTCCTCTTCTACCTTTTGCAGTGATCCAAAGCTCACAGTCACAACTGCCTGTTGCTTTGCACACCAGGTCTGCTCTGCTCCGAGCCCAGGAATCGCACTAAATTTGATATGAAGAAGGTTCAATTCCCTCCACTACTGACGTACCCATACCTGGTTGCTCTGTCTTTTGGAAGTAGGCAGATATTACCATTAAAATGCCATTAATCACTTAGTGCTTTATTTTCATAGATAAGCCACTTGACATGATTGTTAATTAATATTTATACAAAATATTAAAGTCTGTAGAACTGAATGAGTTCTGCAAAGTTCCCATCAAAACCCAAGTGTAGTCTGTCAGGATCTTAAGAGATCTCCTGAGAAGGAGGTGTAAGCTGTTCAAACTAGGCATCAATAACTACATCTGAAACGTTTTCTCTTCTTGATTTGCCACAGGCTAAACAGCAGAACGGTGACAGAGTGGGGAGTAAAAATCAATTTTCTCAACCTCTAGCCCCACTTTGATACTACCGCCATAACTTTGACATAACAAGCTAAGCACAGGCAAAAGGCATAAAGCTGTGTGTGGCATTACCACACATAAACAGGATTTTTATTATGGTTATTGCTAGCATTGTTTATACAGTGTTTTTCAAGATCCTAGGCTTGGTACAAAATGAGCTGGAATCAACAGGAATATTTCCACTTATTTCAAGTGATTGGAGTCAGGGACACACAAAAAACAGTTCTTGTATTTTAGCATTTCTAATAAATCATAGACTATACAGCCTCTTTGGTTATCTTTTTAACTAACTGTCACTGTAAGAGGGGACAGAAATGCTTATGTCCTTGGTCCCTGTTTTCTGTCTGCGATGAAACGTCAGGCTGCTGTACAAGAAGCCCATTAAGTTTATAACCATAGTTTTGAAGTGAATCATTGAAAGAAACAGTTGTTTCCAGAGATAAGAAAACCATCCACTTACATTAGTAGTCTTTTTATAATAATCTATATTGTTGATGTCTCTGGCTAACCCAAAGTCTGCTATTTTCATGACATTATTTTCAGTTACCAAAACATTTCTTGCAGCCAAGTCTCGATGGATACACTGGAAAGAGAAGAAAAGAAAAAAAAAAAAGGTCCACTGAAATAAACTGCTGTAAAAGTGAAATTACTTCTACACCATAACTAAGTCTCCTTTACAGATTTTAACCTAAATCACAAGGTGGGAAAGCCACACATTTACTGCAAGCCTGTGAAATATGGTAGTCTTAATTACTGCAATCCATCCCCTCAGCTAATGTTTCCAAGTTGAACAACGGCCCTAAGAAGCCTCTTAGAAAAGCCTGGTTTATTCAAGACTTGTATTTTGCTAAGGCTGAAAGCTTGGGTGGTGATCCAAACTGTGCCAYGCTTTTTATGATTCACTCTCCGTTACACGTGCCCAGGTACAGGTATTGCAGCACTTTCATTACAAATACTGTTAATGAGCGTTTTATTAAGTTGCTTCTCTTAAATTGTATCATCTCACCAGAGCTAAAACTTGACAGTCTGGATCAGTTTAATACAAAAGATCTTAATATAAGATATATTACATGAGTATATAATTTTAAACTAGATGTCTATGGTGTGTGTATTTACTTCAACCATGAGACTATAACAATTTAATTAAAAAAAAAAAAAAACAACAAAACCCAAACCAACACAATCTGGGCTGGGCTGTTTGCTTTTTAAACAGCTTTGATACTGAAACTAAAAATGTTATCTCCTCAGAGATTTTTCCTTCATGTCAGCATTATCCTGAAGACTTGCAACTGATTCTTGACACTGAAAGGACGTTGTGACTGCTCTGGATATTATTCCTGTGTTTAAGCAGCCTTATTAGGGTTGACGGCAGCAGGACATGGTAAGAAACATTGCATTTGGAATCCCCCCAGGATATTCTACTTCTTTTCAAGTTAAATACCCTTTTTTTTTTTTCCTCCTCAATTTTGGATTACTCTTTATGTTGTCCTCTTTATTTCAGCATGCGCATAGACATGCTGGACTGAGCCACTACAAAAAACTGTACAACAGCCAATTTCTTTCTTGCATTATAACTTGCCCCAGCAATTTTCTGAGATCTCTTATCCTGCTTGGGTAAAATGAGCCTACAAAGCTTCTGCTCCTCACTGGGTTAGTCATGGGGAACTGCCAGGAAAAACCTGCTCCAGCAATGCCTTCGTGTGCGCAGGACCAGACAACAGTACGTGCTTTCAGCATCGAATCAGTCTTCTAATTCAGCATCAGCAATGCTACGGCAGCAGAAACAACATAGGCCAGCCTTCCTACTTCCCTATCCCTGTTCTGAAACCGTACAAGAACATCCTCTGAGACACTAGGGACTCAATTCAGTTGCCCAAATAGAAGTACACATTGTCATCTGAGATGCTCTGTGATATCCAAAGTATCTTGATGAGACTACCAGGGACGACATAGGTTCTACAGCAGACCTGTGCCTTTCCAGAGCAGCAGGCTGGGGGTACCACAGAGCATCTCAAATGGCATGTAACACCTCTGAGTGAATACACCAAATGAATCAAACCCTGTTATCTTCTGTCAGTATATTTCTGCTTTCTCATATCCTACAGTTTTACAACTGAGACTCTTCCTATCTTCAAAATGGTGCCATTATTGATTTCCGTATCTGACAAGTTTCTGGCCCTAATGATTTGCTGTCTCTTTGCAATGATCTGGGCCAGTCCCTGTATCTGGAGCTCCCCTGTCGTTCTTGTGCAGTACTGGGACAATGGAGAGGACACGTCAACAGAATTTTAAAAAGCATCCATCCAGCTTAGGAACAACAACCCATTTCCAATGTACAATCGCTTGTAAGACAAAAACTTTTTGTAAGGCAAAAAGTAGGCACCCAAAAATCTTCTTTACATATTTCTTTTCTTTTTTTTTCTTTTTTTTCTCTTTTGGTCTCAGTGAGCCATTTATTGGATTGAAATAACAAGAACACTGGCCTTCTCACAGTTCCTGCGTGATGGAAATACCATGAGAAGACCAGCTCTCTTATTATTCCAGCTCAGTAAATGGATCCCTAAGGGGAAAAGAACTAGTGAAATACAAACAGAAATGGTGGGATATCTGAAGAACTGGAATGCGCAGTTTTACTATGTGCTGCCTTTGTTTTCCTTCTGCCCTCTGCCTTGTGCAATGCCTCACATTCTGTCAAGTTTGGCGTAGCGCTGATCAAGTGTTTTTGCAAAGGAATTGGATCAAGGATGAAACGGTTCTGCCGTGTGCAACTGTGCGAGCACACACCTTCTTGGCAGTGTCCTACAACAGCACTTCAGAGCTTCTCAGGTGGATGCTTGTTCTCAAGATTTGCCAATCAAAAGATTTATTTTTTCCTTTCACAACAGTTCTATTTTCTTGGGACATGGCTCATTGCCAGACAAATGCTTCATTAATCTTAGAAAGAGATATCCTAAGGTGCTTTACCTAATACAATACTCATTCATTACTTCATTAGAAGATTTTGTCTTGGTGTCATGCATGTCTCCCTGTCTACCCTACTGCGCTGAGAATTACTATTTCAAAACAAAAGGATAAAAGCAAAATTAGACCTCGATTCCCCCTCCCTCTAACCTTTACAAGTGCAGAAAAGCAATAAAAAAAATCATGACTCTACACAACAGGAATGGAGGTTTACACTCAGCTCTGGTCTTTGGTTAAAAACAGCTCTGTACTTCGGAGTGGACATAACTGGAAATCGGTACAAATCCCACTAATCACTCCACACCTTGCAGGAAGTGCTYATCATCAATATCTGGTGCTCTGGTTTAGCCATTGAGTCCAAACACCACCCAGGGTATTCATGATTGCTTGTCCACCAAGCCACAATATGTTTACAGAGTTAGTTATACAGGGCTATTTAAGGTTTCATAACTATAATTTAATCAAATTACTGGTTAAAAAAAAAAAGTTGGAAGAAAAGTTGAAGAAATAAGTGTCTAGGGACATGACAGGATAAATAAATTCTTTCAACAATCTTGCTCTCCTAACAAACACCAGTTTTAAGTAAAGCGCCTAATTTAAGTGACTAATTCACTCCATTTATTTTTGCCTCTTCTGTTCACAATTTTTGCCCTGGCATCTTGTGGTCTTCTCAACTCTGCCTGTTATCATTCTGTAAATCCTTTCACTAACTGAATTCATTTATTTTACATCACCACGTGAGCTGATTTGGTCGATTTGACCAGAAACAGAAGGCAAATGGTGCCTGCTGTCTCATGGGTTGGAGTAATGTGACTTGTGTAATCAAGTGACCACCTGTGCTTATGAATTCAAAGTGCAGACATGTATGCAATATTTACTTTAAACGATCCATTCTGGGCCTCATTTTAGCAATGTCATTAAACAGAGACTAAAAACTTTAAGTGTATGAGTTTTCCCACTGATTTTCAAGAGTATGGATTATGCAACTTGTTTGAGAAAGGTCCTTCTCCCAGCAAATTCTTGAACACAAACGAGATGAGAACAAAACTAAACTAAAAAAAGTGCCAAACAAATATGCACCGTGCGCTTTGTGCAGTATTTGCTGAGTTCTACCTACTTTTTGTGAAGCCAGGTACTCCATGCCTCTTGCCAACTGGTATGTGCATGACACTAAGTCCTTGAATGTCATCTGCTCCTCTGGTACCCTGTTAATATCAAACGAATACTCCATCCCCGGGGGGCGGCGTGCTCGCAGGTACTCACGCAGGTTTCCTTTGGAAGCATATTCTACTATAACGTACAATGGACCTTTGGATAAACAGAACCATGTCAAAACTGGAGTAAGGTCAAAGGGTAAAATGTTTTTATGTAAAGAAGCTTTTAGTGTTCTATAATAAATGAACTGAATTCATAAACGTTTAACTGTGAAATCAGTAAGCACAACTTGAAAGAAAAGGAGATCCGGACTTGGCAAAGTGACTGGCCCAAAGCTCCACAGCAGGATAGTGGCAGAAAGTACCTAAGCCTGACCCAGTGCCTATTCCTTCCAGACCGTGCCATGTACTGAAAAGCAAACGCTTTCAATCAAAAAATGCCATGAGATCTCAAACAAGRGGAAAGTGCTTCTTCAGACTTTTTAATTTCCAGAGTTTTATGCCATTCTGCATCACTTTACATGACATAATTAGCATATAAAATTAGCACATAAAAACACTGTGGTCTTTAGAGAGTGAAAGTGCTCATTTCAAATTCATGGGATACAAGTTCCACTAAAGCAGGACTGACAATTCAGAACAACAGGCGTGGGTAAAGCGCCTGTAAAATATCATTTTTTCCCTACAGCAAGGGATTAGAAAATTTTCATAYGATACAGTACCCTTTCTCATATTAAAGCTGCAAGTATAATGAGAGACAGAAGTTAAAATATTGCTGCTAAGCTAGGGAAATATCTAAAAATCCCACCACGCCATGACTGCTTCCTTAAAAACTCTTGAAAAATTATGATTAATGAGACTTTCGCAGACCTGTTGGAAAGTCCTGGTTTACTTTCTCTACTCACCATCCTGGGTACAGGCTCCAAGGAGATTGATGATATTTTTATGCTTCCCAATCATCTTCATCATCTCCATCTCTGACACCAGGTCAGACAGATCTTTTTCTGTAGCATCATCTGTACAAGACACAGGTTCAGTTCATATTTTCTAGCGTGCCAGCCTGAACTTCACTAAGGCTCACCAGTTAGTGTAAAACACGTGTGCTTCAAAATGCAGAATACGGGATTTGTTTTCCAGTATGCACTGTGCRTTATACAAAATCATATGTTATGTCCTAACAAAAAATAGTCTCAACCTCTTTGATGGACTGACCATCTCCTTGGTGTTATATGTTAAGAGGCAACACAGTAATATCAGACATAAAAATGCTGTCCTTAGCTATCAAACCTCCAGTAACTATGCCTTTCTTGCAAACTAACCTTACAATTAAATTCAAAATAAATAGGTACCAACCACCTGGACTGAATGGGCTAGGATCTACACATGGACAGCCTCTGACGTGAACTAAACTAAAAGCAGAGAGACCCACACGATGCTAATACATCTCCTGGCTCCTAAATACTCACTGCTCAAGATAAACAGGCTGTCAAGGGTGCAGATTTACACCCCAAACTGCTGAAGGCCGAGGTCAGCTATGTGCTCTTTGACCCCCCCCACGATGACAGAGTTCAGATGCCACAAAAGAAACTTTTCGTGGATGAGAACTGCCATATCACCCATTCTGATCCCTAATCGCCCAATTTTCTTACCTTTCAACATCTTCACTGCCACAGTCACCGCTTCTTTTGGCCTGTCTTTGTCAATCCCCACCGCTTCGGCCATGACAACTTGCCCAAAGCAACCTTCTCCCAGGGGTTTACCCAGCGTCAGCCTAGAGGTGTAAACAGGAGATTAAGACACAGCATCTGGTGAAGGGATGCAGCCAGTGAAATTCCAGGGCTAAATATAAAAAKCTTTCAACAACTTGCTGTAGCATGAAGCATTTATCACATGGAACTAATGAGACTCTGGGTGCGCATCGGTTTTCATGCGTCCTGCGGTATGTTTTCTTAGGGACGATATAGCGAGCATCTCATACGGCAGATCAGTTGCTTTTAAGCTCTCCCTCTCCTTGTAATAAGAGGCTGTACTCGATGGCTAGCAGCGAGACACAGCATGGAGCGGCAGAGCTTTCAAAAAGCATCAGGCCACGGCTGAAATTCAGGAGTAGCCAGCAACACGCAAGCTTCTCCTGTCATTGTAACACTGCCGGTCATCTTCTTTTTCACGTTCAAGGAGATGAAAGAAAAGTTTCTTTGTGTGCGTCGCCATGTGGTCGCTTTCAGGCAGCTGATRATTTGTGTGGTAAAGGGTGGTATTAAGAGCAGAGGGATGTTTTAAATATTATTAACTCCTGTGATATAACGGCACAGTGCAAACAGAAAGGAAAATCAAACATGCTCTCAGGCAGCTTAATTTTAGCTCAAAATTCATATTCTTGCTCTCTGTTTGGGGACGCGGGCTGTGCACATTTGCCTAATGATCTCTTGCGCTGAAGGGATTAGACAGGACAGAGACAGCAAGTCAGTAGACACCATGTTTGGGCGCAGCTGCGGGTAATTATCACACCCATTTCTCTTTCTTGTGGCTGATGAGGTGGCCAGACAGCCTTCTTGTGGGAGAGAGGAGGGAGGATGAAGGCGAGAGAAGGGGAAGGGAAAGGAGGCCGGCRACAAGCGTGCGGCGAAGGCTCGGGAGGGGTTACTGCTGCGAGAGCCTGGGTAAAGGCGCCCGGGATGCTCACGCGCCTTGAACGGCTGCCAGGAGCTGCCACGGCCGCCGCTGCCTCCGGCTCCGCTCTTCTGCTGCAAGTCCCGGTGCGGCTCACGCAGAGGCGACGCTCTCCCTGCCCGGCCGCACGAGCGGCGGCACAAAGGCAGCACCTCCGCGGGACAAAGCACTTGGCAGATCTGAGCRTCCCCTACAAGCCGTCTTCTCCACAGCCTCCCCACCCACAGCAAGATCGCTCTTCTGACATCCTCGCGCATTCCCCCAGCGCTTTGATCCTTTAAGGGGCGAGACGGGACGCTTTATTTACCCGCAGCTGGGTCTAGCACAGAGGCTGTTTCTTGGCTGCAGGCTCTTTGCTGCCACAGATGTCATGTATGAGGGTAACAGAAGATGCCTCCTGTCTGCAGCACCCGGGCTCTGCTCAGAGAGCAGGAAGCAGAGACTGGGGGAAACTGAAACTCAATTATAATCACAGTATCAACATAATGACTGCTCTTTTTAAAGGGTTTCTTTAACTGGGCTATGCAAAATGCATTTTGTGGAGCATATACTGGGTTGCAAAACCTGCTCAGCTGTAACACACAGACACCGAGATGTCAATCTCAACTTTAGGAGGACAAAGAGATAAAATAAAAAAGAAACTTCAAAGCCTCTGGGCAAAATCTTTTTGGTTCCAGTGTAAGTGCTTAAGGGCTACATTCAGGCTCTGTAACTCGCAGAAATTATCACCTAACTCCAGCAGCAGTGCCACGGCAGAAATCAGGGAGGGTGCTCGGCGAGTTTGATGCTGCTAACGTTATCCAGTGTAGAGGCCAGATTCAGATAGGCATTTTCATAACCGAGTTCTTAAGGTCTTGGCTTTCCATGGTCAAAAGCAGGATTCACAGATATGATATATGTAGGGACTCGTTCTTAAAAGCATGGACTTCTGTCTTCCCCCGTGAAATACAGGGAGAGGTTGTCGTACCATCAACAGAAGAGTGTTAGACCAGGGCTAAGTGGTTTGAAAACCCCGCTTATCTGCTCAGGCACAAGACAGAAGGGAGAGGTGGTTCCTCCCAAGGGCAGCCCACAGATTCCTTGTCAAATGCGGTCTTTGCCTCAGTGAGAATTCCTCAAGCTGTTTTGGATTGGTTTCTAAAGCAAACGCGAGTTTAAAAAGGTGCAAAGACTGAAGGGCAGCGTATGCTATGCTGAGGTCATCCTGCATTTTCTCCAGAACTAAAATTGAATTTAGGATCTTGGCAGAGAACAAACATTTGCATTGGAAACTGGTTAATTTATGTGCTATTGCCCTGCTAGGACTAAAGTAACAAACCCCTCATTGTGTGCCTCCTGCCCCCCAACCTAATAAACTGCCTCTAAATAGCCTCCTTTCATTGCAAATCTGCTCCACCTACATTTGTGCTGAATGCTGGTTTTAAATGTTTAGCACTCTAAAATTTTCCGCATTTAGTGTATCCCCCCAGGGTATGGGCTGACAGAAGTACATATACAGGCCCCCACTGTTGACTAGAATACTGCAGGTGGCAATTACAGCATTTTGCACTAGTTTTCAGCTACATCATTAAAATAATTTCCAGAACAGTTGTCAGAAGGTTCAAAATTACAGCTCTTCTATCCAAAAGTTACAATGCTGAACTTTGAAAGAGAACTGTTCATAATAAAAGGTGTTATTTTCTCAAAGCCACCTAAAGACTTCTTAAAGTTAGTACTAACTTTAATATATAATCATGGTTCTACCTGTGTTAATATTATCTCTCTTTTACAAGTCTTTTTTATATTAAGAAATATGGGTACAGCTTTAATTAGATTATTCAGCAGCTCATTTTGCATGTTAGTCAGACTTTGAAGAAAATATTATGTAGCCATATGAATTTGCATATATCAAGATTCAGTATGCTCTGCTTGAAACCTAATACTTCTAAGCCACAGAAGTTGTGTATATATGTACACAATATGCAAAATGTCCCACTAAATCGAGAACTATCATCTCCATTAATACAGGCTACTACAAAACCAACACAAAATCCTACCCAGAAAGTCCTGACAGAAAGAAAAGATTGTCTAACACCATATTCTAGACTTTCTCTATAGCCTACATGATATTTTATTACCTATTTTATAAATATTAAACAATTAAGTTTAATATTTCAACTAAGAAACATGGTTTAACGTACAGAGGTATTGCTTGGGGAAATCTCAACTGCCCTTCAACAATGTTGGTATGTGGACATCTCTCCCAGTCTAAATCATATATATTTTGAAATAACATTTCAGATTCACTCCTTTCGTAACAGAGGAGTTACATTTCAGCAGGGTATCTGAAAACCTACCAGGAATCTGAAAAAAAAAAAAAAAAAATCAGAACGACAGGCAGAGAAAATTCAGCTTCTATTTAAAAAAAGACTGATTTCAGATAACTGAATAGGATCTTGATCTTCAGAGGAGGTTCAGGTAATTGAGATTTTCTTTTAACTAAAGAAACCCTGGGAGACATTGGGAAGGATGTTTCCTCTCATGCTGTGTCTTGGGCTTAGCGACCATGAAATGATAGAATTCTCGATTCTTGGTGAAGTAAGGATGGGGATCAGCAAAACCGCTACCATGGACTTCCGGAGGGCGGACTTTGGCCTGTTCAGGTCACTGGTTGAGAGTCCCTTGGGAGGCGGTCCTGAAGGGCAAAAGGGTCCAGGAAGGCTGGACATTCTTCAAGAAGGAAGTCTTGAAGGCACAGGAGCAGGCTGTCCCCAYGTGCTGAAAGAAGAACTGGCGGGGAAGACGACCGGCCTGGCTGAACAGAGAGCTTTTGCTCGGACTCAGGAAAAAAAGAAGAGTTTATGACCTTTGGAAGAAGGGGCAGGCGACTCAAGAAGAGTACAGGGATCTCRTTAGGTCATGCAGAGAGGAAATCAGAAAGGCAAAAGCCCAGCTAGAACGCAATCTGGCCACTGTCATAAGAGACAACAAAAAATGGTTTTACAAATACATTAACAACAAAAAGAGAGCCAAGGAGAACCTCCATCCTTTATTGGATGCAGGGGGGAACATTGCCACTAAGGATGAGGAAAAGGCTGAGGTACTTAATGCCTTCTTTGCCTCARTCTTSAATAGTCAGRCCAGTTATCCTCAGGGTATTCAGCCCCCTGAGCTGGAAGACGGGGATGGCGAGCAGGATAAACCCCCCACAATCCAAGAGGACGCAGTTAACAACCTGCTATGCCACCTGGACACTCACAAGTCCATGGGGCCGGATGGGATCCACCCGAGAGCGCTGAGGGAGCTGGTGGAGGAGCTTGCCAAGCCACTCTCCATCATTTATCAGCAGTCCTGGTTAAYRGGGGAGGTCCCRGACGACTGGAGGCTTGCCAATRTGACRCCCATCTACAAGAAGGGCCRGAAGGAGGACCCRGGGAACTACAGGCCTGTCAGCCTGACCTYGGTGCTGGGGAAGATGATGGAGCCAGGTCATCTTGAGGGCGCTCACAAGKCATGAGCAGGACAACCAGGGGATCAGGCCCAGSCAGCATGGGTTCATGAAAGGCAGGTCCTAACTGACCAACCTGATCTCCTTCTACAACTAGGTGACCCGCCTAGTGGATGAGGGAAAGGCTGTGGATGTGGTCTACCTGGACTTCAGTAAAGCCTTCGACACTGTCTCCCACAGCATTCTCCTAGAGAAGCTGGCGGCTCATGGCCTAGACAGGTGCACTCTTCGCTGGGTAAAAAACTGGCTGGACAGCYGGGCCCAGAGAGTTGTGCTGAACAGAGTGAAATCCAGTTGGCGGCCAGTCACAAGCAGTGTGCCCCAGGGCTCAGTTTTGGGGCYGGTCTTGTTCAATGTCTTTATCAACGATCTGGACGAGGGGATCGAGTGCACCCTCAGTAAGTTTGCAGAGGACACCAAACTGGGCGGGCGTGTTGATCTGCTGGAGGGTAGGAAGGCTCTGCAGAGGGACCTGGACAGGCTGGATCGATGGGCGGAGGCCAATTGTATGAGGTCCAACAAGGCCAAGTGCCGGGTCCTGCACTTGGGTCACAACAACCCCATGCAACGCTACAGGCTGGGGGAAGAGTGGCTGGAAAGCTGCCTGGCGGAAAAGGACCTGGGGG
>JAYKAV010002552.1:516498-555686 GCA_035582835.1 Phoebastria nigripes | reverse complement strand
AAAAAAAAAAAAAAAAAGCAGAGATGTAGTCTTGACCCAATATCTGAAAAAGAGCATACCTGATAACCAAGCCAGCTCAGAACAGTGGTATAGGCAAAAGTGGCTGAATCTACATTCTTTTTTCTAGTGCACTATTCTCACCCATTTACCCTCCCTTGTAAGCACAATACTGACTCTAATTGCTGCCAAGGCTGTAAGTCTGTTCCATAGGTTGAAAACTCCATAAGTTCTAAATGTATTCACTCAGAAGATAAATTAAATAAACTTTCCTCTCTTTTTGTTTATCAAATTAATATTTTTTAAATCAACTATTTACATCGCCACCCTCAGATACCTAAGTGGGCAGCTTATACCGTGAGCAGAGGTTACCAATAAGCTCTCTTCTTCCACTCAGTTCTAGTTGTCCGTGTCACCATTTCTTTTCCCAAATCAGCACACAATTTACTATTTTTTGGTGTTACTATTAAATTGAAATTTTGAATTTTTAATTGAAAAATGGTATTTTTGCAAAGGCTCCTGTAGTTTCATCAGTGCCAATGATCAAGGTTACATGCATGTTACTGCGTAGGAAATGTTGGATTCTCTCACACCGGGTCCTGCACTTGGGTCACAACAACCCCATGCAACGCTACAGGCTGGGGGAAGAGTGGCTGGAAAGCTGCCTGGCGGAAAAGGACCTGGGGGTGTTGGTCGACAGCCGGCTGAACATGAGCCGGCAGTGTGCCCAGGTGGCCAAGAAGGCCAACGGCATCCTGGCCTGTATCAGAAATAGYGTGGCCAGCAGGAGTAGGGAAGGGATCGTCCCCCTGTACTCGGCACTGGTGAGGCCCCACCTCGAATACTGTGTTCAGTTTTGGGCCCCTCACTACAAGAAGGACATTGAGGTGCTGGAGCATGTCCAGAGAAGGGCAACGAAGCTGGTGAAGGGTCTGGAGAACAAGTCTTGTGAGGAGCGGCTGAGGGAACTGGGACAGTTTAGCCTGGAGAAGAGGAGGCTCAGGGGAGACCTTATCGCCCTCTACAACTACCTGAAAGGAGGTTGTAGCCAGGTGGGTGTTGGTCTCTTCTCCCAAGTAACAAGCGATAGRACAAGAGGAAATGGCCTCAAGTTGCAACAGGGGAGTTTTAGATTGGATATTAGGAAAAATTTCTTCACCGAAAGGGTTGTGAAGCACTGGAACAGGCTGCCCAGGGAAGTGGTTGAGTCTCCATCCCTGGAGGTATTTAAAAGACGTGCAGATGTGGTGCTTAGGGACATGGTTTAGTGGTGGRCTTGGCAGTGCTAGGTTAACGATTGGACTTGATGATCTTAAAGGTCTTTTCCAACCTAAATGATTCTATGATTCTGTATTTTCTAAGCATTCGATATTAAAAGCATCAAAAAGCTATCACAGTAATTGGGGGATACGTAAGTTTTCAGTTAACAACATTCTTAATTAAAGATTCTGCAGGCAATGTGGAAAAGAGCTCCTAAAAATAATTTAATGTCCAATGCTTTGAAATGTAATTCATTTTGGAGTATGATTTCTCATCGGCCTCAACAACATTTTCCTTAGAGCATCAAAGGTACTTAATGATAACTGCTTTGAAAAAGGAGGCAGCTATTCCATCCATGTAACAAAACTTGTTTTGGTGTGAATGGTGTATCTTCTATAAGGCTCTTTCCTCAAACCTGCAAGCAGCAGCCTGCTGTCTGCTGACCTCAGAGTTTCAAGTGAATAGGAACACAAAACAAAAATGCTGGAATTGCCAGTCTTCCTCTCCTTTAAGTGTGAATCCTTCTTCTCTCTTCAGGCCAAGACAGTCTTAGCCAAGCCCAAATCTGGTGGCCAAGGTGGGATGAAGGTTGTTTCACAATGCCATTGCTGGTACCCGTCCTCATATCAGGCGGCAGGAGGTCCTTCTCAGACAGCATTGCTGGGACCCTGCCCAAGCTGGAAGYCCAGAGCATCAGAATAACTACTACTCCTGACCTTCGTCCTCATCACCTGGAGTCAACTCTGACACCAGGTTTGCTTATGTAAAATGTCACCAGGCTACAATTTTGTTCCACAGGTTTTATAACTGGATAAAAAAAAAGCAATTATAAGCAAACAGATCCTAATAGCATTAAAGTGCAAATCAGTGACACACAGTGATATGAACACAAAATCCTCTTGTCTGTATGACACCTGATAAGTCCAACTTAGTGCTCCCTTATATTAAGTCCAATTAACAATTACAGTGTCTCAGCCCACGGAATTACTCGAGCTCCTCAGAATGGGGCTGAAAGGCTTTTGCAAGTCATGCTCTTACACAATGTATTTTGACAAGACAGGGCTAAGGCTCTCAAACAAACTTCTCATATGACTCTGACCATCTGTTTTGTTTGAGAGGTCTTTTTGCAGGTAGACATCCTTAAACCCATCTCATCAAATGGGTTTGGCTTCTTGACACATTTTTCTAAGACCAGAGATTAAGACTGGAAAGAGGTTTCATAAGGAAGAAAGTGTTAAGGATTGCTATCAAAAAGTTAACCTTGGTAACCAGTTTTGCAGTTGACAGACCTTTCTTGATATCAAAAGCTCCAGCTTCTGCATGCAAGATGTGGTGTCTATGGAACAAGAGAGGATAACTGCACAAATAAGGCTACCATTCAAAAAAGAAAGGTGGACCGCTTTCCCCCTCGTTCATCCCACCATCATTAATGTTAATATTTACTTTCAGCAAATATAAGTACCTGACACATTCCTCTAGGATAATAAATATGGTGACCACTTGGGATACAAACAGAAAACTGCTATTAAGGCAGACTATGTAGCTCTAAATAAATCAGTAAGTGAATACTGAACAGAGTCCTTCGAGAGAGATGCTGCTATGCCCAGTCTACAGAGGGGAACACACCTGCTGGAGCTGCATGGCAAGCCACCATGAGAACCAGGGCTGGAATTAGATTTTTGTTTATTTTTTGCCCATTTTCATTATTTCATTATGGTTTAAAAATGATGCTTCATGAAATAAACCAGCTCAGCACTAAGAAATGTGCAAATCTCCATGAACAACGTGGCAACTCCTCTGTCCCCCACGACTTCCCCTGAATTTCATTTTTCTGTTATTTCTTGTTTCCATTTTTTCATCTCTCACCACAAACCTACTGATACTTTATGACCCCTTCCTCCATATTTCCAAAATCCACCCACTATTCTCCAGCCATTCTACCAAGATCTTTATTCAAGTCTTGATTCGTATTTATTTATTTATTAACATTGCCTTTACTTTCTTGCCTTTCTTTGTCATTATAGCCATTGTTTTCATGGGACATCAGGAAGGCACGGAAGTGAAGCTGCAAAATTTAGATGATATCCCTTCTGTATCAGAAATGGCCCAAAATATTTTGGGGTCTTTTTTTTAATGAATACAATATTTGTATTAGACACCGTTCAGATCTCTGCCATAGTTTCATCTTTTCACTAGCTCTTACATTCACAATTCAGCAGTCTTAGCATGGCTAAAGCCTATAAACATAAACTTGCAATAAACTGTAATACTCTGGTGATGCATTTCAAACACAGAAGTTAAACAGTAATAATGTATAGAAAAAACAGACGAAAGACTCTGCCAATTTCCCTTTTAACACAATTGCACGTTTACTTCACACAATAACTGGATGATTGGCCAGAGATGCTGTAGGTAACCAAAGTGCATTAAAGTGGATAGGAATTATGAGAAATCCAGAGGAACTAATCAGTGTCTGGGAGAAGAAAAATGGACTGCACTCCCAGGGAATATTCTTCTGATTGATTAACTGGAGCACTACAGTTACAGGAGCTCAAGGGCTATAAAAATCTGCTCCAGAAAAGACGAAGCTAACCCAGGCTGGCCTGTGGTTGGAGGAGATTTTCTGTTTCAAAACAGCCTTTCACCTTTTCTGCAATAGTAAAGAATCAACCTTTGAATTCATCCCTTAAGCATCTTTTTTCATTGCCTTAGAATGCACTATAAAACAACGAGGAAAAGTCTACCTTCTCRAAGGTCAGTAGACATGGTCAACTTCAATCTACATGTATACATTTAAGTAACAGCATAGAAAGCTTTTTTCCAGCTTGCTACTTTCCCCTTTTCACCTGCAGCACTGCTCTCCAACCCCTTACCATGCAGGTTCAAGAAYCAGTGACACTCCTGCCATGAACCCCACATTTCAGCATGTGGAGTTGCTTTCAAGTATGTGGATGCTCTGTTTGCTTTCAGTTATGCAAAGATTCAAGGTACATGGGACAGAGGCATAACAGAGGCCATACCAAGTTTTTGCAGCAAACTTGTAATTGTACATGGCCAATATACAGACTCCAGGGCCACTTTGGGTCTACCAAGTGCCAAGAAGCAGCAGCTGGACATCTAGTCAAAATGCATGAACTTCTTGGGCAATCACCCAGCTCACCAACATGGCTTCTTGGAGATAAAGGAACAAAGCAGAGCCAGGGCAGAGAAGCAAGGAAGGGCGCCTGATGTAGGTGATTTAGACATCTTCAAGGTCTACTCACTCTGTTGGTGACGCCTGTTTTCAGTGATGACACTACACTAAGGAGGTATTTTGAATGCTTAATTAAAGCAAGGAAGGCAGAAGTCAGCTTGACTTGAGCAGAACACTGAAAGGAATATTGTGGTATACGTTAACCTCAACAGGAAGGTAGACCTCCACCATAAAATATTCTTTGTGTGCTTCCTTTCTGCTTTTAGGAGGCCAGAACCAAGAAAAGTACCAGCCTCAGACAGATCTTTAGCTCCGTATCTGCACTTCAGGAGGAGAAAAGCCCACTGTGTCCAAACCTCATGCACCAATGCATTATTATATCCCCATTTTAACAACATATTTGTCCTTTGGCCAACACACTGTATTTAATCAGCTCAGAGATAATGCTTTACAAGCATTTCTAAGCAGCGGAGCATTTAAAACAAACGAATCTTTGCTGGAATCTTTTAATGCCATGTGGCAAAATCAGCTGCGGAGCAGTGTGTAATTGTCTGTAATTGATTATGAAGAGTGTTTTCCTCCACTGATGATTTATATCATATCCCGAAGCCTAGATCTGTCAGTTCTGGCACTCATGCTGTGAGATTTTAGCAGCCATGCAGTGATTTCCTATAATTGTCAGTCTTTTTGAAGGCTCTGCTATAAAGTTAATTTGAAGTCATATGCATACATGTATATAAATATAATTAGTAAGTAACGCTATTAGCTGTTGATAGAAACAGTCCATCTGAGTGACTGGATCTAGGAAAATATAAGGTTAAATGCACTACATGAAACTGAGGATTCCTAATGTTAAGTACTGCCATTTAAAACATCCGCACCACCCCTTCATGAAAAGCACTCCTTTTGAAACACTTACACAACAACAAAATGACAAACAAGTACTACTAGGCAAGTCAACGGTTTCCATATAGAGAAATCCAACGATAAAGCAAGAAACTAAAATAGGTATTAAGGTGAATTCCTTGCAACATATCCTACTGACAGTTGTGTATTAATCTTTGTATTTCAGGGTCTATTCCTTAAAATGAATGATATTTTTACAGCTCAATACTACGTGAAATACTATGTTACTTTACTTGTTCCAGATTACTTTTCTTTTTTTCAGGTTCCAGCTGCCATCATAATTGTGAATTACCCATTTTGCTTGGTGAACTTAAGTCTTACCTTAAACTGATCAGTCTTTGCTCATCACAAATGTGTTCGCTATATCTTTATGAAGGATTAGAATCAACAACCACAGTAGATATAAATTAATGGGAATGTATTTAAAATACTAAGCATAAGAAATCATTCCTCCCTATTTAAGACACATATATATGCCCAAGTTGAAGGGGTCCAAATTTGACAGATTAACTATGATAGCACTAATGAAATGCTCTAGTGATGACAAACACTTGTACTTGACTTTGGGCAAGTCACAAGACATGGGACCTTCTAAAACCACTACAGCAGCTCTGCCTTTTTGTTTGTTTTAATTATAATTTATTTGTTAAAACAAACAAACAAACAAACAAAAGGTCTACAAAATAGATGTATATCCTATTGAAGGCTACTCTTTACCTTCTGGTTCAGTGAACCTGTCACCTAAAGCCTATACTGCAAATCCACTTGTGATACTTCTTCCCGCTCCCTGCAAGCTGGTACTTCTATGCAGAACATGGCTAATACCAACAGAGCACTGCAGCTCTCTGCTTTTATATGAAGAAGAGGAACTGCTTGCTGATTTCCCTGCAAGCAGTTTCTATTTCAAAAACCAAGTACCAGATCCCAGCAAGGCTGAGGATTGTAGGGGGAGGGAACTGATAATTCCTGACTTCATCATGACCCTTCCTATGAATGTGAAAAGAACCGCATTTTGGCAGGAAAAAAAATGCCTGCATGTGGGGAATGATAAAATCCTGTAGTAGCTCAGACTAAATAGTGTACGAGAATCCAGGCCTGCAAACCAAACCATATGTTACTCAGCGAGACTCTTATCCCACTTAGACAAGATGGCATCACAGTCATGCAAATGCCTCTTTGTGAACCAGGATTATTTTCATATCCAGATCCTTAGGGAGCTTGACCCAGCAGCAGAGGGCTTTGAAAACAATATCAAGAATTCCCCAATCTATGGCCTCATTTCTCTGGAATTCCAACAAATCCCATCACCCAGCCCCGGACCTCTGCCCAGCTCACACAGTCTACCTGCCACGAGCATCTCCCCAGCTCGCTCTCACCCGTCGTCTCAACAGCTCAGCCACTTTCTCTATTCCTCCCACACACAGCACAGCACAAAGGCAAGGGAGAACCTTCTGTGATCAATAGATAAATCAAGGTTTAGTGACAAAACCCCACCAGGCTTTAAATACAATCCTCTGAAATACAAATAAACTGAACCAAAAAAGTAAGCCTGGTGGTACAACAAAACAAACAGAGTTGAATAATCCAGAAACACATACCTATTAAATAAAACACCTCCTGGATTATTTTTTTAATTCTCGATTTGTGACAACAATTCTGAAATCCAAAACCAGCTTTAAAAGATGCAGAAACTAAACAACTGCTGCAGCCTTAGAGACCAAGGAGATGCTAACTGAAAAATGAAGGAATCTTCACTGTTGATGAGCAAGTCTTCAGGGACTGCCCATCTCATCCTGCCTCTGCAAGCTAATACAAACAGTTAGTGAAATGACCAGTGAAATCATCAAAATAGAAATACAGGTTTCTTTTAACACTTATARTAGTTATATTTACCTCTGTGAAGATACAAAAGCAGAGCGCCCTTCAATGAGAAACTCCTGTTAATAAAAAAGTACTCAGGAGAATTGAGAGTACTGGAATTTTTGCTTAGGCGTTGAAATAGGATTTGCACTTTCAAACATATTCTTTTTTTTTCAAAAAATTATTCCCACTTTTAATTGCAAAATGCCATTTTTGCTAAGAAAATAGAGAAAACCAAAATAAACCGATAAAACCCTATCTGACAAGCATGTTGTAAGACAGAGATTTTTTCCTCTGTGAAAACAATAGCTTTGGAGAAGGTCCATATTGCATCATTTAATGATAAATAACTAAACTGAGGGCAGTGGTTGGCACTGCTGTCACACGCAATGAAATAACACTCTCCCCCCGAGGAACCATTTCCAACTGACACAACTGAGCTCACACCAAACCCTAGGTATTTTTTATGCCATCAACTTATCTCTGAGTCATTATGATGCTTTTATATTCAGGCAGAAATCTAATAAATGTCTTTTATCTAAGCAGCTGATATGTATCTCTCTCTGGTTAAGTATACAACATTTGAAAAGCCTTCTTTGTCCACAAAGCTACACAGATTTCTAGCCATAAAGTCCCTTTTCTTCCCAGTGATTTACAAGCAAATGAGTAAAATCTTAAAATTACAAAAAAACCAAAAAGTGGCAAAGAAAGTCAGAAAAAATAAGAATTAACATTTTTGCTCATAAAACAAACCGAATATTTTTCAGATCAGACAAAGTTCATGTCCCCCACCTCAAGATTTTGTAAAATACTGCACTTTAGAGGAAGATGACTAAAGCATTACTACTCTGTAGTATTTTTAACCAAGGAGGTTCAGAAACTGTTAAGCAAGGGTTCAGAAAAAAGTAACACTGTTCAAAATCCCAAGACCAAGCTCCACCCTAACTCTGTGTGATCGTGCATCTGCATTTCAAACACTTACCCACACTGAAGAACTATTTTTAAGGTACATGTATTACTCTGACAGTGATAATATCCTGGACAGGCTGTAAAAACAATCTGCAGAAATTCTGCACAACCTATTCGTGGTGCAGATGGACCCAAACTAAACCCTCAGATCCAAACCCACTGACCAGAGCCTGGATCCAACCCCCGCAGATGTTCCCTATTTTGAATAATGAGGTGAACCACAGCCTCAGATGCCAAGACCCCTCAACCTCTGAGGGCTGAAACCTGGGGGTGGATTTGGTGGGTTCAGAGGTCTATCCTGAAGACCTACTGCAAGAAAAGCAAAACATATTAAACTCCAGCTTCAAAAGAAACAAGTCTTTCAGGAGAGGATAGTATGTGGGAGTGGAGGCTGTTTTGGCAAGTGATGGCCTGTGACAAAGCCGAAGTCCTGTTACTCGTTCAACTGGTTTGTTGCTCGTGGTATTGCCCTCTCCAGAAACGCTCATTGCCAGCCACAAGCAATTGTAAAATATATTTCACGCGATGCTGTTGTGTGCATTTTAAATCTGACATTTGCTTTTGTTCCTCACCTCAAAAGCATCAGCATCTTAATCAAACTGTCCAAGATCTGATATAGTATCTCCCCTGTTTTTATTTCATTACAGTCTTTTTTCTATTTTGGGGTGGTTTCTGGATGCTTGGCTATGAAATTCCCTCCCCTCAGTCTTCAAAATTCTTCCTGAAAAATACCTCTCTCTATCTGGTACCTAGTTACTACAATAACAGTCACCTTAGAAACATTATAAATACACAATTAAATAGGATTCTGTTCCAAAGTCCATTAAGTCAGTAAAAATTTTTCCATTGACTTCAATGCGCTGTGGGATCAGGACCCAAAATACTTTAAGTACATTTTTTCCATCTATAGGCTGCTAATACAGAACATATTCCAATTTTTACACTTCTCCTCTGACATCCCTGCCTTGATTTCCTTGCTTTGAGATACACATTGCTGCGTTAAGATGTACTTTCTTCCCATGCCAGTCTCCTAGGTGCCAGATTAAATCCCACCCCTACTGCAATTTGGTATAGTGCTTATTTATTCCCCTTTCCAAAGCTTTCATCAGAAGGATGGGCTGGCTTAGTTGTTTGGTAAAAGTTTTTTAAACTCTTTATCTACTTTCTGTTACCTGTCTGCGCAGAGGGATTCGCTTTGTCAGCTTATGGACAGCGGGCTGGCTGCTGAAATCGGGCTTCTTGGTGGTGTTCTTCATGCGACACAGGATGACTGTCAGCACCATGCAGGCAATTAAGAAGACCCCTATGCAGTAAATTGCTATTTCCAGGTAGTCTGGAGATGTCGGATATTCTTTTTCTTTTTCAGGAGCTGGATTGGAAGTTTTTAGGAGGGAACAATCATGCCACAGAGTTAGCACACAGTACAAGCATAGTTCAGTACAGCGCTTGGAACAACTTGAAATGGTAAAATATCAGCAATCCTCGCAGTGACTGTGTGACGTACAGAATACTGTGAATGTTTAGGCCATCTTGCAATCTGAGAGTAATTCCTCTTTCTAGATCACTGCTTTGACTTCTCAGTTTGCCATTGAGAGTGAGCTTGTGCATGCATGCGTACRTATATAGACATATACATGTGTCTGCCTAGATAGGTAGATACATATACATTGAAATATTGCATAATCAAGCATAATTTTAGGGGAAAAGAAAAAACTGAAGTGTTCAAACTAGGCTCAGGTTCATTTTGTTGCTCAAGTCAAACTTCAAAAGCACTGTAATTCTTTTTAACCACATAAAGACACATCTAAAGATAAAATATTGAATTAGCTAGCCTAAAAGAAAAGTGTCTAAATTCTCAAATAGACATTTGGGTTTGAGTCTGCATTGCCCGTTTATCCAAAATTTTCACTGGGATCTCAAAATACAGAGGGAAGGCAGGATGAATCGGTCCCTCATCATGTTTCTAAACTCAGGTTAGGGATTTCAAGAGTGTTTTGAGGGCCCGGCTGCCCAGCTACTTAACTCGCTGCGGTTCATGCCGGGTGCCTAACGCCCCTGAGGTCCTTTGAAGAGCCCAGTGTCGGATTAAAAAGCATAACGGAAGCGAAAGCTGAATTGTTAACAATACGTTAATTAATGAGTCCTCTTTTGTGAGGACTGCATATTTCAAGTAACCTCATCAGTGGTTACCAGTCTATGAGATTAGATTTTAGTGGGAGTGGTTCTACATAGCTGTTACTCTGATTGAAACCATTTTGAAATGATCTTCAAGACAGTTAYATGTGCAAACACTGTCCCTAATCCCTTATCTGCGATTCATCCCCCGGATAAACAGCATTCCACAGCAATCAGCGGTCACTCCRCAAGCAATGCACGTTCAAGCTGAAATTTTCTTGTGCCTCATTCTAGGCTTATAAAAATATTTCATTCAAGAAAATCAGTTAAAAAAATGCTGTTCAAGCACTTGCAAAATGCAAACACTGCTAGCAGAAGCAAGCTCTACACAAGTACTGCTTTGCCTGCTTGGTGACAGACCACGCAGGCTCGGTGTTCACATAAGAGTGAGATGTAATAAAGTTGCCTTGTTCAATATATTTCAATAAAGGGCAAGAAATTATCTGCAGAAAGTGGGAACATTTCACTCCCGTAATATGAACCTCAGCAATATGCACATGCAGGTTTTGTACCTTTTACTTAGGATTAACAATTAATAAATGGTAAGCACAAGATGACCCAGCAAACCTCAGGTGGTTCATGTTTTTTCAAAGGAACTCCTAAGGCAGCTGCCAACAGTTATAAATGAGAAAATTTGACTGATGTCAAAACCAACTACGGTTACATCTTCTAACAGCTGATAACAATTCTCAGGCAATAAAGCACATTGATGTTTGTTTCTTTTAAGGACAGAAACATCATCAACCCCAGAACAGCAAGACATGCTTTGCAGTAAAAGCAAATGACTACTTGTTTTCATAGAGCATGCAATGTTTAAAGATGCACGGAGCCGATTCCCAAGATATGGAAGGCACTGCTTCTGTACACAATCCATTGGCATTAAAATCAGAATTTCCATAAGAGATTTGGATGATAGGTAAAAGTGAATTTAAGCACACTGAATAGCTCAGGTATTTTAATGAGCCAGTACACGACTGTGGCCAAATTAGTCCCAAAGTTTCATAAGAAACTTTGAATTTCCTCCTCTTGAAAAAGTTTACAATGATTGATGTGCTGATTTTCAGTTATCTCACTGAAGTGCTAAGGAAATGCAGTTCCTTAGCATTTCTGATGAACATTTAACAGATGTAAAAATATTTCAATTAAGCGCAATAGCCATTCCCCCCGCTTTTTTTGTTGTTGTTAGGTTTTTGTTTAGTTGCAAATATCTGACAAAACAATTCATTGGCTTGAGACAACTGTGTTTAAAAAAAAAAAAAAAAATCATTGTAAAAGTCCTTTTCTGAGACAGAAGCCGTGCTAATTCTGCAGCAATCAACAAGGGGAAAAAAAAAAGAGGAAAAACCACGGAAAGAGAGCAGTGTATACCTGGCAGAACTGTCAACCATGCAGTGTGAAAGGATATCCCAATAGAATTACCCGCCAAGCATGTATACTCCCCAGCATCCTCAAAAGTTACATTCCGTATATAGAGAACCTCAATTTCTTTGTCCGTGGTGTTAACACCGGCAGCCTAGAAAAAAAACAAAAGAGGGAAGCAAGAGAAAAAGCTAGACATTGAGAGAATTCTTGTGGATAGGGAGATGGAGCCACAGGGCTTTGCACTTTGTAAAGGCAGAGGTGTAGAGATGCAAAGCTCCTTCCCCATCCACAATCCCTCATCCAAAAGGCGTTTACCAACAGGTCCCAGCTCACCTCAGAAAGTAATCAACACCCTTCACCAGACCTAAACTCACCACCTAAACATGCATGCAATCAAATGACATGGAAAAATTAACCCACAAAGCTTTTTTTTTTTCCTTCTTCTTTTTTAATAAAAGAAAGTTGAAAGAAAAACAAAGAGAAAACAAAGTAGGACAGAATGTGGGATCTTTCACATGTAGTTACCTGTTTCAGAGGAAAGAATTTACTATAAAAATATACTCTGAAAGGATTAAAAAAAAAGGCAAATTCTGCTCCAAAAGACACAACTTAGTAGCTGTCTTAAGCAGTGTATGGTCCTTGCATCATCCACTGCACTACACTTAAATGTTGTACGTTGTGCAGTGTTGCCAAATCTCATTTTAATCTGAAGTCTGGCAATATTTGGTGGTTTGCTTAGAAGCACAGCGGAAGGTATCTCAGCTCTTGTTCAAAAACGATCAATTGTGGCTCTCAGAGATGTGGAGAAAAACTGGACCCCAAAGGTTCAAGAACCCGGAGATGAAAATAAAATATATTCTTCTAAATCTTAGAGGCTGAAAAAAAATTCTGGAAGTTTATTCTTCTRGTCTCCTTCCAGACTTGCTAAATCTCTGGCTTGACAAGTCATTATGCACCAAACCAATCAGTGTATCAGTGATTATACAAACTCGTACAAATAGAGTAACTCTTAGACCTGGAACTTTCCAGCTGTCCCAAGAAGGGCGCAGCAGGGCATCAGTGTCAAGGTCTCTATGATGGCGATTTAGAGAAATTATTGTTTGCTGCTTTTTGTCTCTGTTCCATTCAAAAATGTTACTTTGAAATACACGATGAGGGAATAAACACAYTTTTACCAGACCATTTGAAAGTAAATTTAGTTGTGAGTCGCATTGTTGCCAGTCTTTATTGTTACTGATGGGTTATTACCCAGTTAATAACGGGTGAATAACAAGTGGAAAACCCTCCCACCCTGCACAGTCGCAGGTGACGTGGGAAGTTGTAAGTGACTAAACTGACCTGACTTACGCTTCAGTGGGTACTTATGTGAACATTTCATATATATATACACACATACGTATATATATAAATCCACACTAATTAGGTTGTAATTACATTATTCAACAAGTACCCTATATGTGAACTGCAAGGTATGCAGAATTAACAACAAAACTGGACGTAAACACGCAGACACAAAGAGACCAAACACGAGAGAGAATAAAGATCAGCATCAGAAACCAGTGCTTATGGTACACACAGAATATTGTGGGAATTTTTCCATGGCTGCTGGCATAATACCAGTTGCATCACCGAAGGAGGATTACACATATACCACCAGGCCAAAGAGTTATCCTACAAGCTGCCTGCAGTCTCCCAAAGCACCACTTTTTCCAGCTTCTACATCCAGCTTGCTTTAAAAAACATTGTTACCTTGTATACTTGGCAGAACAGAGAGCCAGGCAGACTGGTTGGCCTCCCCTATATAATTGGAGACCTTACAAATATATTCTCCAGCGTCCGCCTCTGTCACATTGTACAGTGTCAGCACTTCAGCATTGGAACTATTTATCCCCGAATGCTAGAATAGACCAATAACACAGGAGAACAATGTCACTGCCGCCCAAAACGGACACCAATCTGTCTATGGTCCCACCACCAACACGTCATAAGAATATGCCTTCCACTTCATACAGGTACCAGCGTCAAAACATTGAGGGTTTGGGGTTTGTTTGGGGTTTTTTTGTTGTTGTTTGTTTGTTTTTTAAACCCAAAGCATCACATGAGGAGTTAGAAAACAGCAGCGTGGGGGAGAAAAAGCACCTGGGCTGGTACACCGGCTGCGTGGAACAAGATGGTATAGAGCTGGCTGTCCTGCCTGCCAACGCGTTGAGTTTTGGCAATGCCACCCAGCTCGGAAAACTTTGGAGTTTCCTTGGTCAGGCTTGCTCAAAACACCTGCTGGCAGGAACGACACCACCGATACACCAGCGAAAAATGGACATCTCTGCAGGCTCAGCATCCAGAAAACCCAATCCTGCCAACAAGCTTTTGGCAGCAGGTGTCACGTTACTTTGAAATAAAGAGGCTGAAGAAACGTGAAAGAAATGGAGTAGATCGTCCTGGGTATGTTTTGGATGCGTTCTACCCATACATAAATGTCAATGATGTTCTTTAAGAGGGTTTTCATTTTTTTCTGAATAAGTCATGTCTGAAACATTCAGAGATAAAGGACTTCACGGAAGTAAAAAAGAGCAAAACAGTGTCTATAAGCCGCACAATTAGCATTTAGACAATCAAATGTTTATCTAACTCATTATTTCATTTGTAACATAAACGCTTCCATTTTCAAAAGAAGTTCAGATCTCAAAATTCTTGGATTTACATCAAATAAATTCAATGCTTTAAAGAAGTCGTCACCATCGCCGGCATCTGTAAAGCCTCACCTTTAAAACCTGAAGATATGGCAGTCCATCTGGTCCGTATTTACTGCCATTCTTCTCTACATGTTTTATCCACTGAATATGAGGTTGAGCATCGCTGTAGACTTTGCAGACGAACTCGACGTCACCTCCGACGACTGCAGAGGCATTTGCTGGAAGGCCAGCTTGGAGGATGGGCCTGTGCGGTGATCGCTCTGTTGGGGCGGGGAGGGGGAACGAGAAGGAGCAAGAGAGAGAGAGAACGAGAGAAATAAAGATGCATAAATAAGCAGAGCTGCCAAGAAAACTGTAAGTGAACTTGAGCCAAAAAGCCCTGTAAGCCTGTTGGCTGACTCCTCTGAAATAACACTGCAGCCAAAACGTTTAACAAAAACTACAGTTCAAAGGAGATGACTTGAGCACTACACTTGTAATATAAAGAATAGCTATTTGGGGGGAGGGGAGAAACCTTGCTTAAAAACTTTAAGCATTTTTCATAGTTCAACTCAGCAAGAATTAAGTAAAATATCTTTCTTTTTTTTTTTTTTTTGAGCTATTGTAATAAGTACCTCTGAGTTTTGAAACATTCTAATTGGACTAAACCTCCACAAATTAGGAAGAAAGATTATTGATTAATTTTAAAAACTGATTAATGTATTAAAATAAACCAAGGGGATTTTCTCAAAACTAGCAGCAGAAGCCTCAGCGCTGAAACTCCTCATGCATGATGCACATACCAGAGAGCTCGACTTTCCAAAACACTCTGACCAGTACTACCACAATAGCTGCTCTCTACCCAGACATAGCAGCAGAAATACCAGTTCTTTCTTATTCTGAGCAGGACAYAGGGAAATACAGAGTTCTCTGGAAAACTGCAGTGTATTTAATGTGAGCCAATAGAGGGACTTGCTTAAGCATTTATCAAACGTTCTTGGTCAAGCTTACATCACTGAAAATACCGACTGCACCCTGTAACCTCTGGGGATGTAGAGAGCCACCACAGCCAGCCTTCCCAGCCCCGTTTTGCAGATGCGGTACCCACAGCCTTTGGGCACAGCACCAACGGGAGCCTCGCCCTCAGCCACGACAGCGAGGCAGCTTTCCACCACCCTCACTAAGCCTGATCTAAAAGCTGCTAAAACCTTCTGGGTGGTGGGCAGGGCACGAGCCCAGCTCCCCCGCCTCCAGGGCCACCGACAGCCTTTTTTTGCTGGAAAAGACAAGTGGGCAAAGCATAAAAACTTTTCATTCAAAYATCGCATAAGAGAAAGTCCTCAAAATGACAACCCTGCTTACCAAGTTTCTTTTTTATCCAGTGAGCGCCATGGACAATACCGYCCTCCCCAGAAAACCTTCAGAGGGCTGCAGTTTCATCAGCCTAGCTGGGAACTCACTGCCTTCCTCATACAAACTGAACTCTGTCCGTTTCTTTTTATAAGAATGTAAAGTTAATACTGACCTACATATACTTTTAACTTAGGAATTAGAAGTGCAAAGCCCATTGCCCATCCCCAGCCCGAGCTGTCCATTCTCCCCTGCTCCAGGAATTCTTTCGAAGATAAGTAAAAAACAGCAGACCTAAATATTTATTTTTAGAGGCTGTACACTGCAAAAGCTTTGACATTACGAGCCAAATCAACTGAATTTCAAATCAAGCGTTCCTTCTTAAACATACTAGTTTCCAATAAACTGTTTCACAAGCAAACATTGCGAGTGTAATAGCAAATAATGATGCCCATGGAACAATGGGATCTTTTATACGGTCCAATATATTTGGCATGCRGCAAACATCTACTGGGAATTTATTCACTGAGGCTACGCTGGCAGCATACTACAAAGCAGCAGTCTTATTTTACTTGTGGCAAAAGTGCATTTGTGTTGCAGGTATTAAATTATTCCACGGCTATGTGTGTCATTTTCAAAGATCTAGGAACAGTTTAATATTTTTTAATTTGTAAATTACAGTAGAACATATGAATTACTATTTTACAGTTCTGGAGAGAACTTTTAGTTTCTCACCTTATACTAAATAAGCTCTAATTCCATCTCCCTCACTCCTTCATTTGGGTACAAAAACAGCAAGCAAAAATCTCTCTTTAATAGAAACCTTACACCATCTTCCAAAACTTATTACAGCTGCCTTCAGTATAAAATGAAACCTTAGAGAATGTTATTTAAAATGTTTTTTAGAAGTCAGTAGGCCTCATGTTTCATTTCTCCACATCAGGGTTTGATTTCCTTTGTGACCTTACTCTCTGCCCTTAAACAAACCAGAGAAYGAGGCCTGAAACATCTTGGAAAAGTTCCTACTATGCCAGCATCAACACACGAAATGTGTTTAGTTTATCCCGATAGCCATCAATGATTTAATCTTTTATTGATGACTGTCAAACGTTTCCTCCACCAAAAAAGAGGAGGCAAAGCGAAGAAGTAAAAGCAAAGTTCTTACATTCTTGGTCCCAAATTCCTTTAAAGAAAAAAATTAAAGAAAGTGCGTGCATATGTATAGGTAAGACATTTGTGAAATTTCTTCTCTAAGGGTAAATGTGTTACAAACAAACTTTTTAACTTAAAAACTTGCCCTCCAACATATGGAGCAACGATTAGTGTTCGTCAACTCCCCCACTTCAGCAGAAGGGAGTATTCCTATGCCCACACAGGCAAACAGCGCAGAAGAACGTCACTATCCTGCAAATTCAGCAGGGTTTCATGACAATCCTGGAGTCCAAGGACCACACGAAATACGCTCAGTATTGGGGAAAATAACTAAATATGGAGAAACTTCCAGTAATTACAAATGACCAAGTATCATTCTGTACAGTATCATTTCTTGGAAGTAGTCATTTCAGTATGCTATCCCGTCTTTACTGTTTCTCTGCAAACCACACACACCTGAGGACTCTGCTTAAGCACAGGTACTATCAAAACCGTATCTCACATCACTATTTCACGTTTAAAATACAAGCCTTACATCTGTAAGCAGGTATCATCACTCAGACAACTGGCTACACTAACATTAGATGGAAACGGTGTTTTCTTTTTTACTAAAGACTAGCAGAAGAGTCAAAGTTGCCTTTAAAAAAAAAAAAAATCTTAAAGGCTGGTGAAACTAATGTTATCACTAGCCTTACATAACCTTGTAATTATAATCAGGATCATCACTAAACTATAATGACCATATACATCTCTAGTTATGTAACTCAGACAAACAGTATTTTCATACAAAACAAGCTGGCAACCAATCTCATAGCTCTGCAGCCCTACTGATTTCAATATTCCCCTTGCTCATTAACATTGAATTGAATCAGAACCTCAAGAAATAAATCTTTACTATTCGACCACTGAAATTTTAGTGTTTCACTCTCACTGCTAACACAACRTGTTTCAAAAACAAGTCAATAGCATATGCTGTAATACAGAAAATCACCCCATAGATAGCTGTCTWCAAGCATACTAAACACTAAATCATAAGGACCATAAAAAAGCAGTAGATACTAATTTTATTACCATAAATATTAGTTACTTAGTGAACYACCTACAGATCTACAAGGTTTTTCATAGATATGCCCTGCTTTCTTAAACAGACCTTCCTGGTTCAACTGAAATGTAATAGATGTTTAAAAGCAAATGTAATGGATGTTTAAAAATTTTTAAAATTGAAAAATATTTTCCGTATATTGATCTGAAAGTAATTGAGCCAAACCGATAATTACGTATAAGTCTCCATATGTTACATTTCATTTTTATTCTAGTTCTTCCCAAAGTCTAACTTTATAATACTTTTTAAAGAGAAAGCATGCTTAATGTTGGATCCCACCTTAAGAGACAGACACCAGCTTGCTTTCTCCAACTTGCAGTTAAGATACAAAACCAACATCATCCCCATTTCAGGAGTCAATTATCTACAAAAGGCAGAGCGAAAATGATTGCTCATGTGAGGAATATCATATTCAAGCATTTAAATTTTACACCATCATAAAAGTACCCAGGGCTTGAGCATTTCTGCTCAGAATTGCTTGAGCAATTCTGCTTGCTTATCTATAGACAAACAGACTCGCTATCTGAAAAGACGACTGACAAAGAGACCTGCCCAATGGCTTAGAAGAAACTGTCGTTTAGCCTGTTAATGTTAAAACTTTGGAATACCTTCCTCCAAGAGAGAAAACTGCAAAGATTCCAGGAAAGCTGGAAAATTCCAAGTTTCAAAAAAACTGGCACAACGGAAGGAGCTGCCCAGGAAGCTCCCAGCCCTGCAGAACACCTGGAGATGGGTGGGAGCCCATCCTGCCACAGATGATGGAGGCAGAAGTGACTGGAAGAACTATCCTGGAAATGGCTACTGGAGCCTGCACACTTCACAAGGAGTCCTGAGAATTAGTCTTTAAGAAGTTTAAGTCCCTGGACAGGTGGTTCCTACAAAAGGGCCTCATCTCTCTCCCATCTTTGGCTTTATCTCCTCCAAATTTTTGCTGACCAGCTGCAGCCAACCCAGAGGGAAATCAGAGGGGTGAGAGACAGGAAAGTCACGATGCAAACGTATGAGGTGAAGACACTGGGGTATGGAGGTGGGTGACAGGGGCCAAAAACCACGTTTCACAGCCAACAGGGCCCAGAAGATGTGATCCCACCACGACGGTCCTAGTGCGGGGGGTGCAGGGATGGAAAAACTGCGGGAAGAGAGGCTGCTCGCCGAGCATGCCAGCGGAGGGAAGATGTAGGGCAGGATTTGCTGTTGCCAGAGGCCGAAGTAGAGCGTATTGTGACTGAAAGAGTGGCTCTGCCGCTACTGGAGTGCTTGGCAGGGAGAAGAGACAATAACCCCGGAAGGGGTGAGCTCTGGGGCCCATCCCGAGGCCAAGTCTCCTTAGCAACCTGGCTGTGCCAGGGGCTGAGAAGAGCTCTGGTAATTGTCTATCCAAGCCTCCTTGTCACCCTAGCACAGACAGTTCAGGACCTTTCATGGGAGCTAAAAGCCAGAACCAAAGCCCATTGAAGTCAGGGGAAAAACTCACATGGAATTCAATGGGCTTTGGATAAGGCATTTGATTCATTTCAAAAAAAATGAAAACTACTCTTATTTCCTCCTTTTGAATGTGCTTGTTTCCTCTCCTTGCAAATGTGTGATTCAAGTGCAGCTTAGGAAAATAAAAGCTGAATAGCAAATGCAAGACCAAACATGAGTTCTGGGGACAACGGAGAGATGCTCAGTAAAGGGGGGGAAGCGGGGGAGGAAAAGAAAAAGTTATCTAATTCTTTTCCACAATTTTTAATTAGACACATTCATCAGAGTCTTTAATACCAGTTTTGAAATGTTACTGACTCCTAAGGAGTYGTCTTGATGGCTGCCACTGTGAAGCTACAGAGGGCTCCCTCAAATGATGCCTCTCAGTGCAGCATCAGCAACCGTTCTGGATCGATAGCCCCTGGTAGAGGTTCTGTGTATTCAGTCATCACTGAATAAAAAGTGAAGCAGTTCCAGCTGTCTCTCTGCTTAACTGAAAACACAGACCTGCCATGCCCTCTTCACTTGCCCTGGTCAGCACAGCACGTTCAGCTCTAGTCGCTTGTTTTGCCTGACTCTGAGCGTGGGAAGCCCTCAGCAGCAGGCTGGACCCTGTTCGGTGAAAACACTGCCCATTCCCAACCATCTTCCTTTCGATCGTGCAACATCTGTTGCTTTGGCAAATGCTAATTAGCCTGTAAATTATGGGTCTCAAAAGCATCCTACAGTGTTTTAGGCTAGACTGTAATCACAGGCTCTTGCCTTGTCTTTGGCTTAGCATCCCAAACTTGCAAGACTGACTCTTCAGCCTTAAAAATCAATCACAGCCTTTTCATCATACACTTGGACTGAAATATTTCTCCCCCGTGTTTCAGCACTCTCCCACCATTTCCACTGAGCCATGTACCTAACACAGGAGGTCCCTGAAGGCCACCGAGCTCAGGGAGCAGCACTGCTGATGGAAGAACGTGTTGCTACATGGCTCTGTCCCCACATTAACTGCATGTGTCCTCCCCTATCTAACAACGTGTCACATCTGGGGATTTCCTTGGCAGGTGCTTTACAGACAGATGCACATCTGCCCAACACATCCCTCACATCAATCAACTGACCCACGGAGAAGCCTCGTGGAGTGGGAAGCCAGTGGTGTCACCCATCTCTGGGACACCCAGAGCCTCCTCTTCATGCCCTCTTCCAAACTATACCCATGGGATTACCAAAACTGCTCCAACAGAAAAYGCAGTTATATGGTCACTTCTCAGGTGACTTAACCGCTGCCTGGAGTTGACAGGAAGGTGAAACCTCTCAGGTATAGCTCCAGCTTCCCACAGGGCCCAGTGCACCCCCTGCCACCTCAAAGCTGAAATATCGTTTTTCTCAGAAGTGGCACTAACAGCCATTTCACCCACAGTTTGAGGAAACAACTCTCTCCACCCATGCAAGCCACTCTGTCTTTATGCTCAATTTTTGGCATCCTTGTTGAGACTGTACACATACATACTATTATTGCTGGCTCTGATGATGGGTTTTGGTGGTGTGGATACCTATCACCGGGTGAAGGCATTTACTAAAGTCACTGGGCCGACCACAGGATATCAGTCTTTGATCGCCACCTATTTGGACTAAATATCAGCCATTAAAAGAAAGATTAAATCCTTATCAATCTCTCACCCTTCAGTGAGTGAAGACCTTTCAAGTTTCTATCCTGCTCTAGCTGACAGCAAAGGAAGCCATTTGGAAGGAGAAACACAAGGATCACTGTCCTTCATGAAAGATCCCACCTACACAAGCTGCACATCTGGCCTCAGTTCACGAGCACTCTGGATTAATTATTGCTCTCTGAATTAGAGAGCTCTTTTGAGGAGAGTTCCAGGAGCAGCCAAGGTATGAGGAATTGCAACTCAGATTTCTCTATAAATCCAGCATTATCCAAGTTCATACAAAGGACCCGATTTGAAACTACACTTGCTCTCCATACCCCTAGGTGGAGTGGTGTAGGAAGGGTCTAACCAAACAGATGTCAGAGTCCCCACAGGAATTTCCTCCTCCAAGGTAGCTTTCTACACACGGGCCAAGCCAAACCTTCGCCTCCTTTCTCCAGCAATAAGCAATTGCTTATGGGGGCCTGTGCTCTATGAAATGCTGGAAGGAAAACACTGTTGACTCCACTATTTGCTCCATGGCGTGGAGGAGTAAGGTTGAGTGCTGGCGGCTCTTTCAAAAGATCAGAAACAACTGAGCAGGTGTAGGCAAAACGCCTCTACTAATTAATGTCACACACTATATATATATGTGAGCCAGGAGCTGAGCAGCTTCTACCAGCTGCATGTCAGTTTGGTTTCCTTTCTGCATAATATGAAGCACTGCATGTTGTTTATAGCCAATTCAGAAGTGCTGCTGAACTGTCATGTTCCATTTATATGTACATATATACACACCCCTCAAATCATCGCTTCCTAGGTAATTTATACACGCCAAGGTAACATTCATTGCAAGTTAGGGACGATGCTCTCTTCCCAAACTCTGCAAAATCAGAAGATGTTTTAAGGCTACAAGGAATAACTGATCACTGCCATTAAACACTGAGAGATAAAAACCATCCCTGGCAAGAAYGCTTGATAAAGAACAGGAGCCTTTCAGGCAGACTAGCAGAATAGCTTATGGATCAGACCAGCATTACCAGTGCTGATGAAATCATGCCTTACAAATTTTGGCATCTTTTATCAGTAGGCATTAGCCAACAAATGCTCATACTATTCAGTGTTCCTGTACAGCAGGAGTCTCCATGTATAGCATTTCCTATTGGCCCAACGCTACTCGAAGAAGTCATCTCGGTGGCCAAGAGCTCAAAGGGGTATCGCTGCAGCTGGAGCTCCTGGCCCTCACAAGCGAACCCGGCGAGGCCTGCAGCAGCATAGGGATCTGCTCATGCAGACGGGAGTGAGGGACTAACCTCCTTAACCACTTTCTAAACTCCCTCTGTCCTCAAATTTAGAAGCCTTTTATATAAACTTGAGGCATTTCTTTCTGCTGCTGTGTCACACACTTCATCATTGCTAACTACTGGGCCCGATGGTCCATCTCTGCTTTGGTTTGTGGACCAGTATCAGCAATCAGCATAAAGTGAGACAGCAGGGAACCAGGCTCCGTATACTCCCTGCTGTCACTGAATACTTTCTCATAAAATAAAACATTTTAATACTGACTATTATAGAATTTCAGTTCTAAAGGTTAAAACTTTGTCACAGACACCAGAATCAGGCAGCCCTCTACCCACAGCAAAGCCTTTGCCACCCCATCCAACTTCCTTGTGCCACCCAAGCCCTCCTACTTACCTAGGCCAGCTGAGGAAAAGGCAATGTCTTTTTAAAATCTTTACAGAAACTAATCAGATGTATTCAAACTCTTTGTCCTTGGCTTCATCACCTTCACCTCCGATTTGAAGTAATGGCACGGGTTCTCCAGCAGGCAAAGCTCCCACTGATGTTATCCCATCTGTCTCTTTGGATAGCTCTACAGCATAGCTTCAGCTTGCTGTCCTATGTGCATTTTAGCTAAAATTCATCTTCTCATAACACCTTTACAGCATAAGTTCATCTGCACACCACTTTCTCATATGGCAGCAAACCGGGGAAAAGAAAGCAAGCAAGACTGACTTATTTGGCTCGATACAAAGCCCGTTGATGTCAGTGAAAACAGTAGGGGGGCGGGGGGCGGAAATCACAATCAGAACTAGTTAAAAGCTATCCTTTCAAATCACACGTATATCAGAGGGTTAAAAGAGACGGGAACATCCAGCAAGCCCAGGGCTAAGGCAGGCAACATGAACACTCTTGTTTTAAAACGTGAAATTATCAACCAGTTTGTCTTTAAAGCAAAGCCCTGTTGTCAGGCTGACACAGYGCGGGTTTCATCAGCCCTGTGGAGCACAGAAAGTCATAGCAGCAAGAGTTGTACAACACTCATCCTGGAGCTCGCTTGCAGTATTCCTCACGCAGTGCATGCATTAGCAAAAGCTTCATATGTGTCTGAACAAAGAGGGGAGAGGCCTTATTTTGGTTTGAAAAAAACATGGGAAACAGAACAATGAGGAGCTGAAATTTTCATTGAAATTCTTTTCAGTGTGCCCTAAAAGAAAGAGGCTACAAGAGTATATGAAAAACAACTTGTGACTTCTCACAGACAAGTGGTAAATTTTTATTGGTTTGGCCGTTTCCAGAGACTGCATTAATTTTTACACACAGAGATATCATCCTTTGTACTGTGCACAGCTCCCAGCACTCAGCTGCTTTATAATAACCAGAGACAATGCTGGGGTCCAGCATCGTTGGACTGGGCTCTCCAGTAGGCTCTGCCAAAGGTTTACCGTATGCCTGGCAAAAAGCATCTCTCCCACAGGGATGATGTCCTCTCCCAGCTGCAGTGGGTTTAACTCACCAGTGCACCCAGCGATGCCATAAAGAACACAGTGGGAGTTATTATTGCTGTTGTTATTGTGACCTGACTGCATATATTTCATCCTCCAAATTTCCTTCCCTGAAAACAGCACTGCCTTTAAAGTAAAATGGAAAAAGATTATGTAAACCTTTAAAAGCCCTCTTATATTTCTACACTTCTCCCCCTTTTCTTACACAGCAGGCTTGCTCTATTGAGGAACGCAGGTGTGAAATTATCGGAAGGACCATGGTATTCCACCTCCCCTGCTAGACAAGGCTGACCGACCATACCTGTGCACAGGCTCTCAGGGCAGGAGAGAAGCTCCAGCTCCCGGAGTTTCAATGCTCTGTGCTGGACCATCCTGGCTCAGCCTCAAGACATGTCTATGTTGGACCTCACAGCCAACCTTGGGCTTGCCTCCCCTGGCGATGAAATTTGCCAGAATGCGGTCCCATGTCAGGAGGGGAGATGTCCCTCCATCAGGATCACACTCATTTCTGCAACACAGAATCCATAACCTGTTCTAAACGTTGGACCAGATGCTGAAGACGACTACTCTTGGGAAGACCCTGATTATATACATTTCTCATTAAATTTCAAGTAATTCAGGTAAATACAGGTAAATTTTGCAAGACAGAAGATGCAAGAGCTTTCATAGCAAGCACTTAGGCTGGCCACGCTCGGACGCAAACTTTGTGCTCCAAAACAAGAAAGTTTTTCTCTGTTACCCCTCTGCACACCACTCCTCGCTGCACCTATTCATCGGCAGATTTACACACCGTCCCCCGAGCCCAGGGAGCACCATCACCAGCCTCTGGCTGAGCAGCAGGTGACAGAACTGCTTTCCAAGAAAATTTCACTGAAGAGTCGGGGGGCGGGGGGAGGAAGTCATTTGTTGGACTATTCATTCAAATGTAGACACAGGAGGTTTTCACCAACACTCTAGACAGTGCATTAGTACAGGTATCAAAGGAAAYGTACATTCAAAACCAACTGCTGAAATGAAATTCTGTTGCTCAGTAATGTATATAATCCAATCTAATAGCAGAAATGATGCTGCAGATATAAACACTAACCAACGCACGCATATTCACTTGTAAAGGCAGAATACAACTTAAAAGCAACTATTTTGATCACCTAATTTGTGATGGTGATTAAAAATCCCTAAAAGTGTATATAATTTTAGACTTTCACAAGCATCTTGTAAAAATGGTAAAGACTAACTTTATTCCAACTAATACACTGTCACGTTGAGTTCTTCACTCAGCTCAAGTTCTGACAGTATCAGTGTTTTTCTTTCATGAACAGTCAAATACCAACATATTCATGCAACCTTTTAAAGAGCAACCTGAAAAAATAGTCTTAATATTTTAAATTTACAGAGCAGTTCAATATTCAAAAGTGCTTAACAAACTACGATTTTTAACATGGCTTTTAAATTATAATTAAATTAGATTTCACTTTAGTTTTATGTTTAAATGGAACAACTGCCATTGAAGCTGCACCATGGGAACAGTAGTAATCCAAAGATGACCTAATGACTTAAAATCCTGAAAAGCTGTAAAATACAGCCACCTCTGGATTTCAAGTCACACAGTGGTTTGCAGAGCAGTGAGAGGAGAGGACACCAACACGAAGGCTGTAAGTGCAACCTTTTCTCTAACAGCCACAGAACTTCACATTTTACTGATTTGTCCCCACTTTGGTACTGCCAGATCTCTCACCCCCTTACCTATCTCACCCCGGTACCCATCCCTCAAGGTTTTTTCTCTCCTGCATTATAAACCTCTGGGAAGACCCCGCACACACCCTTTCACTCTTGTATCTTCCCAGTGCCATCAACCCCAGCCTCAGCTAAATACAATCATGCACAACCCCCAATGCCTACTAGTCCAGTCTACCACCGAGTGCCATCTCCATCCGCTTCCACCTCTGCTACATCTCTTTTAAACCTAGTTTAAATCCCCAAAACCACCAGTGTGGTGGTCTCAGTTAGGATTCATCTCACCCACCATGGGCAGCTATCCCATTGCAGCCACGGGGTTGTCCCACCTTTGTGTTTCCTCCCACGCTTGGGGACAACATGAAGAAATGCAGGTGCAAACTTGGGCAGTCATGATTAATAACCTTGTGTTTGCCTTTAATATGGTCCGTTCATCCAGTCTGTATCACAGTTCATTTACAATTTTTCTATATTTGTGATAATTCAAGCTTACACACACACACCTTTTTTTTTTTTTTTTTAGAGGATGTAACTTTACCAATTTACTGCCAAATACACTGCCAATTTTTTCAGTAACAAAATTGTTGAGAAAGACTGGATGAGGTCAGAAAGCCCCTCTGATTAGGCACAGACATGGCTTTTGACACGTGCCAATTGCACATTTAACAAGGCAACAGTCTTGTTAGCATCTTCAGACAACTTCTGCAAATTCCTACTTGCATTTCCACAAGTAGGATACTGAACGAATTAGAAGGCATGATTAAAAATGATAATAACAGAGCTGAAACAATATCCTGTTCCTCATTCATCAAAAGAAAGAGAAATACCTGCCTTGGGGCTGTAATAAGACAGAAAGTGGGACAGGGAGACCAGTCCTCCCCCAGCAGACTCTGCAGGAAGCATTCCAAACATGACAAATTCACTGTTCACCCAGCAGATGAAGTAATGACACTAGTATTTGTCCATAAAATGTAATTTAGCCAGACTACTCCAATGAAATCAGAAGCTTTAACGCTATAAAACTAGGGGGTTGGAATATTTTTACCTTATTAAGAAAGGGGGGGAAAAAAAACCCATAAGCTTTCATTTTCCCTTAGCTGAACCATCACACTGTAGTCTTTGTTTTCAGGAGTGAACCGCACAGCCTCCAGCATTAAACAATTTGCGTAATTTCTTCTCAGATGCACACACCTTGCCAAAAGCCTAGTGCCAGGTGTAAAGTCCACACTTGGGCTTATCAGTACATTAAATAAAATCTTCTTCCCTCTCGGCCTAACCAAATACCTCAGGGCAAGCATCAGTGTGGATTCCTTCATGCTTTCAGCCCCTGTCTCATCACGTCCCATGCCACAAGCGCTCGGGTGAAGACATCAAGCCAAAGCTTGTCCATGTAAAGAGCCAGTCAACAACTACAAGCACATCTGCCAGCAATGCAAGTTTAGGCTTGGTTGTAATACCTACACTTAACTCCTGCCAGACATTAGTGATGCAACGTTCAAGGCATGTATTTAGTTGGTGTCAGTTCCTTTTTCGTATGTAACCTGAATCCTAAAAATAATTCTTTGGAAATTAAGGAACGTACTATAGTTAAGTCAAACTAACTCTGAACTTTATTTTGACAAAACAAGCCTTGGCAAAAAGCTAGTAACAGTGCATATGTTTTTATGAATTCGGGAATGACAAAATGGAAACATGTCTTTAAAAAAAAATATGTGTCCGTGCCATGTTCACAGCTAGAGACTCTGAGAGCACATGAAAATCCAAAAATAAAACTGAGTAGAAACAAAAGCAAAGTTTTTTCTTCTCCCTTAACTAAGGGAAATATAAACAGTGAAGTATCAATAGCAAAAAGTAGATTTTTAAAGAACATGCTGTAAAAAGCAAGAATAAAATTCACCCTAAAGCCTTCTAAACCTCCAAGAGTTCAGAATAAGAGTGGTTTTTTGCACACCCATCAGTAAAACCACTCATACATGAGATTTCTGGGGCACAAGCTTTAAGCTGAGAGTCATTTAAAATGCTTCCCGGATGAGAAGTTATTCTCACACTGTTTTCACATGAAAATACGACTTACTGTTAAGGGACAACTGCGTGGTACTCTGCCACCTCTGGAGTTCACTCCTCAGTAACAAGAACCAAAGGCATGGTTATTAGGTAAATTAGAACCTGGTCAAAGTACAGCTAAACTGGCTGCAAAAGGACTTTTTTAAAAAAAAAAAAAATAATTTTTTTGACAAGTTATGTTCATTTTTATAGTAAACAGCAGGGTCGTCTTACACATTCTTGGAAGATGTGTCGTGCTATGGCAGCTGCTTATAAAACCCAGTAAATGAGGTACTGTGCCGAACTTCATCTGAAACCAAACCATCTTTTGTTTCCCTGGATGATGACATTAAATAGGACAGAAATGGCTACCTGCACTAGGAGTGTTCAAAGACTAACCTTTTTTTTTTTTGCCATTAAAATATAAATTCAATTAGTTACTTCCATGCTTAAACAGAACTGCCGCTGCTGAAATTGTACTCTAGCGATAATTGCAATCCAAGAGTGATCTAATTATATACAAGTCTCAGTGGCTGCATTCCCACGTTGCTTCCTACAACCCGGATTCACTACAATACAACTCATAAGTGAAAACCACATCGTTTGCAATCATCCTCCCTTAAGACTGCATGACTTTATATATGTTTAATGAGAACGGAGTTAGTCTATTAGTAAGCTTACTATAAAAATGTGAGTTTCTACCTACCATTAAATACAAAAGAATAGAAAGGCACTTCAGCTGCATGTAAAAAACCAGCTGATGGGCTAAACTGTACAAGGAAAAGAACATTCTTTTAATTAAGGTACTGGATTAGGATTCAAGTACCAGCTTTACTTTTTGGCTCTGCCACCAGCTTCCTGTGTGACCCAGGGCAAGAAATTTCATCGCTCCACAGCTCGGTTTTTCATCCATAAAATGGACAGTGACATTTCCTTCTCCCGGTTTCTCCGCATTTTGGTTGTAAGCAATTTCTGTGCTCTGGCACGTTGCCTTGGACAACAAGTATCCGATATTAATTGAAGCCTCTGGGTAGTACTCCAATAAAAAGCTAAAATCGACTCGTCTCCCTTTCACAGGATCCTAGCGGAGTTTTGTATCGCCACCATTTGCCGCTACTGCAATCTAACACATTTGTATCCCCGAGCAAAGCCCTGCATACAGCCTGCTTAAGCCCCTGTTTTGAAACGGAGGAGGAGGAGAGAGGAAAAGGCAGTCTACTGGGGTATCCCGAACATTTAAAGACCAACTTTGTCCAACACAGAATATCCTGGCCAACTCGACTGGACAATTCCCCACTAACGCTGTCAATGTGCACGAGTATCCTGTGCAATACAGAGAGGCTGCCAACAACTTGCTGCTTTTTTTCTTCAGTATTTTCTACTCCCATTGTAAAAAAATTGAGTGCAACGGTTTTGCCAGGTTTGTAAATTTGAATGAGACCATCTGAGCTGAGTTGACTATTTTAAGAGGGTTCTTGCAAGTAATTACAAGGTAAAAATGAGAATACTTCACACCTACATTCTGACTGAAAACTRCTCAGCCCTACTGGCTCCAGGCTTTTAATTGTCAAAAGAGTTCAAGGTTTGGGAAGTTGTTGGCATCAAGTAATACTGGATATTCCTAACTAGCATTGTGTCATTATTTGGCACGATTTTTCCTGGGATACCTCCCAAATCTGTGACATAATCAGAGGGTTCTCTACATTACACCATATAGTCAGATGCTCATGTTAGTGTAATACGTTACCATGTTTAATACCATTTGCTATTACTTACACTTAATCAACTCTGGAACCAGTTAAACCATATAGGAAAAGCAATTTCAGAGGCTTTCAACTAACAGTTTTCCACACACAACTTGATCTAAAATTATGACCTGAAGTTTGTAAGATGCGGTCTACATACGCAATTGCCTCTAAACAAACAACCATAACTCTCCACAACCCTGTGGGAACTGAAAATTCATATGAAAACAGGAAAAAAAAAAAAAAAAGCACAAAATTAACTTCTGTAGAACTCTCTTAACTAGAAAAACTGTCAGAGTTTCCCCTTCTGGCCAGTCTTAATTTACTGCTTCAGCAATTTTATGCCCAACGTCCATGATTATTACAAGCTTTCGGCAACACAGAAACGGCTGAGCTCTCTAACATCAATCCCCCTTTCAGGTTAAAGTCCCAATGCAGTATCTCTTGAAAGACTCACAGTAAATTCAACACAGGTATCTTAGGGTGCGCATTCCCACACGTATGTTTTCCAAGTAAACTAACAATTACACCCTTTAACCTCATCAAATTCAATACAAAACCGAAGTAAAACGATTTATGCACRCAGAACTCCAAAATACAGGTCGTGACTTGCAAAAGTCACTTTTGGACTTCTGGTTTCCTCTCTCACAGGGCCCGAGCATCAGAAGATGCTGAATATTCGCCCAGGGAAAATGAGGGCACCTTTGGGTGCCATCAGCTGGGTACCCAGCACCCCAAATCACTAGTCACTTTTGAAAAACCTCATTATATACTTTTCTGCCTCTCTATAGGAAAGGAATAGACATTTAAATAAATGACATAATCCCTATTAYCATTCCATTCATTCATGCAGGTCACTATAATTTACTACCAGGAAAAATAAACTTCTGCATAATATTCCTCAATGTAAGACATTCAAAAGGCTCAAAGGGGAAGAGGAGGTGCGAGGCCTTCTGACAAATAYTTGCTCAAGTGACCACATCATCCATGAACACATTTGCCAGAAAAAATGGGTGAAGAAATTTACAGTCAACATGAAACATGCCAGATTGGGACTGGGGCGGTAACGAGGAAAAGGAGCAGGGGACAGAGAAGGGAAGGGGAATTTTTAACCGGTTTTTGTTTCAGCAAGGAAAACTCCCAATATTGCAAAACTGGCTTTTTCCTCCCATGTAGCCTACTAAAAAACCATTTTAAGCAAAAGCAGAGTTGAGTCAAATCTAGGCTCCCTAAAGGATTAAGAAAAAAGAAAACCCAAACCCCACAAAACCTCCAAAAATCCCACAACTCATCACCTCCTTACAATCTTCCTGGGCCAGGCTCTGTAAATCGAGCCTTGTCCCTGGCGAGCCCATGCGAGCAGCCCGCGCCCTCCGGCACGGTGGTCAGCAGAGGACAGAAGCACGCAGAACACAATTTGCTACCATCTCTGGCAGCTGTTGCTGCTGCACCCTCCATAAACTTTGTTTAAACAAGCGTTCAAACAAAAATGGCTTTGCCAGTCGCTTGGTTCACCTCAACAATACCCATAGCTCACTCTACCAAGGATGACAAAAGATTGCCAAGGCTATAAAAATCCTCACTGCTTTCAGTGTTGACTACCTAAAACCAAGTACAGGTGAGTTGGGTGGTTCACAGACTAGCTTTAAAGACTTAAACGTATTGGGGCGGGCGGTAGGGCTTCAGTCTGACAGCATCCCCATCAAAAAATTATCTTTTTCCTCCTCTGCTCCACAAAGACTAGCTCTCACTGGCATTTTCATGTGGAATGTTTTCATTTCTTGCTGCCTGAGAAGCTGGCACTTGTCGTCTTTTGGATTTGGGGGTTTCCGCASATTTAAGTGGTCCCAGACAAAATAAGACACTACTTTTAAAGAGCATCCAAAACAATGCGGAAGATGCATTTTTATTCATGTAAAAACCAATCAAGAAATAGGGAAAYGAAAATTTTGTCACTGTTTGGGTCWTATAAACCCAAACTCACAGTAAGATTCTCCATAGACGGTAAGTTGGGCTGTCAGTCACCAGCCAAAAATAGCTTACAATAGTCAAATTCATTTTTGCTTTCAATACTGATTGATCAAAAGTTTTATTCACAGAGCTTGTGACGCTCAGATCATCCTACAACCCTGGAGAGAGCGAAGCCCATTCAAGACATACTTCAGAAACTGCAGCTCAGATCCCCAAAGGTACTACCAGCAGGTCCTATTATAACAGCCAAACTGATTACTTTTGGACAGCAATGCCCCCAGAGTCAATAAAACTGCTCACACCCATCCAGGCTAATCAGCAAGAGTAGGGGTGAATAGAATTGGTTCCTGAGATTTCAAGCCCTAATTTAGCTAAGCACTTAAATAAATAGGTGTAAGCCTTATTAAAGTCAACAGGATTTTGTGACTCCTGCTGAGTCACAGCTTTGCTACTAAGAATTCAGACAGCGTTTTAGAATTTGTCCTCAAGTAAAACCATTTCTTCACAATTTTTGTCACCTATGTTTCAGGGGCTCCTCATAGCCCACGCAATGGGCTACRGTCAGATCTCTGTTATACTGCTGTGAATGCAAAGTACTTTTCCTGAAGCTCCAGATGTGCACTAGTTTCACCAAAGTCAATGTCTAGCTTTTCATTAACAAAAAAAAAAAAAAAAAAAAAAAAAAAAAAAAAAAAAAAAAAAAAAAAAAAAAAAAAAAATAAAAAAATAAAAAAATTCCAGCTATAACAACAGCAATCTAAAGGATCACTTGACAGTTTTCATAACTGCTGTTACTAAAATTTGTGCTAGTACAATTGTACTAGTAATAATTAAATTGTAATACTAATGATTAAGATTGCATCAGTATTTATTATTTGTTCATCATGGTAAGCTTGTAGGTGTTATCACAGCAACAAGAACTCACTTGCACACATGGATGTTACACCTTTGCCAAGGCACGGGTAGATTGGTCCTACAGACACCAGTAAGACAGATGAATATATAAAGTTATGTAGCAATTAGTTATGTAGTGAAATCTTATCTTTAGACTACTGTGAAATCATCTTCAAAATTAATGCAAAATGTATCAGCTTAGTTCTAAATGTTTTAACAGAGAAACTCATTAATTAAAAACATCGCCTTACATGTGACAGAGTTTTACTTACCAACAACGTCGAGATGGTACGTGTGATTGATGGATCCGTACTGGTTTTCCACTATGCACGTATAATTTCCTTTGTCAGATGGGACCACGCTCTCCATGATGAGACTCCAGTGCTGGTTGCGGACCTGGCGGGTTGTAACCAGAGAGGTTGGGAACTTCACTAGCGCAGTTTTGCCCTCTCCCCCTCCAAAAGAACTGTCTTCTGAATAGTTAAGCTTTTGTAGTCCATGTTTAAAAGTCTCTTCTGTGCTCGTTTGACAGTTCTGGACACTGAAATACTTTATTTATTCCTGATCAGGTACAGCACGGCTGCAGCAGTGAAAGGTTTCACGCATTCTGCTACAAATTTACCTCGTCCCTGATCTGAGCGCTGCAGACATCGGTGCACACTCAGTCCTACCAGGCTTACGAGGCTGGCACCAATTAGCAGCAGTCATCTTACCAGGCTTCCCCTCTCAATCCACTCTAAAGCAAATTCACACCCTCAGGATATTTCCCATCTGTCTCCAAACAATCATCTGATAATATTAACTACCCACCAGCAATATGGGATGGATATGATCCCCTAACATCTAAGGCTCCGTCTTTCTCTAATAGCTCAATTACACAGCCCGCATTTTAGAGAAACAAAGCACAGAAGGGCAATGTTTGGGATCCCTCCCACAGACACAATGAGTGGCCACATCTCTTGCTGCTCTGGGGTACCACAAGAAAGAAACGAAGATGCTGCCTCATGAAAAATGCCTGAAGAAAATCCTCAYGGAAACAGAGCATAAGGATATACATTTATTTCATACAATCCTTCTCAGACAGAACGTATTAAAGGTGCCGATTCTGTTCCCATTTGAACTCAGGAGCGTTGGCATTGGTCTTGCAGAAAATAGGATCCAGCCCAATACTGGAAGGATATAGAGTCATCCGGTACACATACATATTTCCTGCATCATAAGTTGGCTCCCAAAATGACCTTTTGCTGGCTCTCCACTAATCCCTTGTTTTAGCATTACATTTTTGACAAAGCGCTCAAAGATATTAACGTTACGTAGCTGTAATGTACAACTTTTAAACTGCAAAGTACGTATTTTAGCAAATGGAATAAAAATACAATCTGGTACAGTCATTTTAATCAGCCAAATGGAAAGTAGTAATTCAGTGCAGTACAACAGAAAAATTTATGGACCATTCAGTGACACTTCCAGTAACTATACATTCTTAAAAGATCATTACAACTATAGGTCTGAAATCCTGCTTCGTGCCTGACTATTGTGTAGGTCCTTATCCAGCAGGAAAAGGCTACACAGGGCTGTGTCCCCGGTGCCAAGAGCTTAGCTCTCCCACCTGCTGGAGGTAAAAATGCCTTCAGTTCAAAGCTTGGAAGAAAAGAGTTCTCTCTGTATGGGGATCCTGGCTTTTCTAGTCCCCCCAGCTAGTAATTAGCTCATTAGCTAGTTATTACTATTACTGCCCAGTTACTGGCTAATAATATTAGCTAACAACTGGCCATGTGGGCTTTGAAAAACAAAGAAAATGTAGATGAGACTCCAGCAGCAGGTGAAGGACATGGATGCTAACCAAATGTCRCAGAAATGTGTGACAACACGACCCCAAAATCTCCAGCCCAAACTTACAGCTCCTCTCCCCAGCCCCCCGTCTTGATGGTATACATAAAAACTATACATTGATTTTTTTTTTTTAATCACACTATGAAGAGCTAAGAAATAAGTTTATAAAGCTAGAAAGAGTTTAATCAGGGTCATTTTATTGTCTTGTTATTCTGCTAAGCAACCTTGAAAGTCAAAGTTTGGGTCAGGAAGAATTACTGTCATAAAACACTGGTAAGTAACAAATACAACAGCTACATATTTTGAATATTTTACTTCTTTACGAGCTATTTTGGGGGAGACACTTGGTCAAAGTGACCTGAACTTTTTGCCATTACAAGTTACATCACACTTCTCAGAACCAGAGCAAGTGTTTTTAACCTATTTGACTGCAAAACASGAAGAACAGATCATGGTTCCGCGGAAGTTAAAACAAAATAAAAATTGGTAACAAGCTGTAAGTAATTAATTTGATAGGAAAACACAAGAGATTGTTTAGCATTCAATAAGAAAACATAACTAACTTACAGCCACAAGTGGATATACTGGATGGCAATATTAAGAAGTATTTGTGCAATTTCCCTTCTTGTAACTCCAATGAGAAGAGATAATATCTTTATAACAAAACAACAGCTTAAGCCTCTTCAGTTTAAGCTAAACAACGGCTGTAGAGGCCCAAAGCATTTATGACACATCGTCACACAACTGGATTTATGTCATGAATCTGGATTCAACTAGATTCAGCTTGTTGGCTTATTGCTTTCTGGTTACAAGTGCAGCATTGCAAAGCCCAGAAAAACTCCCCTTTGCTGGGGATGACGGCGTCTTCTCCCGCTGAAGGCTCCCAAATTGAACCTTCAATTCTCAGACTTGCGACAGTCCTGCCACATCCCTGCAACCACACAGCTTGCAACACCCCGATCATACAGGCTTTGTTAATGTGGTCTTTTTAAGTAACGTGCYGTCACTCCCTAGTCCCAATAAAGCCTGTCTTTGGGCAGCAAAACTGGTGCCATTACTGACAACAAGCACCAACATCACACCAGTTTATGTAAAAGCTAGTTTCAAAAGAGGTTCAAAGCCGCGCTTCCACAGTACACAGGTCTTACACCAGCCTTCTGCGTATGGATGAACTACAACAGTGATACTCATTTTTGGGGGRAAAAAAAAAAAACCAAACCAAACAAAAAACACCCCACCCTTGTGACTGAAGTTGCAAATAGATGGTCTCTTTGGTAATGCAGGTTAAAGCCGTTAGCTCCCTCCTGGTTGCTCACTAGGGCCCTTCTAATGGAAGACACCAGTGCTACAGCTCTCCAAATATTCCCTAATAAGTTTCCCTGGGTGATACCAACTGGGGCCATTTAAGCTGTTTAAATAGATGACTTGAGGTCGTCTGGCGGACAGAACATATTAGGGAGCTCACGTGAACTAATCCACTAGGAAAAAACACAAGGGCAGCAACAAGCTGCTGAAAGCAGGAGCATCCTCACCAGGCATATGGCGTCCAGCAAAGGACAAGTGTCCACAGCCAGAAATTTATCAGTTGTAGGAAACTCTTCCAGTTCTCCAACCTGACTAGCTCCTTGCCAGCTATTATCCTGTTATTTCTACTATTTTGTTCCCTGAAGATCTACTTCATATTGAGTTCTTTCAAAATCCTGGAGCATACCCACACAGTTCCACCCACTCCATCACCTGGTCTTCAGGGTATCCCTTCTAATTTGTCACTGCCTTTTCTTGATATAGGGAAATTCAGGCAACAACCGCATTCCAAGCATCCCGAATCACAGCTTGACCCTTCACATACTTTGTCACCACAGTTCAATAACTCCTTTTGCCATCTTTCTTTTTTATTGCTTTGCAATACCTATTTTCATGTTTTATCTGTGCTTAATACCAAAAAATGGTACTTTATTTGCCAAAGGATTGAGATAATAAATATAGTCTCAACACGTTTTTTTTCCTGACTAGTTATGGACACTTCCAGCAAATTACTGAGGTGCTTTTTTTGGCCATCTTCTCCATCAAATTTTTAATCAATTCTTCCAAACAATTCAATTTTTAAACTAAATTATCAGTATCAAATGCATACAACTGTACCCTTGAGATACAGCTTGGAGGTGGGAAACCTAAACTAGAATCAAAATGCCAAGAAATATTGGTCAGAAATCTAGGAAAGGGCAAGTAGTGTTTCACAGAAACAGATTGCTTTTGGAGTATCATATAAAAAATTGTGGACAGTTCTGTTTAATTTTAAAATATGTGTCTTCAGTGAACAGATACATCATGAAAAGTTGTCACTTAACAAAAAATGGTAAAAAGGTGTCAATTTTAAATGAATTTCAAAAGAAAGAAGGATTAGAAACCAAAATATGATTCCCCACAAAATCAGCACAGTTCAGACATATACTGGTACTGCTCAGGCAGAGAGAACAAGCGCAGAACATCCATACAAAAGCCACAGTCCCCATAGAGTCAGAACTCTTTCTTTACTCTGTATTTACATGGCTGGATTTAAATGTGTATAAGACAACTGTAGTGATGAAGCTTATCAAAATGCATATAGAATCATAGAATCGTTTAGGTTGGAAAAGACCTCTAAGATCATCAAGTCCAACCGTCAACCCAACACTGCCAAGTCCACCACTAAACCATGTCCCCAAGCACCACATCCACACGTCTTTTAAATACCTCCAGGGATGGAGACTCCACCACTTCCCTGGGCAGCCTGTTCCAGTGCTTGACAACCCTTTTGGTGAAGAAATTTTACCTAACATCCAATCTAAACCTCCCCTGGCGCAACTTGAGGCCATTTCCTCTTGTCCTATYGCTAGTTACTTGGCAGAAGAGACCAACACCCACCTCACTACAACCTCCTTTCAGGTAGTTGTAGAGAGCGATGAGGTCTCCCCTCAGCCTCCTCTTCTCCAGGCTAAACTGTCCCAGTTCCCTCAGCTGCTCCTCATCAGACTTGCTCTCCAGACCCTTCACCAGCTTCGTTGCCCTTCTCTGGACACGCTCCAGCACCTCAATGTCCTTCTTGTAGTGAGGGGCCCAAAACTGAACACAGTATTCGAGGTGCGGCCTCACCAGTGCCGAGTACAGGGGCACGATCACCTCCCTACTCCTGCTGGCCACACTATTTCTGATACAGGCCAGGTGCTGTTGGCCGCCTTGGCCACCTGGGCACACTGCCGGCTCATATTCAGCCGGCTGTCAACCAGCACCCCCAGGTCCTTTTCCGCCAGGCAGCTTTCCAGCCACTCTTCCCCCAGCCTGTAGCGTTGCATGGGGTTGTTGTGACCCAAGTGCAGGACCCAGCACTGAGCCTTGTTGAATCTCATACAATTGGCCTCCGCCCATCGATCCAGCCTGTCCAGATCCCTCTGCAGAGCCTCTATATGTGAAAACACACAACTGTTAATACTTAAACAGTAACAACTGATAGAAGTACATTTGCTTTCCGGGTGGTGTACAGAAAAGTAAAGGCTCCTGTGGTCTCTCATAGAGGATTTATATTATTCACTCAAAGACATTACAAAATGCCTTTAAATGCAACAGGCAAGGGGTATCATCACTTTAAAGACAGATTAAAAAAGACTCTAAAAARGGTTTAGACATTCAATAACTGATCCCTTTCTCCTTGCTGTAGGAACTTTGGGTATACCTTGAAAAATCATAAAAGGTTCGATTTTGAAATTCACCGCCCAGAATTAAGTCACAGCAGAGGAATTTCGCTCTGGAAGCTATCTTGGCCAGCACACACACCCTTCTGCTAGCCTGCCTGAGTGCAAATTGACTCAAGACATTCCCCACTCAGCAGGACAAAGTGCTACAGGCCACTATCTGATTGCGATAAAGAGAAGAGATTTCTTAGCTCAAGGCAGCAGGAGAGAGGTGGCTGGAAGATTACTGGAAAGCTTCACATTTTCCTTCCCTTTACTTTGTTCTTAAAGTCTTCAAGGGATGATTGTCTCTTCCGAAAGGGACGGATGGTGTTACATCAACTGGTGATGGCAGATAYGGCCAAGTTTGGCTCCAGCTATTCTAGTCGCTCAAAGTATTATGAATATGAAGATCTCCGGCAGAAATGCTTTACATAGAGCAACGCCCAGATTCGAGACAAACTAGCGTACAAGAATTATCATGAGTTGCTGTGATACCTGGCTGAACACAGACCAACATGGAAAGACTCAGTCCTTTCCAAGGATTCCTTCATTACAGATTTGTCGGTATAGAGGTGTCAAGAAAATACAATTCTCTCTATTTCAGAACAATTTTGAACTAAGCCCGCAGTGACCTCATCCTGCCCCTCTAACAAGAAGAGGGCACAGCCTCCAGAAGCTCTGGAGGCCTCATTCTTTAACACCCATTCACTGAAAACAAGCTTCCATCTTAAAAAGATGGTTATTCAAAACACCAACAGAATCTGGAATATACACAGATTTGGTAAGCAGAATGACAATGATAAGTAAATGCTACCAGATCATTTAAAATTTGATGTATTTCTGAGCAACAAGAAAGTCTAAAATCCACAGCTGTGTCCCCTCTTTTTTTCCTTTAGACTAAAGAAGTGTAAGAAGTTATGATTTAGAATTATAGGTATATACTTCACTTATCCAGCTGGCTTTAGAAACAGGCATCTGTGGTTTCTTCCCAGAGTACATACATACCTAGGAAATTGTATACTTTTAATACACATGAGCAAAAATTTAATTTGTGCCACTTCATGGGCACAAGTCTAAATGAGCTCACCCAGATCCCTAACACAGGCTAGCAGTGGCAGCACGGAGTCCCACATGGGCTGGTTTACCCTGCCAAAGATCACCCTCCCAAACCAGAGATCAGGTATCCCCATCCTGCCTTGCAAGACACACATTTTCCTTCACGGTTTTCAAGAGTGATATCTGCATTTCCCCTTCATGAGATGTAAAGTGTTCAAATAATATCTCAGTTAGTACCAAAACAGTTACTATTATTTTCCAAGACAGGATTAGTTTGGTTTTTGGTTTTGTTTGGTTTGTTTTTTTTTTTTTTT
>JAYKAV010002552.1:477158-515148 GCA_035582835.1 Phoebastria nigripes | reverse complement strand
TTTTTTTTTTTACAGCCTTGGTCAAGAACAGAAATTGCAAAATCACATCATGAGAATGTACCTTATATCCGCCAATACGATGCTCTTGTTTAAACTCTTTCCCATTTTTCAGCCATCGCATGGTTGGTGTTGGGTTTCCCATTGCCGGGCAACGAAACTTGACGGTGTTCGCTGCTGGCACCGCGTGTAGCCTTTTCTCCATTTTGTCTGTATGTGTCCAATAGGGTGCCCCTGTTTCAAAGAGATACATCCACAAATATCAGTACTCGGAAACAGAGCTCCCTTTCCAGCCCCTTCCACAGACATAAAGTGCTGCACATATTCGTTTCAGCAGAGACAGCGTCGTTTAGAAAGAGTACACGACTGGAAATCACATGCCACAAGTGTTGACCAGAGTTTTGCAAATGGCTCAGTCTGCAACCTTGAGTATATAATTTATGACAAAATTCCAATAATTAACCACAGATATCCTTTGTTTTGTGTATGTCAAGTAAGACAGAGGAACCGAGTTTTCAGCAGACTTAAATGATCGGACGCTTTCGACCTCAAGTTGAGTTACTGTGAGCACTCGGCAAACTTTGAATTCTCAGACCCCGGTTCTGAAGCCAGACCGACCAAGTCAGAAGACCTGTTGGAAGCCTCAGCCTTAACCTTTTGCCATCTGTTAGAAGGGGGATAAACATACCTACCTGCCTGGCAGCGCGCTAAAACTTAGTGYACCATGGCAATGTGAGCTGTGCTGTTACTGTCACAGAAACCACTAAAATGTATTTACAAATGGAGGACCAGCAAAACTCAGCAATAGCATTGATCGTTTTGCAGGGATTTCCCACTCTCATGAGCCCGTCAAAGCCCAACCGTTCACTGATGTCCAACACCGCGGCACAAGACAAGAGTGTCTCTCTCTGAGCCCGTAGTTACTGGAGTGATCACTTTTACCAGCTCCTGGCAAGGTTCTCCTGGCTCTCCCTCATGCCTTCCCATGCCCCGGCCCAGCTTGTGCCCACACAAGGAGCACATGGAAAACCCCTCTCTTGTCCAGGTTCTCAATCATTTGTCACATACAAGTACAGCAAACACAGCAGAAAAAACCATACAACTACCCATCTGTTTTCACTCTCCAAGAAGTAAATTTGGATAGATAGGTCCATATACAAGGTCATCCCATGCTCTGGATCCAYGCACCACTTTGGCTACATTGCACAGCATCTTCATGGCATTGCTTCAGTTGCCTCACCATAACAGTTTTTAAAAAGTTAAAGATTCAAGATCTGTTTAATAGTAGGAAACATTAATTTCTTTTACAATAGAGTTTTCCTGAAGCAAATCAGATTAGCGTGGAATTTTTAGGACTAGAGGGGTCCAGAAAAATAACTCTATTTCTCTCAGCCCTGTTTCATTTCCTTCATTAGCAGCCTAACACTCCACTATAAATAAACTCTTCCGTTCCTCAAATATTTATAGCACAATCAGTGCAAACTCAGAAATCCTGCCACCCCCCTCTCTAAATAAAAATACAGCTGGATAGAAAATACAGGAATAAATCCTTTAACAACATCTCTCTCAGTATAAAGAAAACATTCCAAAAGCAAGTCTTATAATGATGCTAAGAACGATAAGTGATTATTTTTTTTGCCCGAAGTGGCAATTAGTGTTAAAATTAATGAAGTAGAAAAGCAAAGCAAATTTGTGCACGTAATCAAAATAGAAAATCAGGTAACTATTGAAAATTTAACTGCAACACTAAGAAATTGTTACACGGACTAAAGTGAATTAGGGATGCAAGGAAAATCACTGTTAACATTATTTGCTAAAACCAGGATCACATTAAAATAACAGAAGACTTTAAATAAAGCCAACCAAATGAATTAACTACTACATGCAAAGACCAAATTACATTACAAGTATACCAGGCAAAGGCGGAATTACATGTTGGTACTGATATATTAAAAGGATATTTTCTCTGGATTGTTAAACATCTTCCACAAGGCAATGTAAGGTGACCAATATTGCGCCCTACCCACAATTCCCACAAAGTCAAAGTAAACCGCGGCATGTTAAAGCCAATCAACCATCTGAACCAGTTATATTGGTATCTCAGACAGAGCAGAGTGCCTAGATTTGACCCCAAACTGGCAACACCACCCCAGCAACTTTGCAGCCAGCATGGTCACTTCTCATCACGTCCATCACATGCACCTTCTGACACCTACAGAGCGTAAAAAGCTTGGAAGCACTCGCTGGCAAGCACAACCTCTGAACCACAGGCTCCACAGCTCATCCATGCGAGCACAGGCTGGATGGACCAAGCTCCGGAGAAGCTCCCATCAGGGTGCAGCCCAGGACCAGGGCATCTGACTTGGTCAGGATCCGTCCACCAACAGTTCTCCAAAGAAGGCTGCTTCATGCAGCCAGATTTCTACTCAGCTACCAATCTGTACTGCATTACAGGGCAGCTCATCCTCTGGTTTTCCTGCATAACCCCCCTTTCCATCAACCTTCATCCTTTAAAAAGCTCTGCCCCTGGAAGAGAAGTGCTCCAAGAAGACTCGTATACAACAAATACACAGGGAGGAAAAAGTTTGCTCTGTGGAAGAGGTGGGAGCAGAGAAGAGGCCGGGAGGATGCAGGCAGGGACGAAGAGAAGTGGCTTAGTTCTGTGCCACGGAGAGAGGGGGAAAGGAAACTCTCTGGGAGAAAGGACTCTGCTTGGAAAGCTTCCCCTCGCACAACCCTCACGTCAGCATAACCTGCAATGCTCCTGAATTACAGGGGAGCTGGGAGAAAACATGCGGACATCACATGTGGAAAATGCCGTCTGAAAATGCTTCAAGACATCCTACCATTTTTCACGAGGTAGTAGCAACGTATATTGGCAGCTCCTCAGTATGTTTAAGGGAAAAGAGAAAAAGGCAGCAACACCACAAATGGCAACACTTGCCCTCATTTTGTGCTTTCGTACAGCGACTGATCCGATTAACACACAGCATTTCTCTTTATAGATTTAATTATCATATCCTAAAAGCACCTTCTACTGCCTCTGCTTGTCTTGAGAAGAAAAACATCCAGATTCACTAAAACCAATAATGAACATAGTTAACAAGTATATACCACCAGGTGCCGAGTCCTCTTACGGACCCTGTCCATCGCATCCCATCTTTGCTAACAGGACAGGTGGAAGTAGGTAGCACCGCTGTTAAAAGTTCACAGTAACAACAGGGCAGACTCCGGCGCATAGCGGTAACGAGCAGCAGGGGAACGGGTGGGAATTCCTGATTGCTTTTAGAGCTCTCATTAGTGAAGAAAATATCCTGCTGACCCACACCGCACTCCACTGCAAATACATTACATCTAATCAGGCAAATCTCCTGCATGTGAAATTGAAATTAGGCAGCCCAGGGGACCACTTCACTTCAGGACTCCTCGATTTTTTTATTTGGACTTATCTAATACAAAGAAATACAAAAGTAGTCAACTCCAAGCCTGCCTGACAAGCACCTCAAGCAGGCAATAGTGCGTCTGAAATGACCACATCAAACCCCCCCAAGATTTTCGGTACTATTGTATTTGACCTTTAATTAAAAAACACTTCTAGGCAACATCCAATTTTTGCTGCTCCCTTGAGCGGGTTTCCACTCTACAGGATTTGATGAATTTGAACCTTGTTTCATCCTTTCTGAAATTCTTCAAGGCATGAAAAGAACAGCATGTGGATTACATTTAGATACTTTTTGTTCTTGGTGCCAATTTACCATTGCTTGGACCAGAAGAAATTGTTTAAAGGGTGATAAGGAAAAAAGCCATAAAGCTTCCAGTCGCCTGACTAGAATTCAAGGCGGAATAGCCACATCTTCAGGGCTACCCAGGGTTCTCCAGAAYAAATTACTGTTGGTGGACTCAGTGCAACCATCACAACAGCTGCTGCCTTGCCAGCACCAAGCCAGGGTTATAGAAATCCCTTAAGTTAGGGATACCTCTCAAAATCATGATGAGGATGAAGCAACAAGTACCAACAACGTATATGCCACTGCTGCCAGTAGGAACTGATAATCAGCCCTTAGCTTTGTAAAAGAAAGTCCCAGGTCAAGGTCCTGGAGAAAAAGCCTCGGAGGTGGCTCTCCAGAACCAAGCTGAGGCACCTCTTTAGAGCAACAAAGGGAAAAACTGAGTTGCCAACAAAGCCATTTTGTGGAGAGAGAGGACTACTTTGCAGTGGAACCAATCCTGCACCTTCCACGAGCACTAATCCCTTCAACAAAAGCTGGAAGTAATAAAAAGCTATTCAGGATGCAGTCTGGAACAAATCTACCACAGTGTTTTTTCAGACACTTAAAATATCTGTCAAGCTAGAAGGACACCAAACGCAGAGTGAAATCTGTTATGCATGCCTTTTACTTAAAAATACACACAGGGCAAATGGTCAAACGCACGTGTGTACACGCGAGTGCCCTCCTCTCCCAAGAGCGAGTCGCTCCTCACAGCTACCGAGCCACTTACAGCCTCCGTTGACTTCGAGAGCAGTTGTATTTTCTGGGCAGCCTTGAAAATTAGGCTAGATTTCTTCAACAGCCTCTCTGCCTGCACTGGAAAACCTTGGCCTCTGAAAATATATTTGTAACAGAGGCAAAGAAAATAAAAAAGCTTAAAAGAATACTTACCATCATAAATAAAACCGCTCTAAAAGGTTTGCTTTAGTTTTAAATATGCAGGAATGAGAATGCCAAGGTTCAGTTTCCTGTGGAAGGCACTACAGCCATTTCCTGCCTCATCACATCATAATTAACATGCCAGGACAGCTGGACTTTATCAGAATTGTTTCATCAAAAAGCAACAACCTTTGAAGACTATGGCCTTTTGTTTCCATCAGTAAAGGCATAACCAGGCCAATTTCCATTGCTTATCCTTAATGATCACAGCTGTAATTTGTATGTAAATTATCAGTTAAATTGTTTTAGATCTGCAAAGCTCAAACCACAATTCAGGAAACACTTAAAGACTTCTTTCTCTTAAAGAGCAGCAACCAGGGACTCTTGTGAGGTCCTGGACTTCCCCAGGCTCTGCCTAACGTAGGCAGGAGAAGGTGGTAAAGGGCATTTGACCATTACACACCACTGCCTGCCACATGGCATGCTCAGGGAGGACTCAGACTACTCCTCAACTCCTTGTTCAGTTTTCAGTCTGTCTTGCAACAGTTTCTTAAATTAGATGTGGCCTTCTGGACACGATATAAGATCTAGAAGGGGAATGGCAAATGATACTGATGGGAAGGCTTAGAAGACACTGGATACGCAAGCTTCAATGGTTTGCAAAAGCACCATACCAAGTCCCACCCCTAACTTCCATACAGCTCTGATCTCGCCAAATCACAACCCTCTTTCAGCAGCATTGTATTAATCCAACTGAGTTACTATGATACAACTTTTCATTGAAAACAGACCACTTGCAGGGATGCGGTGCCACGATCATTCTTCCGGTTCCAGCTCTTCCCGTCGAGCGCTCAGACATCGGGAGGAAGGCTGCGCTGCTCCCTGCGCCCGTCTGCAGCTTGCAAGAAGCCCCAGCAGTTTGTGGGCACCTTGTAAAAAGCAATCTCATGAGGACTCGTTTGTGCAACGCTCTGCTTAGGAGCAATCTGTCTTCTTGCAGTTTCCTCCCTTCTACGCCGCAAGAGTTTGCGGTCTCCCCGCCATCCGAGATGTTTAAACATTCACGCTCTAGAGGCATCTTTCATTTTGAGCAGGGAAAGTGTGACTGACCCCTGCTAAAGTACACACCCCATCCCTGGCAGACGGAAATTGTCAATGGCCTTTCACCAGCTCCTGAACCAAGATTGATTAACAGTGGCTTAAAATGATAGCTCATATTACAAGAGCATCACTGGTGTTACAGAAGACACTACTGGGTAGTTCTCCCTGTTGCATGAAAGGGCAGGAATCGTTACCACGATGTTACAGAGCACAGTTGCCTTGAGATCGGGTCCTTTTCTTTTTTCTCGCTATATGCACTTCCAAAATCCGTTTGTGCTCACAGTGAATCTCCGAAGCCATCAGCACGGATTAGAAGCACAAYCGTCTTCGCTAACACACCAAAAACATTGCAAGCCCTTTTCTGACCACCACCAATAAACCTCTAAAGTGGTAACAGACATAGGGATGTTTCCTAAAAGGAATTTCTACCCACAAGTCCTTTTCAGGGCAACGCCAACGCTGCCTGGGTTTGTGGGTTTTGCCTAGACAACTTCTTTTGAAAGCAGTGTCCCTTTTCCAAACTCGCCAATTATCTTTGCCACCACATTCCTTTGTCAGAGCAGCCTCCAGCTGCTTAATCTCAGCCACTTCAAGCTGCACCTGTGAATCAGACCGGGTTAATCACACTAACAGATGGCAGGGGCCAAACAGGCAGCTAAGGACTTATATCATTTTAAATAGCATCTAATGTTTCACAGCTTCAGACCAGGGGCAGTCGTATACAACAGTAACTAACCAGGGGAGCTGAAATCAGGCTCATACTTTATCATCTGAACAAGTGCTTCAAGCATACAGTATAGCTGCCAATTACTAATCAGGCTGAGGAGCAAATATACTACCTGGCTACTGCCTTCGGTAACTAGCTGACATCTACCATGAAGGATTTCTGTGTTCTGTGTGTTATTGACTTTACAAAGCACAAGCGATAGCAAACTACCAGTCACCGCGGGGATTTTGCAACAGCACATAGGGGCATAAGGAACCAATATGAATTTTACATATTTTTTTTCTTAGCGACTGCTCTATTTAGAGCCTATTAATAGCTTTCCAAATTCTCTAAAGGGACTGAAGTTTAACATTCAGATAGGTTTAAGACTCTTTTAGCCCATTTTCATCATGCGTAAGTAACATAAAATGTGGTTTTAGTGCTGGATTGCTTTCTTTGTGACAAACCTTGAGGTCCTTTGCAGACAAAAGAACCTCATTGTCTCCAAATTCATTCTCCCCAGGGAGATTTCTGCCGAGATTAAGGATTGAAGGATTTGCCTCATTACAACTTAATTTTATTTTTAAAGTTTCCATACCACCTTTTAACAAAGTGAGCTGGAYCTCTGTTTCTTCTGTTAAATTTCAGCTCAGGTTCAGGGAAAGTTAGTTCACCTGTGAGAGTCTAAACCAGACCAAGACTGAACTTCAATTCAGGAAGAAAGGAAACTGCAGAAAAGCTAGCAAGAAGGGAGAAAGAAAGTACAGACCAGTAAAGMGTGTTTAGAAGAATATTAGTTTATTTTTCTTTTTCTTTTCCAAGTTATGAACTATGTGAAACAGAAAATGGAGAAGGACAAAGATACCACTATTTGACAGCCCATGCAGTTAACAATCAAGAAGCTCTGAAGGCAGGAGTGCAAAAGGCGGGACACTATTTTCCACGTGGATCTTGCTAGTGACTTCTGGCAGTTCGCTGTTACTTACTCATCTGGTTGCTGTCATTCACAAAGTCCTCGGACCCATCATTGTCGTCTTCATCATCCCCAGAGGAAAGAGCATCTGCACATTAAAAATAATCAAGTCTTTAAACCAGCCTATTTTTTACAGACAAATAAACCAATATGCTACATGTTAGATTATCTATCAAGGAGAACAGATGTTATGTTAGTTGTGCAGAAGCTACAGAAAAAGAAAATCCAGCCACAAAATGTGTGTTATTCTTATAAAATTCTAACAAAACTAGCTAATAATCCTGAAATGCTACAAAGTTTCCAAAGGGAGCTTGCTGACTCCAAAAATCTCTTTCCACTCACAATTTTTATTTTTCTTAAAGATACTCAGTTGAACAGAACTGAGTGTCTCCAGAACGATTTATCTCTAAACTTAAAGGATGTAGGACACCCCTTTTCCTCTTCTGATGCAGGGGGAAAAAAAACTTGTATTCATCTTACTGGCTTTATCATCATCACAGTGACCCTATACTTTAATCCTGTCACAGTGGCATAAAACAGAGGGCTATTCAGCAGCTGTTAATCACTATAGATCTCATGAAGTAAAAGGAGTGTATGCAAACTGAGTCTGTTTCAGGGCCAGGACAAGGGGGAAAATACCTGAAATAACTACAGAACTCAACTCAACTCGCTGTGCCCSAGCGGACTGTTTCAGGTTATATCATAATGTGTCTTTATATCACATTTTACAGCTTCTACATGCAAAAACCTATGTTTAACTCACTCACCTGTAACATTTACAATGAAGTACAGAGTATCACTGTCTAGGGTCCTAACAGCAGTGCAAGCATAGAGGCCCGAATCTCTGGGTGTAGCATCCTTAATTTGTAAGTACTCCCCAATAATCACTGTCCTATTGTCGGGCCCCAAAGGGACCCCATCCTTAGTCCAACTGATCATGACGGCGTCTTTCAATTGACAGCGCAACTCAAGCGGTTCTCCTGGAAGTGCTGAATATACATCTGGCTGAGAGATTTGGTATTTGGTTGGCGGCTCTGCGAAGTGGAAGGAAAGGAGGAAAAAGAAGAAAGAGAAGGGAAAGGAGAGAATTTCCAACAAAAATCAGTGAAGGCCCTTTTCATCCACAGAAATCAAGTTATGTTAAATAAAAAAAGTTTCATCCAGATTAGCCCAGCAATCTGTCTTGTCAAACTGAACCTACATGCAGGTGTGGGATAGGCTTTATTTTCAAGAAGTTAACCACAAACAAAGCTCGTTCCCTTTTGATCGGTGTCTCGGCATGTGCCTTGTCCCGAGTGCCACGCCAAGGCACAGCCCTTCTCACTGGTCACAGCGAGCCGACGCCGGGGAGGTGAGTGCTGCTGACCCTGGGGGCTTCAAAGAATTTGGAGGAGGCAGGAGGAGTTCAAAAAGCAAATTCAGTTTTACATCTTAGCATTTGGGTCTACGATTCAAACGAATATTTATCTTTCCCCATCTGATTTTATAAGTTGCTTTTTTTCTTTTTTAAGCCTGAAAAGAGCTGTGTTGGAAGAAAAGGATGGCCAAAAAACCCCTCACTAACTAAGCTAATAAACATGAGTTCCTATACACAGCATATATGATGTCCTTTATTTTTCTCCCTGCACCCTTCCCAAAGTCTCTACATTTGCCTTCTACATTGCCAACTCTGCTCCCAGTGACAGTAACTTTTTCCTTTAATTTTTTTTGCTTCATTTCTTACTTCACAGCTTCTCCCGAGCAGAATACAGCCAATCRAAGCTTTCAGAGTCACAGCGTACACAGAAGTTCAAAACGAAATGGCTCATCCATCCTTTTGTAACCCAGTAACGAGAAGAATGTCAAACCACAGTCTTTTGCCAAAAAAACATCTGCCTATAGTTACTAGAGCTTCATCACCCCCTTCCAAGGCTGGCTCTCAGCAGGGGGAAGGGAAGCGCAGCCCTGGGCACTGGGGACCGTCTCCACAGGGGCAGCGGGATGGCTCGGCGCAGGGTGGAGGGACCCCCACGCCACACCTACGACACACTCCAGCCGTGCCCAGTATAGGCACTGCTTTTGTAACTGCCTTCTCCCTACAACCGCAGTATCCCTCTCCCACGAGCCTCCCGGCCTCGCCGAGGCCGGCATGAAAAATAAATAAGGGAAAGCAGCATGAAGGCATCTTCTGTTTGCTGACGAGGAGGGTCACGTCGCACAGACAGCTGCTCCCCGGCACTCACCCCGGCACACATCCTTCCCCGCGCAGGCACCAACTGTGCACCACTGTGTGCATACATAAATAAAACACACACCTCTCTCTGCTTGGGAGTCTGAGGGAATATTAAAATAGGCGACTCCCCGGTGTCCACCCTTGCTTCTAAGAATACCGAAACCCTGAAACCCGCGTTCCTCATCCTTGGGGCACGGCGTTGTCATTCCTTGTATCACACCTTCAATAGAGAAGTCTGAAACAAGCGTCACATCTGAGCTAGCCCGTGGACGGGAGTTCGGAAATGCTGAAGCTCTGTCAGTAGTTTAATTTTAGGTAGTCCYGCGAGGAACAGGGAGTTGGAGTCGATGATCCTTAGGGGTCCCTTCCAACTCAAGATGTTCTATGATTCTATGAGTACCAGAAGTGGCCACCACAGCGGGACACTCATGCATTTAAATATTGGGCTACACTGATGCACTTGAAAATAGATGCCCAATTTCTCCTCCCACTCATCCTGGAATCATGTCATTTCAGGGAGTTCAGTGGGAGTTTGCCCAAAGCAAAGGGAGAACAGATCCAGGGAYGTGCCCCTGCAAAGCAAGCAAAGCTTCTCCTGGCTTTTTCCCTAGGGCAAACATGGTTTTTTCAAACAACAGATTTGACAGATGCATCACACCAAGATGATGGCCAGGAGAAGTACATAAAACCATCTAAACAAGACCAATTATGGAGACTGGGTTCTTGGATTTAGATTTGATAACAAGGTCTCTAAACTTTCTAGCATGCAAAGTTCCACCTCAAAGCCTAGGACAAGCTACAATACAGCTTTATACCCCTTATAAACTAATTCAGTCTTGCCGATACATCAGGAATCCACAGATCTGCAATGCAGGTGTTTTGCCGAGCACCGCCCTATGCTGTTAGAAATCTAATTTCCAAAAGGAACACGGGCTCCTTTCTACATGTATTTCATACCGCTAATGAGTACATTGGAGTATGCTTGAGATTTTTTTTTTTTTTAATTCAGATTCCACTGTCAAATTAAAAAAAAAAAACAAAAAAAAACCTAGCTGAAGCCAGCTAGCTAATTTACTTTGAAGTTTTTAAGACTTCTTTGTAATGCTCTACCTGCAAAGAAAATGTCTTTTACAGAGTTCACGCTGTGCCAACAATGTACAGGAGTCTTTAAAAATGTCTTTGTTTAAACTTYTTTTAAAAGCCACCGTGGGTGAAGATAAGTCAAGCCTCCTTGGAGTGCATCAGGGGCTTTCGCTGAAGAGCCCCAGGGAACTCGCAGGATGGTCACACATGGTCACACAGGTTGCAGCGTCCTCCTGGGCAGATCGGTTGTTCACATACGGTTACAAGGAAAATAATTTTCTACCACCCATCCTTGATTTCATCTCTTTTTAAACTCTTACCCCCAAATTTACACTGAGTCTTTCAACACAACTCCAAATCCAAACTCAAGAACAGTAATTTATTTCAAAATGACAAGAAAATTCCTTTCACAAGCAAAATTACTAGTATACTGAAGAAAAACAAGTTTCAAATACGTATTAGCATTTGGTAAATATTATCCTCCTCCATTTCTTTCTCTCTAGAGTATCAGGAAGATACAGCACAAAGTGTTGTCATGAAATAATGTAGTCATGTTTGGAAATAGTGAGTTATTTCAGGTAAGCCTTTGTGTTGCCAAACTAGAATGTAGCAGCACTTAAGACTGTCACTTTTTATAATGTTTGCCTATAAACTTTTTCCAGTGCGGGTTTGAAATGGTGCCCAAAAGCAAACAGAGAACAGGTGGGATTCTGAGGCATGAGTCCGCCCAACAGCTTCACTGCGAAAATCAACCCGTTTAAACTGTTAAAAAATTCCCGGCAGCACATAAACAACCTATGCCGCAAAGTTAACTCTCTCTCCAGGACGCTGCACAAGGATTTTTACACCGCTCTGAAATTTAGGGACACATGTGGAACTCGTGTGCATGCCGTACTATCAAATCAATGGTTCCTTTGAGGTTGACATCAGGATTATTTCCCCGCTTCCAAGTCTTTTGAGTGTACCAGAGAAATAATGCTGCAAGTTTGCTCGGCCCTCACTTGTACCCATCCTCCAGTGTTTTCAGCAGCATCCTCCTGAATTTTCCCTTAGTGAAAATAGCTGTAGATGGGAGAAGGAGGAGATAGCCCTGCAGAGCCTGCACCACCAAGCAAGGCTCGATGATCTGGAATCACCTTCATGCTCCTCCAGCCCTCTCGGAAGCTCTGCCTTGAAACTGTATCCTTCGGCCATCACCATAACCCTGTAAATCGGTCCTTTGCTGGGCAAGCTCTGCACGGCCGAGGGAAGGCGGCACAGGATGCCTCTCTAAAGCGAGTTCTCCTGCAAATCCTACTGCATTAGTTCCTACTGCAAAGGTGCACTAACTGATGGGAATAACACCTGTCTATCACCCCTTAAAAAACAAACAAGCAACAAAGGCTCGTGTAAAATTCCTGGTGGTGTTCTTCAACACGGGGGGACAAGGGAGGGAACGTTGCTTCTCCTATTGTCTGCTCTCCGCTACATCCTTATWTGTAACAGTGGTGCACACAATGTATTTTAACTTTATAGGTGGAGTTATTGAACAATACCGCCATGGAAAACCAAGCTGCTGTTAAGTAAACAGACGTGAACTTTTTCTTTGCCTGCTTATACAGTCTCGCAGCATGGTTTATGCCATCCAGCCATCAAATGGAGTAAATAACGTTTGTATAAAAACCATGATCACAACAGAGGACTGGGGACRTCCTGAATGTACTATTTCAGATTATTATGAGATAGGCAATTATATTCCAAATCATGTTTCTATTCAAGATTCGGTCACTGAAACGAGAGATTTATACTTCCTTAGGTTTTAAATTATTATYATCTGCCTCCATTTATTAAAATGTTAACAAAAAGCTGCTTATCTTAAGGCTCAAGGYATTTAGTTACTTAGTTACAGAGCCAAATAATTAAACAATCAGCTAATAGCTAACCCCAGCACAGATTCTCACACAACTCTCCGTAACACAAAAGCCTCAGACCCCATCAAGCCACTTTCCCTTCAAAAGGCTTTAGTAAATAACTAAACACTCACCATAGCGTGCCCAGAAGGGTCAACGGACCTGACCTGTCAAGAATCCAAGAGGTTCACTGCAAAATTGAACGTCCCCACAGGGAATGCCAGGCTGCCAACCACTGCCACTCCTGCTTCTCCTACCCTTTCTCCTGTTTTTCCTGTCATCGAAGAAGATCCAGCAAGACGACGCTGGATGAGAGACACGGCATGGGGGTGTCGAGCTATGCCTGAAGCAGAATAGCCACGGGTCCCATGACTTTGTGAGTCAAACCCAAGCCTTTACGCTCTCTCCAGGAGACAGCCTCTGCAGGATCAGGCAGCCTAGGCATCCTCCGTCAGGTTTGCAACCTTCCCTCCCACCTCCCAGGTACAAGCCGATGGGCTTCTCCCTCCATTTAAGTTGGCAGGCTAATATTAAGAGTAGCTCCATGTCCTCTTCAGATGATGGATGATAAACTCAGCCTACAAAAGAAACGGCTACCGGTTTAAAAATGCAAAGAGTCATTCCTGGCCACGGTGACTATCTCCCATTAGCTAACAGCAAACCAAAGCCACAAAGGCTAAGCACGTCTCCTTATACAAAAGGGGGACAAAATAGCATTTGCAATTCATCCATCTGCTTCTCCAAAGTCACTGGATTCCTGCTGTCTTATTTGTACTGCGTTTCCGTCAGCTAGCTGCCAGCTATGCCCAGCTCTGCCTCCGCCAGGCATAATCAGGAAGTCTCTCTGTTCTGATAAAATACTTTCCTTCTAAAGTTCCTTCTATAATTTTAAAACTCATAAAAAAATAAAAGTAAAAAAAAAAAAATTAAAAAAAAAAAAAATCCTTTGTCACTGTGAACACCACCCCAAAGAGCAGGAATCATTTCCCCCTCAATGTGTAAAAATGTTAATTGTTCAAATCTGACGAAAAAGATCTAGGGCTCGTAGAAAAACTTCATCAAACAGCACCAAAGAGCAGGAGATATATGTGATAGTTATAAACATAAAAAATGTGGCAGAATCTAAGTCTTCACCTGTTCCTTTAAAACAAGCTCCCGGGCTGCTCTATTTGAAAGCACAGCGACTTCCACAAAACGTTAAGGACCAGAYTCTCCAAAATAAATTGAGGTATTTTTTCCTGGCATCTTCTTTAACCCTATTATCCATATTCTATAAGGACCTAGTCACCTGATGGGTACAAGAGATGAAGCCAGACCAAAAAAAAGTATCCGAGGAACAGGAAGAATCCTTTTGCTCTGCAAAACGAAGTAAGTGTTGCCACATAACACATGCCTGGTACTCTAGCAAGTGTAGAGCTTCCAGCCACACTGACCTGCTAGAGCATGGACCTCCAGCATCATGTCAACTCCTATTGAGTGTCACATATACTAAGATCATAAAAAGAAGTGAATCTCCTCCAGTTGAAATACTTGCCAATGTCATCACGGGTAAGGGAAAATATTACACAGCACTAACTTGTTTTCCTAAGCTTTGGAGACTTAGAAAAATACATGATTCTGGTGAGCAGCAAGGAGTTTCACCAGTTGCAGGACCCCCTGGCCAAGAGAAAAGTTCTGCATGTGCACCTAAAAGTTATCCCCACATGGTTCCATCTATCTGCCTTGTGTAATGCTCTTTGGCAGATGAGCAATCGTGGAACTGCGACCCCTCGAGGTAACTACCCCCGAGCAGTATTTAGCCCTGGCTACAGACACAAGGGCCTCATCACACCCAGCAGAACAGAGCAGTGGGGGCAAACCTCATGAGGTCCCCTGCTATGTTGGTGTGTTGGCTGACACAGGGTGAGGTACATGAACTATTTCAGCATGGTTTTGATGGCTGCAAAGCAGTTGGGTTGATGTATCTCACCCCGTGGTTAAAGGAAGAAGACTCCTTCTCAAAAGAGAAAAAAAAATTGTACTTGTCTAGGCTTCATGAAGAGATTAAAAAGTTTTACAACTTGTAGCCTGCTTGCTCCTACCTGTCTTTATAGTTGTGATTGTTGAGTTATGGCTGCACAACCACACAACATGCATCAAAAATGCCAAGTATCACATGCTCATGGGCTTGGCTGTGTGCTTTATGCTTTTGGAAGCCAAGCCAGGGAAGACTCAGAGCGTGCCAAGTTCAAAGTAAACAGCAGAGAGACCAGCGAGGCCACCTCCTGCTGCTGGGAACTGCCCTGCAATTTCTTCCTGTTTGTCCCCATTCTTCACGGTCTGCTCCTTACAAGATGAAGACTTCTTTATACAACAGTCACCATAGGATTTATCTCCAGATACAGGACAGAGCAAGAAACAGCAAAGCATCGGCATGTCTTCTGCACAAAGACTTGGTAAGCAGGGAGAGAGAAAACACCCCCAACCTTGAGCAGCCACACCAAACCCCCTAAAATTATTGTGCTGCCTTTTATAACTTCACCAGTATGAGGAGAAACTCCAGGCCATCTTCAGCATTTGAACTTTTGGTTCCAGGCACCAAATCTTGACCATTTCTGTTCAAGCCATAAGCTCCATCAGCTGCCTAAAGTAAGAGAGTGATAGTCTCTGTGCTAAGCGTACTGGGGAGTACAATACGAACCTAACACACATGTAACGCAATCTCAAAAATAATTAACTACTCTTCAAACTCATTACAGAAGAGTCTTCTCATGTAATCTATTATACAATACAAAGGGGAAATGTATCACCTTTTGCCAGAACCTCAAATGAAAAGCTGAAAAAAAATTAACCTTCTCTCTCTGAAAAGCAGAATCCAAGACTAGGATCATTTTCTCATTGTTTCTACTTTCAGCAACAGCAGAACATCAAATCTTCCTGACTGTACTCTGCACATAACCAAGTGGCAGAGCAATTTAACCAACTCCCATTGTCCAACTTAGCATTAAAGTCTGCTTGGGAAAGGCTCCATATAAGATAATACAGCCTTGGGAAAAGGTATGAGCACGTATATTGAGTCGCAAAGGGTTTTTCTTGGTTTTAATATTTTCTTGCATCTATTCCAATCTGTAGCTTTTTTCAGTTTCTTTATTTGCATTTCAAGAGCAACATAAAAACATAACAGAACATAGCATAAATCCAAACATAAAAACACAACCTTTTTCTTCCAGGTTTGCCGAAGGCCATGCTCAGGACTATTACTACTCAACATGCAAAAGAAATAAATTACAACTGCRAGGTTAAAAATTGCACAATTTCATGTTCGAGTGTTAGTTCTGGATGCAGAGAACATCTATTCAGATTCCCTATAAGCAAGTCAGCAGTTGTTTCTTTTGTACACGTTCCCATTTTTACTTGACTATACAAATCCTCTTAATTTTAGCAGCTCATCTGGAAGTCTCATCTTGCCTGTTCCCCTGAAATTCATCTTCCCCCACTTCCTAAAGCGGGATTTGAAAAAAGTCACTGGAAACAATATCCCCGAAACATCCCCTCAGCACTTTTGAAAGTCCTATCCACAACGCACATAAACCATAGGATATTCTCCAAATACTTCAAAGCTTCAAGGCATACTGGGCTCCCTTTTAACCGAGAGCAACGTTTAGTCAAAAGACATCAGAGCTAATTTAATTCCAGGTCCACACAGAGAACAGTCACCAGTGGTACCCGGGRACAAGGAAGGAGCAGCAGAACAAGCCCTGAAGTTAAAAGCTAGGCTGGCGATCTGCACTTCCAGGTGGCCCACAACCATTTACATGACAAGGGTTATTTTTAACTTGCAGACACCTCCGTCACTCCTTTCTGTAGCAGTGGCTCCTGGGCGCTTTGCCATACTAATGGAAGACGGTTCAAATGCTTCTGAATTGTTAGGAGAAGGGCTATTACCCAGTACTGGTGCGCTGCAGATTTATTACAGAGCCTCCGTGTTAATCCTGCACGTCTGAAATACCTGTGCTACCCTGGTGAGTAAACAATATCAGATAAATCTGGGTACTTCAACACTGTAATATCTAAACAGGATTATTTTTCATGATTAAACTATGTTTAATAGAACCAAGCTCAAGAACGGCTCAAAATTTAAACTGGGGTTGTAAAATGATTTTTAAGAACTGTTGGGTGGCATTCAGAATTATAAATCATATTACTTTCCTTGAAACAAATTAAACATTGCAACACGCAGACACTGAGCAGGGCACTTTACAAACTTGCAAAGCAAGTCTCACAAAAGCACACTCTCCCTTGCTGCCCAGCAGCCGGTCCTGCCAGCAGCTCACCTGTACCCTGCGCACCCATACAGGCCATCCTAAAGAAAGAGTACCATGAACCTTACGTAGGTTTTTCTACACCACAACTTTTTATTACGTTTGAAAGCTACGTTGCAGCACGGTGCTCTGATGAAGTTCTGTTCCGTCCAACCGCAATTCAACCTCCTACAGACTTGTCCTGGTCAGTGCAGAGCGCTACRGCATGCCCAGCCACAGCATCCGACTCCAAACCCCACTCAGAAACAGCCACAAGGCCCCTGGGAGAAAGCCTGAGGTGATAACTACCATGTCACAAAACTCCTTTCAAAATAGAAAAGCTAGGGGGAAAAAAAAAAAAAAAAAATTAAAATACAGCCAAAATACGATTTTCTCCTTCCCAACCATCTTCTCATCCTCCTTTTTCTCCCTTCCGCTCCCCCAGCACGTTGCCCTTCCCAGTAAACCCTCACAAATGCAAGCCGTTTCCTTGGTACAAAGAAATTTTCCCCTCCTCTCAGTTCTTGTGGCTTTGCTACCGTAAGGCACTTTGCGAGGCCACTCGACATCGGTTAATGTCCCAAACTGATGAGCCAGTTCTTTTGCGGGGGAGGAAAAGCAATAATTACACGCAACTTGCAACGGCATGTGAGGAGGGGAATGAAAGTAGGTCAGATCTCACAACTCCTCAGCTTCGCTGAGGTTCACCAAATGCTTTCACTTACAGTCATTTTAAAAATACAATTAAAATAATAATAGCATGGCAAGCGAAGGAAGCGGCATGGTAGAATTCACCTAGCACTTAGTTTGCCTTTCCGTCCCTCTCTTCGACATGGATAGTGTCATTTGCRTGGTGACAAGCAGCAAAACGACCTGAACCAGCAGAAAGTGAAGCCCRTGAGACACATCTCTATACCAGGTGCTGCCTACTCTGATACTCAGAAGCAGGTCCAGGAAAAACAAACCCCTAAAAAAAGAGGTTCTTTTTAAAAAAAAAACCAAACAGCAGTGATAATTAAGAGATGGGAAAGGATAACCTGGAGATGTAGATAATTGGTATATGAATTAAGCTGTTTTTAAAAAAAAAAAAAAAAATTCCACATAAATACCCCTCTTACAGAATATCTCATTTTGCAACTCTCCTCGTTGAGAGACGCAGTCCCCAAGCAGTAAATACCAACACAGTTTCGCYGACGCTCTCGACTCCGATTGAAACCCGAAGGGCCAAACTTCCAGAACAGCTCGGCGCTCCCAGCGCACGTTTCGTAATTATAACAGGAGCTGTTGGCTGCTGCGCTCTTGCAAATCTGGTCTTTATTTAAGATTTGCCTGTATTCAAAGTTGCTCCAACTTCTCTTTCAATCAGTTTAAAAGCCAGTTTAGTCCCCGGTACTACAAGACAGCATCTCTGATTTTGGGGGCACGCTGTGCCAAATCCCCCCCCCCCCAAAAAAAGGCTACAGACACACAGCGCGACGTGCTGAACCTAAATTCAAAGGTCTGAATTTCAAATCGGTTCCCAAATTGCTCTAAAGATAATTTTACCCTGGCGGGCTCCATGCCAAATCAAGTATTGTCCAGTTTCCCACAGCCACCACAAACACAAATCGGTGCGTCCTGACCGACCCTGCAGAAGATGCTCCCAGCTGACCAGCCGCCACGGAGGAGCACAGCGTGTCCAGCCCGCGAGCGGGGAACCAAACCCTCAGTCACGTTGGTGCAAAACTCCAGACTCTTCATCGTTTCAGACATGTTTTGGGTTCCTGATGTCTTTTCAGCATGAATTTTGCACTTGTTTAACTACACCGAAATAAATTTTCTCTTCTAGTCAAACCAGGTGCACTATTACAAATAGACAAGATGTAACTTGCCTAAGCGGGTGATGGTTCTTTCAAAAACACGCATTTATATTGCTAAGGAGTGCTGCTTCAAAGAAAGTCTCCGCTTTCACTCTAAAGCTTCAACCTTGAGGACTCACAAATGTTTAACACTTAAAAATCTGACCCATCCAGTAAGGCAGTTTTCTCTATTAATGATAGAAAAAGGTACAGTCAAGTATTTTTCCCGCACTCCCATCTGTTCCTAAACTAAATATTCATTCTAAGAAAATACTAAGCTTTGAATGTATTTGTATAAAGGCAAGTGTTCATTTCTACTGAAGCTGGGAAGCTGGATATAGAAATATGCTCATTAAGAGCTATACCATGGTTATTATTAAAACACCACAACAGTCCGTCGTCTCATGCGTACACAACCTTGCATAACTGGAGTTGTCAGCATTCTCATTGTAAATTCTGCTTTCAAAGGTTTGTAACTTGCCTGTAAAAAAAAGTTACTATAGCCTGAAATTTGTTGCAAGTTCTCTGCCAAGGAAGAACTACTTTTAAGATTAGAAAACTATGCATCCATTGGAGTTGGTGGCTGGTTTGGGGTTTTATCTATACAAGTGGTTTTAAAAGAAAATAAAAAAACCCCACAACTCAGCATCTTTGAAAATCTTCTGTCTCCAAAAAAAAAAATCACTAAAGGAATCAAATTCCTAAAAGTTAACTTTCGTTTTTTCTTCAAAAAGCTGCAATCGTAAAATACGACAGATAAGCCTGAAATGTGCAATTATTTGTGCTACTTTGCAAAATAGTTGCCACGCTGACACGTTAACCAACTCCCAGTGCCTCATCAACACCGACTGTAAATAACAACCCTACCCATGCCCAATTAGTCTGCAGCTCAAGACCATGCCTCTGCTAAAGGATTGCGGATTTTAAACGCAGAATGGACACATTAAGACTGATTTAATCTGGCTGCTTGTACAATTCCCCAGAATCTCAGCTAGCAATTCCTGTACTGGGCCAAATAAGTTACTGAACCGGATCTCTGAAAGGGCATCCAGCCCTCACCCGAAGCTGTGGGGATGTCACATTCCTCCATAATGGATGCGATAATTGCCCTTCCTTAAAAAAAAAAAAAAAAAACAAAAAAACACACCAACAACCACCAAACAAAAACCACAACCAACCCTCCGATTTAACTAATCAGTTTGAATTGTTAATCATAACTTGCAGATATCAAGGCCACTGCTCTTGTTTAAAAAAAAAAAAAAAAAAGGTAGGAAGGGAACCCTGGGTGAACTTTTTGCTTTATTTTTCCTACCAAATTAGAAGCAGCGTCCTGGTGCTTCTCCACCGCCTCTGCCCTGGGAAGATGACACTGTGTGGGGTCCCACCAGCCCTGCAACCTCGCAGCAGGGTGGCACCAGCATGGAGAGGACCCATGGGGCACCCCAGGATGGGGAGCACGCTGCTCCCCGTGGGACAGGGGACATCCCACCACCGCAGCATCCCTCCTCCCCGTGCTGCAACCCTGCCCGCTCCCCGGGAGCCGCGAAGCACCTTGCAAGMCCCCACATCCCGATCCAGGTGGGTCGCGGCAGCTAACAAAGGATCTCCGAGCGGACTGTGCTAACCGCTGTGACCACAGGTGACGTTAACCTTGTGACCACAGGTGACATTAACCTTTAAGCTCTGCCAACATTTTCACAAAAAAGAAGGTATATTGCTCATGCTATGCAACATTTTTACAAAAAGGAAGGTATTGCTCTGGGTACTGCACTGAATGTGTTTATATTTGCATGTTGTTTAGCACCAGCAAATAGCTGTGACCCAGTTAAAACCCAAATGACAACTCGTTACTCACTTCAGAGCCCACCATAAGCACCCATCACCCATTAAAGAAGGTCTCTCTCCTTCACTGCTGCTCCTAGGAACCTCCCAGAYGCACATTTAAGGCCATTTTGAACTACTGTGTTTTTCACAGGACACAGAATTAGGCTGTCCCTTGTGGAAAGCTTAAATTAGTCCTTTGAAATTTGACCTAAATTAAAAGAACTGAAACACATTGTTATTGCACCAGGCGAGGGCTCTGAGTGGGTGCTCCAAGGACAGCGTCAAGGCATTGCATGTGGGGAAGAGACTAAATTAGCTACCCAGCAGAACGATAACACACAGCTTGGGCAAGGGAAGGTCAGGGGAGAGCTTGCTATTTATCAAATATATGTCTAAACTAATTATTCAGTTCACAAAGTAACCCTTCAACCTATGTGTGCGGTCAGAGCCCTTTTGAAATGTTGGCTATCATCAAAGGCCTTCATAGCCTGGGTACACAGAAAGAGAATGGCTCCTTTGTACACATTGGGGTAGACTTATTTCTAAATGTTTAAAAGCAGAAAGCCTTTATGCTCCCTAGGATAAAAAACATATATGTAAACGCTTGACGCAAGATACAATTTGATAGTTGACAGTCCCCAAACGAACTCCTACAGGTCCTGTTTCTGCTCACACTGCTTCACAGCCTCAGATTTTACCATCGCTGCTTAAGGAAGAAAGCACCACAGCCAATAACAACCATACTCAGGATCCAGCCCTTAGTGAGCACCCACGATATCAATATTGACATTATAATTTACAACGCCTCAAGATACCATCTTCAGCGTAAATACTTTCATATGAACCAGAGTAATATCTAATGGTCACGGATGAGATTCAGAGCTCAACAAGTCCAGCATTTTAGAAAAGCACCTGAGAGAAGCGTGCTACCGAAGAGATCAGATTGACTGCRGATAACCAAAAGTAAAGCACCTTGATGCACGACAACGTCTTGCACGCATCCTGCACATATCCATGCAGTTGATTACCCTATTAGATAAATACTGCTTGTACTAAAGTACATACTTAACCAGATACTCTGAAGAAAACGGTTGCAAATGTCCCTAAAGTTATGTTTAGCTAAGAGACAAGAGAATATCCTCTATTACAATCAGAGGAACSAAAAGCCACAATCTCAATTCCTGTTAACATTGCGTACAGCTTTTTGAATACTCTGAGTCACTAAGACAATAAATAGTAACAATAAAAGCACCTAATATCAAAAAAAGACAAAATTTAGGGCATGTCCATGAAGGAAGGCTGAGGCACAGATCAACACGTGTCACCAAAGGTCATGGCCCTGTCGACCTTCTCAGCTGGTACAAAATGTCATAGCTCTAATGACTGCACAGTCAGCAGCCCTACCGAAAATTTACATTATTAGAGCACCTGACCCCCCAAATTAGCTGTGGCTAAAATGTTTGGCATTTACTAAATTAAAAAAGAAGCCTGCTTTGTCTTTGAAGAGATTTTTTTGAAGGGTTTTTTGTTTTGTTTTCGGCTTGGAGAGCTTGTGGGTGGCAGTGATGGAACCCAGAGAAGGTGATTGTGTAAAAAATTGGGTTGGTTTTTTTTAAAGGGGTTTAACGAAGTACATAAAGGAGGTTTTATTTCCCAAATCTCAGATATAAATCCCACACAATTCCCTGTATTCTGCAACATAAAAGCTCTTATTATACCATTGACTTAGAAGCGGGTTGTTTTTTTTTTTTYCCCTCTCGTTTCTGGTAAAGATTCGGGTTCTCACGTCTAAAATTGTTTCATGTCAGTAACATTCCTGCCCAGGGAAGAAGTTTTAAATCCTTTTTAACAATTTACTCTTTGATAAAACCCAGATTCCACCCCCTGGATATTCACTGTGGAAGAAACATATTTTTAAACTGTGCTTTTTAAAATAATAAAAGCTATTCTTCCCCTAAAAAGCTGAAAAATTATCAGGCATCATTCAAAAAATACTACTCTTCTCCCTGTAAAATACTCCACCAATCATGCAATCACATTCTTTCTGATTTAACCCTAAAACGAGGGGACCTCACTACAAACAGCTAATCTGGAACCAGAATTATTCATCACTTTGTCATTCCTCTGAAAAGCCAAAAAGGCACCAGATGTGCAATTAACAAATCATACAGTAAGTGGTGATGAGAGTTGGGCTTTTTTTAATTCTCGAGTTACCTTCAAAAGGAGAAGGGAAAAAAAAAAAAAAAAATCTTTGCTATCAGCAATCTCTATGGCTGACAGATGACAATATTGCTATACTTTGTTAATTTTTTTCAGGAATGCTTGCTACGGAGGCGGGCTCATCGTCTCTAAATAGTTCATCCCCTGCCATCAATAAAAATGTACTTGGAACGGATTCTAAAGTTGTGTTAGCTGGTGACGTCTATTTTTAGAGGCAGTGGATAGAAACAAATAAGTTTTGCATGAAAATGTATTAAATAAAAACAAAGCTGTAGCCGTGGACATGAGTAGTAGAACGTGTAAAGGCCAAATTCTCTCCAGCAAGCTTGCCGGATCAGAAATGCTCTATGGACTATTACATTGGTTTGACAGCTGAGTTATTAGAAGTGTGATCACTCCTCCAAAGGACAGATAAAACCTTATGAAGGAAGCCTCGCTTTCCCCCTAAGGTGCTCAGAGAGCAGGAAAGACCCTACGCAATACAGTAAAATCATTCTTAAATACAATCAGCTCACGACAATAAAAAAGCAGCCCCTCCTTAGCTCTTTAGAGAAGAAAACCACTTTGCAAAGCTTGAGGAACAGATATACCTAGAAGAACATACCAACAGGCGCAGGCTCAAAATAGGAGATTTTATCAAAACACCTCTTCCAACGTAAAGGTCTCAATTAGCTTTTGCTTTCACAGTAATAAACTGCAGTCCTTGCCGTTCAGATCTCAACATTTGCACTTCCAGAACTTGCAATCCAGACACTGTACCAATTGTTCTTGGATATTAACAGCAATAGGGAAATTTATTCTAACAAGTACAAACACCAATAAAGCTGCAACACCATTTTTGCAGAGCACCTGGCAAAATTAAACATTCAAAACTATTGGGATTTATTTTTCTCTGAACTTCTCAGGTTAAGACAATCACAAAGACATGCAGCTATACAGCCATTTCGTTCCTTGAGATAGCAACACGTAACGTGTGTGTTAAGTGCAACAGACTGGTTTCCTTAAAGACCCATTCCTGAAAACTTTCAGCCGTACACTTTGATTACACAACGTGATGACAGTCCCAAGTGAAATCACTGACACCGCTTGCTTGCATAAGATTAAATAAACGCGTGCTTGCATGAACACAGCCCATGCGTGAGCAGGAAAAGTCAAAAAACGTAACTCTTGAGGGCTAATCTGTTACTTGCCTTAGATTCACCAAAGCACATAAAGATGTTGACTTCTATTTCAGACGTTCAGGCATTTAAAATTAACTTATTCTGCGGAATTAAGGATTCTAGCGCGATTTACCTTCAGGTTCCAGCGTGGTGTCTTCAACAACTAAATTAAACGAAGGTCGAGCCAGGGAAAGTCCAGCCATGGTGACCACCACCAGGCAGATAAGGCAACCCGAATCCCAGCTGACCATCTTTTTAGAGTAAATTCCTGGTCCATTTCCATATCTCCATGTGGACTTTAATCCCATCTGAACACCTCTAGAGAAGCATGGAGAGAAAGCAGTGCCTTCGGCCAGGGTAATACCTCCTCCCTTGGAACGACAGCTGCTGCTGTGGGGAGGAGAGAGATTTAACACTGTCAGCGAAAAAATCTTAACACACAAACCAAAAAACTTCAGAAAGCCCCGAACAGAGCTGAGGTGAGAGGGAGGGGAGGAGGAGGATGGGAAAAATAGTTTTCCAGCTTCAAGAATATGTGAAAAGTGAGTGACTTTTCATTTTCTGTTAGCAGTTTCCATCATCACCTGAGGCGTAACCAAGTCCGCCTTGTTTTCACAAAATCACTTCTCAGCACATATTTAGAGAGCTATTTTACTGATGGAAAAATATACAGTTTTTAAAAAACGAGAGACACACACATGTGCAGGCACATAACCTGCAATGCTACAAAATTACCACAATTATACAAATTATATTCTTGTTATTGGTCGAAGGTTTATGTAAGTTTGCCTTGTTTTTCATTCCTTCACCTAGGCAGTTCTGCAGCCAGCTGAATTTGCAAGAATTCAGTAATTTTCCACAAGAAAAACAGTTGAAAAATACTCTTTAGACTTGGATAATCTGTGAAACCTTATTTCACCTCAGGACTTCCAGCTCCCCTATGGATGTACCTTCTTCTGACTCAGTTCAGTGTCCTCCTAAAGCCTGAGAGTCCTGTACAGGTGAAAGGCTCCAGGGATACTGGTTAGCTATGTTGCATTACAGGCAATTAAAATCTGTATAAAGCGTGGTACAGATTGCAGTTTCACAGGAGACTTCCCCAGCATCATCTTCCATTCATATATGCTAAACTGCATGCACACACGCTTCTCTTCTCTCTCTCTCAACGATGCTTATGATATACATTTTTCAGACAGGAAAAAAAAAAAGCCTTATTTTATTCACAGTAAAACTAATTTAAATGGATGGGGTTAACTGGTAATCCAGGCATGGGCTGATGGAAGAGAGAAGAGAAGCGGTACCAAAGTAACTGGCACTCCCTTTGGGGGACCCTGTTGCCACCACACTAAGATGCCAGGTGAGAGTCAGAAGAGCATCCTCACAAGGTGATTTAACAGCTCAACCAGAAAATTAGACCTGATTTTCCGCTTCAAAAATAAAAGATGGTAAACCTCAGTAAATGGATAAAACAAGTAACTGCAGCAATTGTTCTAATCTGGCCAATGATTCATCTTAGATGTGATGAAACCCAACTGAAGCTTAGAGAGCACTCGTCTTGAAGGGAAAAATAACATTAATAACTTTTTCCCTCCTGCCCTCACCCTTTAAAAACAAACAAAAAACAACAACAAAAAAGAAAAAAAAAAGGGAGGGGGGGGGGGAAGTGTAGCCATAAAGGCAGACTTCTCAAAACTCCCTGTCATTTGGATGTGGTACCTGAGCATACAGTACCCAAAAACATGGACAAATATTCTCCCTTTATAAAGCCAACCATTAAAAAGTTTACTCAGATTTTATTAGCCTTTTGCAACCTGCRCATACAAGCCAAGTTCACAGTGCTAAGGACAGAAATGCTGTCGAGGCATCTTTTATCTTGGGTACTATATACAATAACATCTGGAGTCAGTAGAAACAGATTTTAGATGACATAAAGAAGGCACTTGGGGAAAATAATTAATACACGGTATTTCAGGTGAATCCCTGATACTTCAGGGCAAACTTTTTTCACCTCAGCTGATATCAGCTCAAAGCGCTGTCCCTCCTTTAGAGATTTAAGCATAGCGTGAGCATCCCAGACCACAAGCTAGCAACTACTATTAAATCTCCAGTGAAAACACCACCAGACCACTGCAAAAACATTTGCTTGCCAAGCACTTCTCTAAATAAGCGCAGAGCAGGTGTAGAACTGAAGAGAGCTCTGTCTCCGGGACCGGTTTGTGTTCGGTGAAGGACTGGAGCAAGCCCTCCTGGACTCCACCACCCAGGTCAACCGCCCGACTCGCTGTCTGACAGCCACAGCTCTGTAGCTCAGTTTATCCAGCTGTAAAGCGGGTAGAAACGCTAATTAACAGACTGGATGTAATGCTAATTTAATTTCCATAAATCACCCTGTAAAGCCCGATTAAAGGCTATGTATATAAATGCAAAATTTAATCATAATTTTGCAAAAAGAAAACATACCAGAATGCTAGCGTATATTCCAGACTCTTTTTTAACAGCACTAATTCCACTTACATTTCAGCTGTTTAAGATTTTTAGGCTACATTAAACGCCACTGAAAGCACGTTTGCGGTTCCTACCCTCACCCTAAATCCTGAAGCGCAGCACAAGGCTACTTGACCGCGCATCTTCTCACCTGAAGATTTTTGCCAGCTTCTGCACCTGAACATCTGCCAGCAGAAAGAAGGGACTCTTCATCCACAGGGCAGCAGAAAATTCAAAACCGTGGCTTGCAAAGGTGTAGCAAAGCAAAAATCAGAGCTCTGGACCCATCCATGGAGCCAAACCACTTTTTACCACCACGACAGCGACCAGGGTTCGAGGATTGCCCTTTCCCAAAAGAAGCGGAGTCCAACGAAGATGAAAYGAAACCAAATTCTTTTCATAGTTTAATCGCCACAGTTGCTGGGGGACGAGTCTCTGGAAAGACCTCCTGCGCTGGATAATTATGTACCTCTATCTCAATGTTTGGAACACAGCCCCAGCATGCTTTTTGGCCTCCACAATTCTGGCTTCCTGACTACAATACCATAATCCCTCCTGGAGTCTCAGACTCAGTGAAAGCCACACGTAGTGTTTATTTTTCCCCTTGAAAGGGAACTCTGTCTCTCTTCTCAGCCTACACTTTGGGGAGGAGTTGTCAGCCTCCAATGATTGATGGCTCTCCTTGCCACTCGCTCATCAAGTCAATTTTCACCTCGTCACATACCTGCCCAAATTTCTTTGCCAAACTGACAAGCATGGGAAAGCAGACTGGTTTGGGAGCCCAACCAAATTCCTCCAAGCTGTACTTCAGTTTAAACACACTCACACACGCAAACAAGTAGTACTTGTTCAGCAGTGGCATTAATTAAATTCAACGCTCAGTGTTCTTTTTAATCTACTTCCATTGTTGTTTATAAGATGTTTATCACTCCCCAGGGAGAGTACAATTTGTAGAGTATGTTAACCAAATCAATACATGGCTCATTGTATAACTCTTCAGCATCTTTCTCTATTAGGCAGGGAATAGCAAAATCTGAATGAAATACGGATCTTCCCCCCACAAAGAAACCTCACGCGCCCTAAAAGCCCAGTAGCTTCATCAGAAAAATCCAGGTACATGAAGCTTTAAAGCTAACAGCTTTATATACACACACACACACATACACACAAATATATATGCGTCTATAAATATACACACACACGTATCTCTAACAAGACTCTTCATCACAGTTCAATCTCCAAGCAAATCTCAGCATCGCAGCTATTAAACATTAATTCTGGAGGACTAATGGGAACCGGCTGGCAGCTTCAGTACTTTTTCATTGTTTGAACTTCTTTCATTTGCTTTCCAGGACTATCCTGTTTTTCTCAAGTCTTTTGCCACTAAGAGATCGGGGGGGGGAATCTGCATTTTAATTGACATTCCAGAGAGAGAGAGAGAAGTCCAGAGGCTGCTGATTGCTGTCTATTCAGCCCAAACAGGCTTTTCAGATGAAAATGAGTAAAGGCTAGTGGAAGATTTACAGGGATTTGGTACAAAGGAGACAATGAAGTTTTAAATGTTGATAGCGTTTCACACCAAACGCATAATGGGTCCCTGTTTGAACGGGCCGCTTTGCATTTAAATATATATTTCATTGAGGATTTCTTTTTCCCCTTATCTCAGACGGGGGCAGTTATGCACCGCCGGCCCCGCTCCCCCGCGCACCGCGGCGGGCACGGCGGGGGAGGACCTCCCGCTTCTCGGGTGCGCCGGGCGGCCCGTCGCGGCGGTGCCGGCCTCCGAAGCGGGGGTTGCTCCCCCGAGGCCGAGCCTCCCTTTCTCATCCCCCGCCGAYCGTCCTGCTGTCACCGCTGCAAACCGTCCCCAAAGATATCCGTGCGTCCAAGGGCCGGGAGCGGGGGGAACCGGCACGGACCTTGCTCGGGCTTCCCCCCCCCCCCCAACACCGCAGAGACGACGAAGTGACAGAAAGACCGACCCGCAGCCCCGCCGGGGAGCGGCGGGGGAACGGAGCCCCGCGCCGCCCCGCCGCATCCCGCCCCGGGGGCTGCCCGCGCCCCGCACCGGCACAGCCCGCCCCGCTGCCGGCGTGCACCAGGTGCGAGGCCCCGCGCCGGCAGCCGGAGCGCTGCGGCGGGCACACGGCGCCGAGGAAGCGCCGGGGCTCCCAGCCCTCCGCCACCTTGCCACCGCCTCGCTTTTTAGGGGCTGCACCTTCCCTCCGCCCCGCTCCCCCGGCCACCCCAGCCCGGTGCCATTACCTGCAGCGAGAAAGCTCCGCGGGAAGGGTCCGCTCCCCCGCAACAGGCGGGCTGAGGCGCGGTGCCGAGCAGCGGCTCCCCGGGACGGGGAGAAACTCCTCCGCGGCCGCGGTCACTCCGCAGGCAGCCCCGGCGGGGCCGGCTGGCAAGCCCGCAGCGGCGCAGCGGGGCGCATCCCCCGCGGGACGCGGCTGGGGGAAGCAGGAGGGAGGCGAGGCAGGAGCCGGCCCGGCGTCCCGTCCCGTCCCCTCGCTCGGCTGCAGCGGCTACCGCCTCAGAGGGGCGAGCCCGCCGTGCCCGGCGCCAGCAGCCTCCTCCCCCGCGCGGGCATCGCCGAGCAGAGCGCCGCGGGTCCCGCTCCGCTCCATCCAGCCGCCCTCCCCGAGCCGCCGCAGCTTTGTCAAGCCGACAACCCCCCTCGGGTGAGTGGGTGGGTTTTTGGGTGGGTTTTTTTTTTTTTTTTTCTTTCCTCNCCCCCGGCTCCCTTCCTCCCTCCCCCGGTCACTCCCCCCGCTGCAACCCGAGCCGTTTCCTGGACGGCGCTGCTCGGCTCTGCCAATGGCGGCGGCCGCGCCGCGGAGCCCCTTCCCCCGCCGCCCGGCCCGGCCCGGCCCGGCGAGCCCCCGGCCCCGCTCTCGCGGAAGGGCTGCGCTCAGCCGCCACCCCAGCCGGGGGTCGGGGAGGTGGGGGGGTGGCTCAGCAGAACCGAAGCGGGGAGGTGGCCGCTGAGAAGCAGCGTTAAAGAGGGGGCGAGAGGGGAGCGGAGTCCCCCCCCGCTCCGGCCGCTGCKTCCCCCGGGGAGCGGGGGAGCGCATCCCGCAGCGGTGACAGGGCGGGAGGGGGAGGAATCCCGCACAGCTCCGCTTGTCTTGCTCCACTAAAAGTTTTCCAAGGGGTTGGAAAGGAAAGATGGGGAGCGTGGCACGTCCCGCYGGGGCGCTTTGGCTTGGGCCTCCCCGGGCCCGGGCAGTTCCCCGCACACAGCGGGGTGATGCGGGGCAGCATCTAAATCCTCACACAAAAATGGTACCAGCTCAACAACTTTCCCCGAAAACCTCTCCAGAAGGTTTTTTGGCTGAGAAGCAGTGGCTGGCCCGTGGCCTGTTCCAGCTAGCGAGGATGATTGGATAACACCCACTCAAAAAAATCACCCTCAGTTTAGGGGCCTTTCAGTGCAAAGCCTGATTTCAACTGCCTTGTGAATTTGTCCGGCAGTGCACCTTTAATAACTCTSTGTGTGATGCCCAAACAGGGAAAGTCGTCAAATAGTTACGCAAACGTCATTTGCCTGGACACACAGGTTTAAAACTGCATAATATTGGTATTCAAAATTCAGTATAACTTAACCTGATACTTGCTTAATAAAACATTTGCTTTAGATACCATTAACTAAAAGGTTGCTAATACAGAGTCCATGTAATGCTTGCTTTGTAGAATCAGCTTGACAGCAAAATCAATAAGTGGTGGTTGCATCAAATTAAATCAGTGTTGATCAATTTAATATTCCTTTATTTAAGCATAGCCCTACTGTTTATATTATTTTGTGTGCAATATTGATCAAGGGGATTTTCAAGGACTGTGGCCGCACAGCATAGTGTAACTTTCRATTTACATACTTCCAGACACCGAAAACTTGAAAACGAGTTTTGTGTAGAACATGTTCTTACCTCCCAGAAAGCACTTTCCCACCATCACCAGCAGTAATGCAGGCTTCATGAGGGACGGCAGGCAACTTTGTCATTGATTAGAAACACAGGTTTAATTTTTTTTTGTTCCTAAAGCAACAGACATCTGAATGTTCTAATTGAGAAGCTGAGATGTCACAGTCAAGATGCAATTTTCCCAGCTCCGGGCATGTCCATCGCCCATTGAAAACATTGTTAACGCATTCTCACATAAATTATTGTCCAACACAGGAAGCTGCAATACCTTTCCCCATTCATCGATATCTTTGCATACTCTGAAAGAAAAGGAAGCATTCCACTAAAAATGACAAATCAGAACACCTATTTCCAATGTCTGGAAGCACTTCTCAGAATTTATTCTTTTTCRGGATGAAAAGATAGCCGTCTATCAATAGCAGCCTTTTCTCTTAAATGAGCCACATTCTCCTAAAGTGGCCCACAACAGCCCAACTCCTCAATCTGAGAAAAGCAGAAGCATGTTTGGAATTAGGGGGGGGGGGGGGGGGGGGGGGGGATCAATTCTGTCATCATATTTAGGCTTCAAGAGATCTCAGTGGGCCCAGGGAGCCTTTCATAGCAGTTAGGCTGCTGAATGAGAGCATAATCTCTTTACAGTTTTTTCCTCCTCCTCTCAAAGTGGCTGGGATCTTTTCTGTGAGCCCTCCTGCACGTGAATGGTGTGGCTAATAAGCCTATTAATGAGGTTCCACAGCAGAGTGTGAATAGGTAAATAAGCCCCAATCTGTTGAGGTTCAGGAGCAAGGGCAGTAAAGCCATCATGAACTAAAGGTGACAGTTTGAACTGAAATAGGAACAACAGCTCCAGGTTTCAAGCGAAAGAATAGGCAGACAAGGCACACATTCAGGCTCCTTCTACCCCCTACCGAGTCCTATTTTCTTTCCCATTCTTCCTCCTTTATAAAATGTCTTGAGTAGTCACCCATTTTTTCAAAAGCTCTTGAGACGTCCTTTTTCATCCTGGCAATGATACATCAATAGGGAGGAAGGAAAATGAGGACACCAATGCTCCTTTGCACCGCAAGTTTCAAAAGCGGGAACAGTGCTGTCCCCCCTCGCATATGGAAGCGGGGGAGGAGAAAGAAAGTTAAATTGAATCTTTCAGCCCTGCCAGCTCTTTGTCACTGCTGTCAGCTGGACCCTGGTCCCCCCTCCGCACGCAGGCAGGGATACAGTTAATGTTCAACGGGGGCACGGTACGAGCGAGGGGCTCCAGCTGCAGGGAAGGCACAGCTGGGCTCAGCCAAATCTCCGCAGCAGAGCAGGCAGAGGTGAGGAGATGAGTTCATTTCCACCTGGCATCTCTTTTACCTGGCAGGGTAAGGTGAAGATGTGCCTGACTTCAGGTTGCTCCTGGGCTGGATCCGCAAGAGCCCAGCTCAAGGGCTTTTAGGGTTGAAGGTAGAAGGTTAAGCAGAAGACAAAGAGCTTGTGTCTACGGAGAGATGAGGTGAGATAGGCAACCAATGCCTTCGAGTAATGTGGGAAAAGTCACCTTAGAAAAAAACGTAACACGGAGCTTCTGAGCACTCCTCAGTTCTAATCCTTACAGAGTCTCTGACATTTCTTTTAAGTGCTGGAGATATTCGTGTAGTCAGGGCTCCACAGAAACCAGCTCCTTCATGGGAGCCCAGCGAGGAACAAGCCCCAGCTCCTGCCGCGTTGCAGACAGATGGCAAGGGAGGCCACAGGTACCTGAGGGAAGCAGATTCTCCGGTCCTGGTCTATTCTCCAGATGCTGGACCTGCTAACGTGTCACATTTCTATCTATCTGATGAAAATAGGAACATAATACAGAAAATTCAATAAATTAAAAACAAAAAAAAGAAAACCCACACATTAAAGTTTTAGAGAACTATGGGGAGAGATCCTCTAGATCCTAATTCAGCCACGCACATCTCTGAGGGTTTAGCTTCTCCACAGAAGACAACGGGAAGCAACATTTCTTCCCTGTTATTCAAGCTGTTCTGTCCAAAATTTTTGCTTGACGATGCTGGATACAATTAAATACTTGTCCAAGATTTTTTTTTTTTTTAAAGTTCTTCTAAAGCTAAGTGCCTAAACCCAAACTCTGGCAGCTAAAATATTTACCTGGTTTCCAAAGTATTTATGGCTCCCTTTCCTGGCAGCTTTGAACTTTTTTTTAGGGTGCCAAAGCAGCAAATCCTAGGAACCCGCTTCTGAAAATCTTTTCCTTTTCAAAGATAGGCAAAGTTGCTCTATATATTTGCCAGTGTCTTAGGGGAAAGTCACTTCATATTCATATAAACGTGAACCCTTTCTAACATAAAAACTGCTACTGAGAGACTTCCATCACTAGTCCTCACCATGTATTACTTCAAGATGCTGCTAAACTGAAAAATTGAGATAAGAATTTCTTTATTTTAATGCCAGTAGATCCAATAAAAGTGTGAAGCAGATGGGCTACCAAGTTCTTTTGCAGCAAAATGTATACAGGAAGGGGGGGGGCTGCAGTTCCCAGCCCATAAAGGGATAGTTTTATTGGGTGTTTATCAACAAAAAAACCTCATTTTGGTTAAGCTACAGAATGTGGCAAATTAATTACTTTTGCCTATCAGTTTTTGATCTCTCTCTGCATTATGCACAGCAGAATCTTCTAAGACATACTTCTTCAGGCAGTGAGGCCAAGCAGTTGGGAAAAAAAGAGATTATTTTCACTACTATCGTGTCAATGTCTTGTAATGGCATTTTGAGTATCAACACTCCCTCCAGACTGTTATGCCTTGTAGCCATGTAACCTTTCTGGTACTGCTCTCATTTTGTACGTCTTAAGGAAAAGACTCAAAAAATATTTCTTGTTATTATTACCCTGTTGCAAGATACATTTAAACAGGAAATGTGGTGTGTTATGAGCAGGGTATTACACTGGGATACTGGACATTTGATGCTTTCTGCCCTTCTACATCAGCTTTCCTACACAGTCCTGGGAAAGGCACTTAATTTGTCTGTGTCCAGGCTCTCCAGCTATGAAATGAGAATAATAGACGCTTCCTGTCTCCCACCCTTTATCCAGTTCATCTATTTAGATGGTAAGCTCCTCATCTCTGACCATGTTTTTATGCATGGCTTAGAACAATAGGACACTGATCTCAGCTGGAACCTCCAGGCACTTCCATAATGCAAATATTGAATACTAAATAATCAAAATAAAAGAAAATCCTCAATTTATTATGTATTCTCTCATAAAGAATTTGTCACACGCTGTCCTGGTAGAGTACCTCTGGCTCTTGGGGAATAGTATCTTTTCTCAAAGAGTGGAAAGCAGCATCCATTGGAGAATATCTTTTAACAGTGAGCTCCCCTCAAGCAGGCCTCAGAGAAACCATGTGAATAAACCCCTTTTCAGCACCGAGCAGGGCACAGCAAGACAGAGCCAGACTTATAAAAATGAGAAGACAAAGGCTGCAAAGACAATTTGTCTTTCTCTTACAGATCTTGGATATATTTGGCTTGTTGGCCCGTGCACTTCTTATTTCTGTTTCCAGTTGATCAATACACGCTGGTTTGTTTTACTGAAGCTCTGTTGTCTAACTAGACCAACTGGTGGTTGTGGCAGCTTCCCATGCAACGTTACATCAGATCAGATTCTTCTCTGGTGACACCACAGGGTTCAGCAAGCGTGTGCTGACTTTCAGGCACAACCTCAGAGCAGAAGGTGTGAAGTCGGGCTTACACCAGGGTTCGTGTTACAGTTTAAACCCTGGAAGGGGCAGAAAACTATATGGCAGGGATCCACAGTGTAGGCACTCTGTTCTTTCTGGGCAGGGTCCTGTGACCCAGCCATCTCACACCACCGAATCCCTGCAGACCCCTTCTGCTTCCCACATCCTTCGCTGCAGCGCCAAGCTCCGCGTTTCCCATTCACTCTTTCAGAGGCCCAGCTGCAGACACAAACAGGCACAGTCACTCTGTAGCAGTTCAAAAAAATGAAATAAACGTCATTTTTTACTTTCCACAACCCTGGGTAATGAAGCACTAAATGCCTATGACTGCTTCCCTGCCTCATTCTTCTCATCCCTCAAACATCTTTAAGTAAGCATTCCCTAAGCAGTTCATAATCTTTCTCCTCTCCCCGTCCTTTGCACATAATTTTACTTCTCTATCTCCTGCCATAGTTTTCACAGGAATTTGCTTCTTCCTGTGTCTCTCTCTCAGTGAAAGCCATGTCTTTTATCAGCTCCAGTCCCCACTGTAAGATGACCGCCTCCTCCACTTTGCCAGGTGATTAAGGTACCCACAATTTCACTTGAGAAACTGGATTGCCTTGGAGAGAAGCCAGTGACCTGCCCAAGAAAGCCTCCACGTAAACAGAGGTGCATCGAGGTTTAACAGCCCTTGTTTGTTAACTCTGTAACTGCGTTCACAAGCTGCAGTCCAAAAATGGGATAAAAAGGTACTGGTCAGGCAGGTAAAGCCCAAACACAAATAGGGATTTGCTATTTGATACAGGCGTGTGGAGTTCCTTAAACAAAAGTCATAGAATCATAGAATCATTTAGGTTGGAGAAGACCTTTAAGATCATCGAATCCAACCATTAACCTAACACTGCCAAGCCCACCACTAAACCATGTCCCTAAGTGCCACATCTACACATCTTTTAAATATCTCCAGGGATGATGACTCCACCACTTCCCTGGGCAGCCTGTTCCAGTGCTTGGTAAGTCTTCGGTTTTATCATAGAAAGGTTCCCCGAGTCACCACACAGACCCAAACCATCCTCTTTCCCTGCTCACACGGACCCAGAAACACACTTTTCTCTTTCATTCTTTTGTGTTTTAAAGGGAGGGTTACAGGGAAGCTCAGTTTGCATGAAATCTAGACTTGCATTACTGAATATTCATACACGTAGCAATGAATATTCATATATGTATGACTATACAGCAACGTTTCAGGGCTGCTTTTGATTTAGATGGCCAAGTTGAGGTCCTAAAGATCCTTTCCGTCTCTTAAAGGATAGCAAAGGTCGTATTGGTGATTGCTGGATGAGAAAAACCCAATAACGATCATGCATCTCTTCTGATGTCAACTGAGCAGAGAAACAAATAYTGCCAGAGACTCCCAGGGCTGCTGAATGCCATGGATCAGGAAATGTTTTACATTGTGGATACAAGTAAGAAGGCCAGAAACTTGATTACAGGGGAGACTTAGTTAAATATTCACTGGGATTCATTATGTGAAAACCACTAGAAAGGAACATGTTTCTACAGGAAGGGTAGGGCTGTTTTATTCTTGCTTCTGTTGTAAAATGCTACTGATGGCTGTGTACACCAGCTACTGTCCTCTAGTGGGAGGAATACAGCAGGTCTGTGTGGATGTGCAGAAATGCTTTTGCTGGTTGTTAATGTTAGCTAGAGGTAGTGCTTCTTTAATTTGCCAAGGAGAGCCTTGTAGAGCCAACAGGGCTTGATTATCTGACCACCTTGCATTTGATGAGCCGGTAACATGAGCGTTTTGGGCAAGAGGAATGTTATAAACAAGGTTTATAAAGTCTTAGAGCTGTTGCTCGTTCAGTCTGAAATAATCGTGAGTGCAAAGACTGAGAGCAAGCTGCACAAAAGCTTGGAGACTGAGAAAACCGCATGGCGCTCTCAGTCGCGCCCTGCCGTGGAAAGGTGATGGCTGCATCCCAGATCACACATCCCAGCCAGCATCAATTTGACCAGATGCCGGTGAAGCCAGCACACTGCTTATCCCACCTTGCAGCGCAGGCTTTCCCCTCGGCTGTGAAGTGTTGAGTGAGCACCGAGCGCTCGGGGACCTTGCTCGGCGCTGCCTTCCAGCTGGCTGTGCACAACAAGAAGTAGTGCTTCCTGGCCCTGGCCCTCAGCTGTTTGGGAAGATCAGGTCCTAAGAGCATAAACACAGGCAAAAAAAAAAAAAAAGCAAAACATCCCAGCAGATCCCCCACGATGCTTCCTGCGAGGAAGCGGCGTGTGCGGGAGGAGGGGGGTGGCCTGCCGTGCTGTCCCCTCTCCCGCACGGTGCTCGTCGCCCTGGGCACAGACAGGCAGCCCTGGCTCCTGGCTGGGGACCCGCAGCACCCTGCCCTACGGGTGTCCCCCACGGGGGGCTTGCAAGAGAAGGCCCCTTACAAGCCATCTCCTCTCCCCACCTCCCCGGGCTGCATGGGTCCCAAAATATTGCATGTCCTTTGAAAAGGGCCGTAATGATGATCAGTGACAGATGATAAATCTCCCAAAAGAAGCTTTTCAAACAAGGCTCCAATTTTTACTGGCATATTCAGCCTCATTCCATGCAAATAAGAGCAATTCAGCAATGCCTCTGAAAGCAACAAGTTTCATTCTCACCACAAAGGATGAGAAAAGTGTAGTAAGGAGTCAGGAACTGGAGAAACGTTGAACCCTCAGTTACAGAAAGTGTTAGCACTAATAAGAGCTTTTCGCGGCATGCAAAGGGTGAAATACCGTGTTGGCCAGCAAGGTAGTTCTACGGTAAAAACATACAAAGCAATTTCTCTCCTGTAAATTTTATTCCCTGAAGCCTTACATTCAGCAAGCTACTTTCCGAGGGGGAAAAAAAAAAGGAATCGGCAGTCCCACCCTGCTCAGCGTGTAGCAACAGGCTCCCAATTAAATTCTGGAAAACAGAGAAGCTGAAACATTTTAAACAGAAACTACTGTGATCTCCAGCGTACAACCAAGAGGGAGTGGGGGGGAAAGCAAGCGGTGAAAAATTGAGCTAAAAGCAAAGGAGCTGCATTTGTAGTTGTGCTCAACAGGAAAAACATCATTTATAGATAAGAAATAGCACACTGTTTAACCCTGTCTCCACAAACAAACAGGCAGCGGTAACTACAAGCGATCGGTCYCCTCCCGTGCCACAGTGGGGCCGGGGGGTCAGCGGGTCCCCTGGTTTGGGGAGAGGCAGAAGAAGGGACGAAAGGGAAAAGAAGCTGAAGGAGGGAAGGAAGGTGCTCATACGGCGCTGCCACTAAAACTGTCATGAAGCCAGGACATGATGTGGAAATACAAGGTTTCTCTGCACATACCCTGGCCTGCCTGAGATACCCGGGTTTCTGGTAGTTTGGGTGTAAGGAGCAGACCAGGAGCATTTTCCAAAGGGATGTGAAAAATAATGGGGTTAACCCCACCTTCCTCAGGAAATGACTTGCAAAAGATCCCAGAGGAAAATCATGCTGTGATTCCATCTGATTAGAGATATCCAGTTGCTTTGTCCTCCAGGAAAATCTGTCTGGTCCTTGGGTATATCACATCCAGAGTTTAATACTGAGGCTTCCTTTTCTTGGATGCCGAGAAGATCACCAAATGGGCCCAGGAGAAAATTCCTCCTCGTGTCTTGCATCCAAAAATCTGACAAATCTGTCACCCATTTGGAGCTCTTCTCTTAATAGAGAGAATGGTGGGAGAAGGAAATTAACTTCACCAGAGGAAAAAAAGTCTTCCAAAATCTGTGTGTCCATGTTAGAATCATGGAATCATAGAATAGTTTGGGCTGGAAGGGACCTTTAAAGGTCATCTAGTCCAACCCCCCTGCCATGGGCAGGGACATCTTCAACTAGATCAGGTTGCTCAGAGCCCCGTCCAACCTGACCTTGAATGCTTCC